>CM061045.1:3245601-3710601 GCA_030762985.1 Adelphocoris suturalis
TACTTTTGTATACAATTTCCAGCGCATTGGGTATAACACAAAATCCTTTCAATATTTTTTAAGCCCTTGGAGACTTTCGGTTGAAGCATCGAATGCTGTCTTGTGAGAGAAGTATCACAAGAATCCTATGAAACCGAATTTTCATAAGTAAAGTGCGGGGCCCTTTGGAAGTTCTCAATGACTGCGCCAGTCAAATCTACCAATAAAAATCTTTCTTGAAAAAGAGAAGAAAGTAATTTTGCACAAAAATAACATTCAAAGAACTTGAAGTTATAGGTGAAGAATAACTTTTATAAAATGAAGTTAACCGTGCGAACGGTGACGATTCAAAGGCAGGGGTTAAAAGACCAAGAGTTCAGAGTGCAAGAGAATGGGGAGAAAATGTGTATATGTTGAATTATTAGGGAATAAGTCAGCCAATTCAAGTTCCCCAAGAATATCAGCATTTCAAGCGTTGTTCTTCTACATCAATGACCAATGACGTTTCGACTCAGGGAGACATCTGAAATAGCTTTTGAATTTGATGAGAATCTATTTGATTGGCTATATGGCTTTGCAGTCCATTAATTTAGCATTCCTACAGCTGTTTTGCAGTTATCATTGGTTGTCTTATTTCCACTAACCGTATGTGCGGCTTCTTTTTGTAGGGTTTGTTCTAAAAAGAAAAGTTTAGCTCAAATAACAGTGGATCAACTGCCAAATATAATTTTTAGTAATTTAACACAATTAGTAACATAAATTAATTGATCCTTCATGAATAATTCTTTAGTAGGGAAGAAATCCAGATTTGTATTATAATATGAAAATAACAATGGATTATTCTTTCTCCAACGCTATTCAGTAATTCTGATGGAGCCCGGTGAGAGGAAAGGGGATGACTACGTACCTATGGAAGATGGTCTTGGATTATGGAAAAAGCTTCTCATCCGCAACCTTCATCTTGTGTTGTTGACCCTTCGAGGCCAAAGAGGCTGACCCGCATTTGGGCTCGTTTCAGGAGCCCAGCAGTCTACTAAAAATAAAAGACTCAGAAAACTCAATCGTTAGGATCGAATGAATATTTCACACCAAGCCTACAAATGCCTTGGTCGTTTAAACGATAGTCGTGCAAAGAACGAGGTGGCCCAGCAACCCCTATTGCAGTGGACAACTGTCGGTGTAGTTCAGGCGGGGTGTTGAGGAGGTGTAACTTTTCATATGGACTAATCCGTCAGTCAAACTCCGACATATGAATTGAACTCCGTTTTGAGGCATTCTGAAACGATTCCTGGATTTTAATACTTTTTCACGTATATGTATGTATAAATACAGGGTGTCGAAAAATTTATGAACCAGCCATTTATTTTTATAGGTACCTGTAAAAAACTTTAAATAGTGTCTCCCCTTTATTTTTTAAATGCATTTCAATTATGAAATCGGATTTTGATTAACACGCGCCACAGGGGCGCTACGACCCCTAACTTGCGTTTTTTGAGAAGTATTCCAACTTTTTTATTGCAGATTTGAAAGCTACATAAAATTTCATGGAAAAATTACCCATTTGTCGAATTTTTGAAATCGTAGAAACGGGCGCAATCACGCACAAAAAGAGCACCAATTGTGAAATATCGAGTTTTTGAAGATATCCAAGCGCCACATATAGTAGATGATTTTGAGGTATTTTTTCACGTAGAATTACTTGGTGATGTTTTTTTTTTTTTTTTTTTTTTAATTGATATTCGCAATACCAACTTGAAAAAACACCGAAAAATGACCGAAAAAACTTTTCATGTACTGTAAATAGCTCAAATTTGAAAAAATGTACAGCGAAAATTGCAAAAAATTGTAAAAAACGGCTAAAAATAGTAGAATTTTTAATTTTTAAAACAATATTGCTAATAAAATGTACACATCATAACCGAGAAATAAAACATCAAACCATTTATGCACACAATTACGCCGAATATGTACTTAAATTTCTCCGATTCTCACTTAGATTCTCATCGAATTCAAAAGCTATTTCAGATGTCTCCCTGAGTCCAAACGTCATTGATGTTAATGAACAACGCTTGAAATGCTGATATTCTTGGGGAACTTGAATTCCTAAATAAATAACTGAATTTCTGACTTATTCCCTAATATTTCAACATACACATTTTCTCCCCCATTGAACGCAACGCCTTCGCAGGGTGAACTCTTGCTCTGACAACCCCCAGCCTATTGAATCATCACTGTTCGCACGGTTTTTTATAAAAGCTATTCTTCACATATAACTTCAAGTTCTTTAGAAGTTATTTTTGTGCGAAATTACTTTCTTCTCTTTTTCAGCTAAAATTTTTATTGGTAGATTTGTCTGGCGCAGTCATTGAGAACTTCCAAAGGGCTCAGAACTTTACTTATGGAAATTTGGCTCCATAGGATTCTTATCTCCTCTTACAAAATAGCATTTGATGCTCCAACCGAAAGTCTCCAAGAGCTTAACAAATATTGAAAGGATTTTGTGTTTTACCCAATGCGCGGGAAATTGTATACAAAAGTAACCTCCCCCATAACTTTTTTCCTCAAGTGAGACTTGGAGGGCGTTTTTGGGGTGCGTTTCTCTAAGTTTAAGAGAAAATTAAAATCAGGAAAATTCCATACATTTTGTATTGGGAATACAAAATTTTGCATTTGTACTCGGAAATTTGTTTCTTCATTTTTTGCCAAGTGACATCTCATTTCATTTTAGCACTGAACAAGATAGTGAAGCCAGAATAGCGATATCTTATTCCGTTCAAAGATGAGCATTCTTAGAGAGAAAAACGCGCTTCTTCTTGGTCCATCAGCTTCACTCCAAGAGCAGAATAAGATATCGTAATTCTGGCTTCACCATCTTGTTCAGTGCCGAAAATTCTTTAAAATGAGAAGTTACTCTACAAAAAATGGTATACTAACATTTCTCAAGTACCTACCCAATATTCAAAGAACCCCTTCCTTTCTAGGATTTTTTAGGAAACCCTGACCAAAAACTTTTATGTTTATTTTCTACAAAACCGTATGTCTAAGAAACATCCTGAGTCCAGCACAAACTTTAAAACTTCACCGTTCTAAAAGTCTACGAAAACAGATCTCCATCAGCGAAAAAACTCGGAATTATTCAATCCAAAAGGCACGGAATTAAGAAGAATTACTTCGCCGAGACAACTCCCCAAGGACGAAGAGCTTCCTTCCCCTTTAACGTAAGCTGAAATCCGAGGACCGCCGCCGGAGTGTCTGGGGCCGAGACAAGACCAGTGAACTTCTGAGAATTCACTTGTTAAACCGAGACGCCCTCCGACGTTTGTGCAAATCATCCTCACAGCTGTTCTGAAGTCATTCCTTTCACATCAATAACTGCAAAGGAAGCCCTCGCTCGTTAAAAAAATATCAATGATCTAAGTATGTATATCAACATTGCCTTTAAATTCAATTAATTCATTATTTCCTCGTTTTATACTATCTCTTAAGGCCCCTTTGCACGTGTGATTTTTTCAGCCAGTAATTGCAGAAAAAAGTATTGCGCAACAATTTCAAAAAAGTTGTACAACTATTCTCTCCCCTCGAAAAAGTTGCCGAAGATTGCAGGCAATTAATTGATGGGAGTTGAACAACATTTCAGACACTGCGAAGAAGTCCAAGGGATTTGGAAAATTATTGCACTATTGCGGCCATTTTATCGGCTTTGGTTCAAGGCGATGGAACGAAACAGCCAATCATATTGCGAGTTTTCTGTGATTCACTTTGAATTCTGTGACTTTCAGTGAATGCTCAGCCGCATATTCGTATTTCGTCTGCACACTTCGGGTCCAACCATTCCAATTTAGCCTTTCAAAATCTGTTTTTGACATCCGGACGAATTTAAAAAATGAATTGCTGTCAAACAGAATTCCAGAGGTGAGAACCCACATTCTCTCCAGTTAAAGAACTGGCGCTGCCTAATTTTCCTTTTTTCTTTGGTTAGCAGCAGCAGCGACGACGACCACAGCATCAGCGACGACCACTTCTTCACTGTCCATGGCGCAAGCGAAAAAATTGAACGATTTCTATTGCACAACTTTGTTGTACAATACAGCTCAATTAATTCCTTGCAACGACGCAACACGAGGCAATGGTTATTGCCTTGAGTTGCGTACAACTTTTCTAGTGCAATTTTTTTGTGGAGTTATTCACCTTTTCTTGCGCGTGTAAAGGAGCCTTACGTGGAGAAATAGAGAAAACACAAAAAGAATTTATAATTCCTTATATACCGTCCCTCCCGTCCATAGAACACGCTATCTTGTGAGTGGGATTTCGAAAACTAAATATTTTTGTTCCTATTGCGTAAGATCTAATATTACAAATAATGTGTGGAAATTGATTAAAGCGAAAGACAAAGGGTGACGACAATCTTCAACAATGCTTCAGCCGCGACCGTATTCCCGGATAATCCTGTATTACACCAAACCAAATTAGCCTTCAACCCTCAACATTTAGTGAAGCGTGTGGGTGTACAACGAGAAATTCCTGTAAACATATCGGAATAAGAGATTAGCCGGTACAAGGTTATGACAGAGCGAATGAAATGCCAAATCCAAACATAGGAACGAAATTCACACGAAGACAACTCAATACCTGAAAATTAATTTTCGTGCTCAAAACCTTCCTGATTCAAATAATTTATATCTTGAAAATTGAAAAGGTGAAACATTTTTGTTTCGGCTCACTGGATGTAATAAATGCTTTAGACATGGAAATCATTCGTTAACAATCAGTTTGCCTCGTAAATAATAAATTCGCTAAAACATCAGTTACATTGGTTAGTCGGATTTATCCCCCGAATTCGCACAATCTCTCTTTGCGAAAACCACATGAGTTGTTTGGTAAGGTGAAAGGGATAGAAAAAGTTCCAGTCATGCAACATGATCGTATCAGCGAATTTTCATGAATTATCATACTATAATTTGTTGAATTAGCTTGAAAATTCAGGACTTGACTAATAAGAAATTGTTTAAGGCCAATAACTAGTTCTAAATAGTATTCTGCAATTCAAATAAGATTTTGAATTTTTTTGGTAGGTTTTGTGAATTTTTGGCTAATACGTAACAACTCCGAACTAACAGCGTCGGAGCTGTCACGAATCGCGGCCAGGGAGCTGCGCCGCTTGTCCGCCAGAGCGAAGCACTCATGTGCGCTCCGGTCAAGGGGAACTCTCTCATAGTTTTCCCAGCCTCTGATCGAGACGGTAAGCCATTGTTTCAGTCTGCCTAATTAGCAATCTTGATATACCATTTATTCAATTCCAATATCTGTATACCCCATCAATTGCTATCCAGGCTTAATCCTTACCTATGCAGGTACCCCTTGCGGTGGTGTCTCTCATTATTAATTGAAGAGTTAACCTAAACTTAACTACTTTTGATTTCATCACAATCCCTTTAGATTTCTACTTGGAACCATCCATAAAACATCATACCATTGCCATTCATTGGTTCCTTGAATAAAACATAAAAGTGGCTTTATTCTGTCTAGCTAATATTTTCCTATATCTATTGAAGTAATTGAACATTATTCTCAAGCATTTTTGTACTGTTTGTGAGTACGACAATTAGTTCATAGTCACAAATATTAATGAAATGTAGGTACACTTTTCAACGTAAATTTGTAAATAAATTTTTTAATGTTGTAGTTCATCTTTGATAAACTTATTTTGACTGAAACTCTGTTGAAAAGTATAAATTTAACTATTTTTAGCCGATTTTAGCCATTTTTAATGATTTGTTATAGTGAATTTTTTGATATTTGACCAATTTGATGTGCTCAAAAAATGCTGGCTAACAAACTTGTCCTTTCGTTTGGAAAGCTTGATTTTTTGGCTATATATATATATATTCAAACAGTTGTATGATCCTCCAGGTTTGAACATCATACGTTGGGCAACCACGATTCTCCATAGCAAGATTTTCTCACCAATTTACAAAAATCAAATTTTCTTTTCTCGTAGTTTGAAAAAGGCATAAGCCGAAGTATAAAAATTAGTTTCATGTTGTCAATTGTTGTTGTTTTTTCTTTAAAATTGTTTGAATATGTACATGCTTTTGTAGAGCCATTTCATTCTGTTATATTATATATATATATATATATATATATATATATATATATATATATATATATATATATATATATATATATATATATATATATATATACCTATATTTATATTTATATATATATTTATTTATTTTTACATACATTCAGAATTCGTTTCTGAATGTCTCAAAACAGATTTCAGTGAAGAAAATTTTCGAAAATTTTGTTTTTGAAATTTTTGGAGCCATTGCAATAGCTCCATTTACTACGGAAATACGCCAGAGGAATAACACTCTGAGGGGCTCTGAACTTCCCATCTTAGCAAGAATACTGTACAGTTTCCTATATCGTCACTTCCCTCTCTTTTCATGGTCAACGTTGTAAGAAAGCGAGACCAGAAAAAAGTAATGATCCCTTTCAGTTTTGCTACCAAACTGAGGCAAACTGACCACCGCGCGGGGGAAGATGATAAACGATGCTTGGAACCGTCCAGCAGACAAAACGGAAGTATTTTTTGAAGTTTGTTTCCTGATGTATCAAATCATTCAACCTCTGCTGTCATCTCAACAATATTCGTTTATCATTTCAACGGGAAATGAATTCCGAGCTACTTCAAATCTAGAACTATTTCTCACACTGATCTCAAGCTCTCCCTATGGTCTGGCGGATTTGTAATAAACAACGAAACTTATGGTACAGTAAATCACCTTGAATAATAAAAACGGAAGTTAGTGAAAAACGTTGTCTATTTCCACGAGAAATAAAGAGTTACACTGTTAAATCGATTTCGACGGTTAGGCCATCATCAGTAACAAACAATAACTGAAGACACATTAGAAAGGACACAGCTTTTATAGTAACAGGTGAAGCGAGATTGAATCCCATTGGTCCAGAGAAAGGAAAGGGGCAGGAGGTACAACCAATTAAGTGCAAACAAGGTGACGGGGGATTATAGCTAATTAGATGAAGTGAAAGGAGAAAATAACTAAATATGGTTTCAACATTGTGAAGGGATAATTCCAAGCTTTATAAATAAATAAAAAATAAATAAAAAAATATTTAAAAAAATGTATCTATCAGTGGTGAAATATATTGAGGTATATCCTCATTTAAACATTTACCAGATCTGTCACTCTTGATAATTTCGAATTTTTCAAGTACATTCAACATACCTCCCTTAGGATAAAAATGAAGAAATTCTACATACTGTCTACTGTCAAATCAAAATTGTAACTATGATTGGATTCCTTAAGATGTTTCGCAAATGTAGACTTACCCTTATTTTCCCTGAAATCCTTCTGATGCTCGTCAATTCTTTCCCTGAATTTCCTACCAGTTTGACCGCAATATTCGTAGCATGGGATTCAATCTCCCTTCACCTTTACTATAAAAGCTGTGTCCTTTCTAATGTGTCTTCAGTTATTGTTTGTTACTGAAGATGGCCTAACCGTCGAAATCGATTCAACAGTGTAACTCTTTATTTTTCGTGGAAATAGACAACATTTTTCACTAACTTCCGTTTTGAAATGGGTTTCCACAACTTCGTCGCGAGTGATTTAGTTCGTACCTTGAATAATGACAAAGTAATGGTTAAAGCCTAGAAACACTGTAGGAAGATCCGTAAAAGCCATGTCTAATGGCTATAAGATGTTTCTAAGAATTATAAATCTGTGTAAAATTACTAATTAATCAATCAAAACTACGAAGTCAAAAGTTCAAGAAAAAATTTGGAATGATTGAAAATATCAAAACAATTCCTTGTTTAAATTCATAAAATATCCAGTTTACTCAACGGTCTATTTGAATAAAATGTGAAATGTACGAAGTCCGCTGACCACGGTTCTCGTACCAAGTTTGAAAAAACTGATATCTACTTCATACATCCCATTTTGTAGGAACAAACAAGTAAATATACAAATCCACAAAAATTGGTACTTGGTAAAGATTTCTGGCGATGATGTTTAATTGAGATTTGAACAGGGTTACTCCATTCAAAACACTATCCCAAAAAAAAAATCGAAAACTACAATGAACACGTATTATTGACAATAATTACAGACGTTGCATCGAATCGGATCGCTATTTCTCAATCGATTCCCATACCAACACGTAATTCTGAGGTATTTCTTTCGACGTTATAGACAGTAACGTAGCCAAATTGTATCGGATCGGTACAAAAATATATACAACATATTTCAAAGGAGTCTATCTATCAAATCACGTCGATCGCTCCGAAATTGCGGGATTTAGCTCTGAACAAACACACACACAGGGAGAGAAACAACTTTAGTAGTAATGGAAACAGAGCGATCTGCCCAGCGGCAAGTGAGGTTTTTGAAAATAGCTTGTTAATTGTGTTGGATTTAAAATAACATTATACTCAAATCGAATAATTGGTAGACAGCCATATAGGTAACATCCAAGAGACATAGAAATGAACATTATCCAATAGGAACCCCTCATTCAAGGTTAAATCACAAGTGTGGCGGGTAAAACTACTTTATAAGCCTTTAATTCACAAGTAGTTTTTATGCAATACCCATCTGTTATTGAGGATACCGCAAAACATTAGCCTTTTAGACTCGTGAGGCGAACGGCTAAGGCGAAGCACGAAATCAGCTTCACGACTCTCATAGCGTAACGCACCTTCGTAAACAATTAGCGAAATGTGATTTCGAGGTGGTCGGGAGAAAGGCTGACTTTGAGATCAATTGGCGTACGAAGATAAAGGCACCTACAGAGGGAAAATTATTGAAAATAATCAATACACTACTATACTTTACTAGTCCCCCTGATCTAAGTATAGGAAATTTACAAAGGTACCAACGAACTGAAAATTTATGAGATAAAATGAAACATCTAAAGCTTCACTAGTCAATCCATAGTCATAATTATATTGGGATCGTATCAGTTGATAAGACCGTCCATGTTCCGATTTTACAACTACATACTTACTCTTTCTAATTGTTATTAATGAAATTTAGCGAAACCCTGCCCCTTGAAGTTCTAGCCGTTACGGAGAGCAAACGGATGAACGTAAAGCAATCCGGGTTGTTTCATTCGATTCTTTGGGATAATATCTATAAATGAGACCCAAAAAACATTACTGTTACCTCAAAAGTTTTCAGATCTCGATTTTTTGAATATTTCAGCTATTAATACTACCCCTCAGGGGAGGCGAAAGTGATGCCAATGTTACTCGCACATCCCAGGCTGCTACATGATTTTTGTGCCAAATTTCATTAAGTTTGAGTTTCGGTGAAAAGCCTTTGGATAGCGTATGAGAATAGACAGCGGATTTTTTTTTTTTTTTTTTTTTTTTTTTCTCCTTCTTATTTAAAATCCGAATCTTATGTGTCTGAGTTTGTACGTGCATCAGAACAGGAGCAAAGTGGTCAAAGGGGTCGGAATCGGCCCCAAAACGGCAGGAACCCTATGAAGGCAGAGAATATTTACACACTGTTTTTCTTTATTTTCAACGTGCACAAATTTTCCGCCGCGTGATCATCAGATGGTCAATAAAGACTGACTGAGAAAGGTGACCGCATGGATTCGGACGTAATCAATTTAATTATTTCACCTCTGCACACTTAACACGTTCAAACATTTATACCTCCATTCTTTGAGGGTGTTTAACGACATAAACCGCAAATTACTGCTACTGGAACCAGTTTCCTCTGTTTAAAGAGCCCCTTAATGAGCATTTCTGTACCAAAATAGCTTGTCACTCTGGCGCTCATCGTTTTTCTCTTTTGATGTTCCTTTCCTTAATAGTATCTCACACCAAGTTGAATGACATATATATATATATATATATATATATATATAATTATATATTATATATATATATATATAATATTATAATATAATAGTTTTGGCACTTTTAACAGTTGTTCATAATCTACAAAACCGTAAAAATTATTACGTTTTACGTCAAAGTACACCAGTAATAGTGTTGAGACAATAAACACACGGTAAGAATCACAATTAAAACTCGGTAATGAAAAGGATGTTCTACTTTTCAAGGATACAGAGTAATAATAATATACCTAATTTAAAATTTTGGTAACGTTTTCAAACGTCTTTGATATCTCTAATCATCAAAAGAATTATAATTGTTCTCATTCGAGTCACTGAAAAATATGTGCAATGTGGGATAGCTTCCGATTGTCCCTCTGTTACGATGGTTATTTGATATGACATCCTTGTTCCTTAATGAATAGGGTTTACAATAAATTCCATTTTCGGAAGTGTGGTTCAAGTGTTTTATTCTGCCTTACAGTTGAACTTTGATGACATATTAGGTACCTACTACGTTTCAAAAGATACCTACTGAAGTTGACGTTAAATCCAATAAAGTAGACATTGCTGAGCTTATTCCAATGATATTTCCAAACAATCACTTCAACGCTCTTCAAACAACCTGAAGTTGTGAGATTTTGGACATTGGAACTAGTGTTTTATATAATTCACAATCCGTTCATACATACGCAACTAATGGAGTGCGACCATAAGACGTATGAGGTCTTTTTAGAAGTATCCCACACAATCTCTGAAGTTATCTTCAAAATCGGTCTAAAATTTAGTAAAGTTACAGAAGTCCAGGACAAGGAATTACCGCAGACAGGCGGACTCCAAAATCAAAATTATTATTCAAAAAGCTACGCTAAAAACAAGCTGACGACATAATATGTGTGATGTGGTATTATCAAGTCGTCAAATATCATCTGTACACAGAATTAACACTCGACCCAAGGTTCCAAAAATGGAATTTATTGTGAATCCCATTCCAGTAATTTATTAATTGGACACCTCCCTTTGTCTACCCGCCTCCCATCTCCTTCAAATTGTGAATTTCGAAAATATGGCTACGAAATGGTGAAGTAGGTACACGGGCAACAAAAGTATTTTTTAAAAACGTATATCTGTCACCAACTGCGGCCAGAAAAAACCGCTTCCCTCCCTCCCACTAAACAAACATGAAGTTTGAAAATCCTAAGACACTGAGTAAACCAAGAAAGATTAAAGTTCAGTTCACAAAAAATACTGCAGATTTTCACACGAAGAGTTATGATTTCAGTAACTTCTAGATAATCCTTCTGCGCAGATCGCTGGCTTAAATAGAATCAAACGGAGCCTACATCATTATCGTATCATAACTACACAGACGTAAGACCCTAACGGAAGAATTGATGGCAAAGTATAAAAAACTCGATTTTATGTAAAGGTAATTCTATTGTAATTATATCAAATGGCTCAAAAGTCGGTTTCTTTTAGCGAATTTTCGGGAAAAAATGAGCTATTTCCATGGATTCGAAAATTTAAAAGTGGGTTTGAAGAGTCGGTTTGAGGGGTACCCCGTACAAATCTGTTTCATCAAGGAACACAATCCTAGATTTTAACGTTATATATATATATATATATATATATGTATATATATATATATATATATATATATGTTTAACTTCCTTGATGTATGAAACAGATTTGTACGGGGTACCCCTCAAACCGACTCTTCAAACCCACTTTTAAATTTTCGAATCCATGGAAATAGCTCATTTTTTCCCGAAAATTTGCTAAAAGAAACCGACTTTTGAGCCATTTGATATAATTACAATTGAATTACCTTTACATAAAATCGAGTTTTTATACTTTGCCATCAATTCTTCCGTTAGGGTCTTAATTCTGTGTAGTTATGATACGATAATGATGTAGGCTCCGTTTGATTCTATTTAAGCCAGCGATCTGCTGGCTTAAATATCTAATAATCTAATCTAATATTCATAAATAGAATAGAAAAATCGATTTTTAGATGAAAATTTCCCATAATTGATTAAATTTTCGAGTTCGGCCGCGTGTTCTAAAATTTTCTTTGCGATCTCGTCATACGGCTGCCCCCTCAGTTTTATTCAGGACGTGGTTGGCCTCAATGCTGAGAATTTAAGTGCCTAGTTTAATGTTATCGACAACTTTTCATTGAAAATTTGCATTATTAATCATGCTGCATGACTGAGTACCTACTTTTTAAACTATATCCATGCCTAATGAAACATATGATCATTCATTCACGTTGGATTTCTTTCAGGAATGAGGATGCGTGCAAAAGGTGAAAATTGTGAGGAAACAGTGGCGAGTTACAATCGAAGTGGAGTTTCTAGAACACAGAGGGAGAGAGGATAGCAGAGGTTATCAATTCCGAACTAGTTGAAATTACGTTCAGACTGGGAGTTCAGAACTAAGAGTTCTGAATGGTTCACATCCCCTCCCATTGCAGTTCGATTCCGAACTAGATGAATTCCGAACTGGTTCAGAACTACGTGTCCGAACAAACCTTATGAAGACTGAACGGATGAACGTACATCGATCCAGATGGAGTCATGTGATTCTTCGAAGTGAAATCTATCAACAATCTACCGGAAAATCAGTCCTTCGATTTTTCGGACGAGTAGTTTGGGAGCCACACTGGCGGTGACTAGTTTTTTCGGATACCTACCATGCTTTTTGAAACGTAGTAAGTACAATAAATTTAGAGGGTTTACGGTGGGGAATGGGGGAGGGTGTCGAGTATTTTTCATTGAATATAATAAACAAAAACCACCACACGAATTGGTCATTTACTAGGGAATCCAGCAAATGAACAACCACGCAATTCGGTTGAAAAAACTTTTTTCTCCTCCTATGGTTCATTCAACTATTATTTACTTAATTAATCTCCCTCAATTATCTAACTAGTTAATTCTTCCTTTAATTCGGAACTCCGTCGGCGTAACGTGCACAACTAGACACGTCGAACAAGAGGCGGCCTGAACAGGGTTTGTCACACACACGCACACTTCTCGTTTCTTGTAATGTTCTAAAACGGAATTGGTTTATTATTTTCAATAATAAACCTTTGTAATCGACCAAGAAAAAAAGTTTTAACTCCTCGTCAAAATTTGTTGGGTTACGTTTCAAGATGAGAAGAATCCAAAATCGGATTTAAAAACAAAAATCCGTCCGAAGCTTATCTGATACTACTGGACCAAACTTTATGAAATTTAGCTCAAAAATCATACATAAGACGAGGATTTGTGCGTAAAATCCGTCCCATTCGATCAACCCTTAAAGGATATATCGAGCAATAAAGGCCAATAAAAGGAATATACGAGCCCAGATGCGTCTACTACCATCCGGTCTGGGTTCGTATCCCAGCGAACACAACATGTTTTTTCAATTCATTCTTGCTAGTCACTTTCAAGCTGGTTTTTTTTTTTTTTTTTTTTTTTTTTTTTTTTTTTTTTTTTTTTTTTTTTTTTTTTTTTAAGTTCATAAATTTATTTTATTTTGGTAGGTGACATCATCCAGTTATATAATTTCGAAAATGCACCAAAGACTCAGTTTGATAGGTAATTGTTTGTGGACCAGTGATCTGCGTAGAAGGGCGATCTAATACAGAAATAATAAACCTTTATGTAATAATTTGCAGCGTTTTTCGAGATTATTTTTCTCACAGCAAACTGCTGTCATATGATCTCACACAGATAAAAAGCAATGGCCGTCTCCACTAATGACTACATCCTAAAAGTGATTGTAGAAAGCATTCATTATAAATCATGAAAATTGGATAGATTCCCATAAGCCATTGATCCAACTCAAAATTGATTGGGTTAAACAAGTTTAAAATCAATAGATGAATGCTAATTATTAACATTTACGCTACCTACTATTAGACAATGAATTAATTATTTTTAAAAAATTGCAACGCAACAAATGGTCGGGTAGAGTTAAGAGTTTCATAAAACGTCCGTGAAGTGAAGTAGTTTAAATAGTACCTGCATAAAATCTACTGGTAAAATAGTTGAACCAATACGAAAATAATTGAAAGAAATTGAATTAAATTAATCATTAGTAAACGCCTGTTGTGTTTAAAAGGTAACTCCCCAATATGTAGAACCTAATCAGAATTTACCTAGTGTGGACTAAATCAAGAGACATTTTTGTGATAAGCATTTTAAATAGTCCGTTTCATTTCGTCTGCAGCATTATAGTACATACTATCCTATTGGATGTATTCATTTGAGTTAGCCATTTTGACTCTTTCAATACTGAATGCCCTTAATTTTTAAAAGAGTAACAAATTCAAAATAGGAAAAAAAAAGTGTCTTGTGGATGCATGTCGGTATTATCTTTCCAGACGCCTTCAAGCATTTCAAATAATCCGTAGGTGTCTGGGCACACCTCAAACGTTCTTTATTCAGTGTACGTTTGAATTAATTGCAGAATTTCCGTTTATCTGATTACCTATTCTACCAGGGGTTTCCGTCACTTCCAATCTCAATAAAGCCGAGCATCAGAAAAGAAAGTTTAAAAAAATACTTGGTACTCAATAGTAGGTAGTGCCACTAATAACAGTACCTACCTAATTGAATAAATGATTATAAACTACCTGGAGTTCCCAAAGTACTGGCTGAAACAATTATTTATAAGCATTTGATCAGATTTTTCATGTTTTCACAATATATTATTATAGTTGCTTCCTTTTGCAGTTACTTATGTTATCAGTAGAATCGGTATCAACTCACGTTAATTTATAGTTGTTTCGTCATAAGATGTCTCAGTGGCGGATTAAGAAGGAAATAATCTTAAAAGAAAAATCACTGTGAATATTTCCATCGCTGTCATCAAGTCGATGGAATAACACTATGAAGCACGCGGTTTCGGCAACTTACGAGGAAAACGGCCACGAACCCGAAACCAACCCGTTTCGTGACGGTTCCCGCGCTGTACTGGCCCTACGGGAGGTTGCGCGAAGTCGCCGCCTCCCGCTGGGGGCAGCACCTCTGCCAACCGCCCCCAACCACCGGGTGGCCGCTCCCCCTCCGCTCACTACCGTCTCTCTTCCCGCCCACTGTCGTCCAGAACGGTTCACCTACACATCGATCATTCAGAGACATCTGACAACGATTCGGCCGATTAAGGAAAAGAATGGGATTGATTGAGCAATGAAACTCAAGACTCGAATTTATAGGGAACCTAACCACGTGCCGGGAAATGGGAGGAAGCCCCTTGGAATGATGATTTAGCTGTGAGTCCCAGTGGAGAACTTTAACCGTCCTATTGAATACAACTATTGCTCTAGTAGGACAGTACCAACTAACTTCATCAACCTCACAAACTTTGGAATACATTATGTGTTGCAACGCATTACAGGGAACGCTTTCTGAAGAAATATTGAAAACGATGAAAAAAAGTCCCAGTTGTTCATTTTATTTGATTTACAATGTGTTCTACAATAAAATTTAGGATTTTACCCACTTTTGCGCTGGTTCGTGATTAATGCGAACAAGAACGCAGACAAGAAATTTACTTCGTGGCAGGACCCTTACTTTGAAAAGTTAGTTCCAATTTGTCCCAAATTTCTTTTGGAATTCTACAATTTTTTATTTGTCTGAGTTCATTAGGAGGTTAGTTCGGATATTGCATTCAAGTCTTCGTTTGCACATTTAGTGTATTTGGGGTTTTCACCTTCTTGCTGGAGAGCTTCGGCTAAGAGTTGTTGCTTAGGTGGAATTTTTTTGAGAATTTTCGTAGATTGCTATTGCAATCGCTCCAAGAATTTTAAAATCGAAATTTTTGAAAATGTTTCCATTGAAATCTGTTTTGAGACATTGTCGAACGAATTCTAGAGTTTAACGCTTTTCTATGTATATATATATATATATGTTCACACATTTCTTAGAAAAACAAGAACGTACGACACGAAAGAAATTTTTATATTTCGGCTTAATAATACCTTTTTCAAAAATACAAAGAAGAATGCATTTTCGGAATTTTGACGTTGGTACGGAGATATACTTGCCAAGGAGAGACAGCTACCATGTTAACGCATAATATTCGGGCCTGGATAATCATTCGTTCCCAACACACTGCTATGCGCTCGTTCTGAATGAAGTAGCATTATTTTATTTGCATTTGGTTTCATCTTTTTTAGAACTTTGATGTCAAAACAATCGTTGAATATTTCATTATGTGTCGTGGCATGTGTCGTGGCTGGTAACTATTCATCTCTTCTAACAACAGTTGCCCTGTGGTTGTTAACTCTCAAATTAAGGGATGTTTCGGCTTGGCCAACGTAAATTGCAGGGCATTGTTTGCACAACAACTGATTAACACACATTGGTGTTTAGCATTCTGCCAACCCTTTGCACTTGTAACAGTTGGGGTTGTTTGCCGACGTGAGAGTTAACTGTATTTAAAAGTAAACAACCACAGGGCAACTGTTGTTAGAAGAGATGATGAATAAGAATTTAAGAATAAGAATTTATTGGCACCTGTTACATAAGCCTCATGGTTATCAGTATGCCAACCAAGTGAGCCAACATGAAATATGAAATATTCAACGATTGTTTTGGCATCAGAGTTCTAAAAAAGATGAAACCAAATGCAAATAAAATAATGCTACTTCATTCAGAACGAGCGCATAGCAGTGTGTTGGGAGCGAATGATTATCCAGACCCGAATATTATGCGTTAACCTGGTAACTGTCTCTCCTTGGCAAGTATATCTCCGTACCAACGTGAAAATTCCCAAAATGTATTCTTCTTTGTAGTTTTGAAAAAGGCATTATTAAGCCGAAATATAAAACTTTGTTTTGTGTCGTACCTACATTCGTGTGAACATATACATGCTCTTGTAGAGCCCTTCATTGAAATAATTTATATATATATATATATATATATATATATATATATATATATGCATATCTCATTCCAGACCTCCTTAGGATTTAGATAAAAATAACGTTACCGCGCTAAAAAATCAATCTTTCCAAACGAAAAGATGAATTCGTTGGCCAACACTTTTTGATATAGGTCAAATAGGTTAGGTATAGGTTTTAAATAGGTCAAATTTCATAAAATGTACTAAAAAATCACTTAAAATGGCTAAAAACGGCTAAAAATTGTCAAATTTAAAATAATTACCAGTATTATAGCGAAAAAAGTTGATCAACAACGAACTAGAACATTAAAAATTTTTTGCACAAATTTATGCAGAAAATTGAAATCATATTTCATTATTATTTGCTGAAAAAACCATAAAAACTCCCAAAAAGAGCTGAATGTTTCTGATCTCCTTTGAATTGCAGAATATTATTTTGAACGAGTTTTACTGCCATAAAATTAGTAGTTTACTATTTCTATGCACTCAAAATGCTCGAATTTCAAAACATTACTTACAAAAAATTTCAAAACAATGTACCTATTGTAAAACAATATGTTTTATCGTATAATATAATACGATTATTTACGGAAATTCGCTCACATGATCATGCTGCATGACTGGAACTTTTATTTGTCCTGATACGTATCCCCTAAGTTTTAGTCGTTGCAACAGGGCTTCTGCTTGAATTTTCCTAGTGTCCTTATTTTCATAACGCCAATGGCTCAATCTTGTAGGATGACGTTGCCATCTTCCTCTTGCGTCCTGTAGTCTATAACCTTTTGTATAGTTTTAGCACAGTGTAATTATTTTTAAATATCATTTGAGAAGAAATTATTACTTTGGACGACACTCGTCGAATGAATAATTCATTATTTATGATAGAAACTAAGGAACTATAATAGATTGGGGATTGGACGTTTTAACAACAAGATTCAGAAAAATGGCATTTAAAAATGAATAAATTAACAAGGAAATAACTATAAGGACATGAACATATTATTATTTATTGAAGCACGACAACGATAACGGTAAGGCCGATAATGAACTGGGTTGTCACAAAACTCATTCATGAAAAGAACTAATGAGCGCTGTGTTGATCTCTTTTACTGAAATGGATTCACCATATTCCACTGAATCACAAAATGACCTCATCATTTCAACCAATACCGGTTATTTGAGTGGTTCTTTTTTGACAAACCGATGAGGCCATCCCAGATTCAAAAACTTTTTCTTTATCTAATTCAAATTTTAGAAGGAAAACCTTATTAACATTTATAAAGGCTTTATTGCTGGAAGCGTAGTCTGACTTTGCCCATCCTATCTCATTTTCCCATTTTCGTGGTTGGTCCCGTTCTGGTGCCGTCCAACTTTGGTTCAGTAGTTTCGGAAAAAAGCTCCAAACAGCAGAAGGGCTTTTCTTTTTCTTGATATCTAGATACGTATTTTGGAACGTAAAACAACAGCTTATGAAAAGATATTCAAAGTTTGTTTTTTCTTGTTCAATCAAAGGTTTATTATTGTATATATTCATTGTTTCCTTCACATAATCTTGAGACAGTTGTAAATAACATGAAACTATTTGATGCGTTGGTACCAAATGTAATAATTTTTTATCAAACAAGAGTTGTGAGTGTGTTTGTGATTGCGTGCATGTGTGTGTGTTTGTGTGTGTGTGTGTGTGTGTGTGTGCGCGTGTGTGTGTGTGTGTGCGTGTGTGTGTGTGTGTGTGTGTGTGTGTGTGTGTGTGTGTGTGTGTGTGTGTGTGTGTGTGTGTGTGTGTGTGTGCGTGTGTTATCTCTTCGGAGCTCCTTCATATCCCAACTCATGTCAAGGTCATACGTCCCCGTCGTGCAACCCAGCCACCATCTGGGTGAACAGAGGGTTGCGAAATTACCCGTTTGCGATGAGAGGAGAGGCTCATGCCGATGGGCCTCCCGTCCCTTACTCTCGCTTCCCCTGTTATGGACAACAATAAACCTGAGCCTCATACCCCCCCCCCCCCCCCCCCCCCCCCCGGTCAATTGGCACGTGGAGTTCTAGAGGAGGCGCTCGGGGGCGCCCCGGGCAGGGGTATCAGCCATCCTCTCCCTGTTCGTCATACTATCCCTCATCCTCTTCCATGGCCCCAGTAAATGCCCACCAGTGTGCCCAATGTGAAAGAGCCTTTACCTCCAAGCGAGGCCTCAGTGCCCACATCTGGCAGAGGCACCCCGTGGAGGCCAATGCTGTAACTGACAAAAAGCGAGAGCGGCCGAGGTATGCTTCTGTGGATTTGCGGCTAATGGGGGCAGAGGCGACAGAAGCAGTGCGTTATGGGGTACATCATATAAATGTTTATTTGCACCGGTGTTTTCCCATGTGCACGCTTTCTGCCATTCAATCTCTTTGCCTGAGGCCCCACTACACCCGTGGGGCCTCTCCCTAAACTCCTACAGGCGTGGAGCAGCAGCCCGCCATTAAGTCATCCTCCCCGGAACCTCCAGTCTCCTTGAAAACTTGTAGACTGAAATATTGAGGCTCAGGGAGTAGGCAGGGGGTATTGAAGTTTATGAGAGCGCCTACCTGCAGGAACTGACGAGGCGGGCTGTTGAGGGGCCTGATGGCTTGGAGGACAATGTTGCGGCCTATGTGCAGAGGATCTTCCTACAGGTTGAGTTAAAGACCATGGTGGGGCATCAGGGAGGGTTCCTCCTACATTAGAGCCTACATTTCGCTGAGCAGCGAAACAAGCAAGAAGGCAGGAATATCAGTAGGTCCAGAAGTTGTGGAGGAAGCTTCCGGCTTGTGTCGCTGCAGAGATACTGAAGGGAGCTGGGGATGAACAAGTTTTACCCCTCTCCGGGAGTATGTGGACTATTGGGAGCCACTCTGGAGTGCTCCCAGCCACAACCCTGGTGAGACAATAGTGCCCCGAGCTTCCACCAGGGATTCCTTTTGCAGCATTATGTGCAAACCGGTGCTACATGACAAGGCATATAAGTGCCATGTCAAAAACTCCATGCCTTCTGGACCTGGCTGGAATAAAGTCCCACAGAGTGTCAAGCTGCTCATCCTCATCCTGTTTCTGTCGGGAAAACCTCCAACAGCATTGACCCGTGCCCAAACCATCTTCATCCCAAAGAAAGGAGCAAGTGGGCCTAGAGGCTACCACCCGATTTCAATATTGTTAGTACTTTTCCGCCACATTCAAAAGATTCTGGCATCTCGCTTCCAAGTGGCTCGAATCATTGGTGATGTCCAGAGAGCATTTTGTCCAGCTGATGGGACCGCGGAGAACCTAAACCTTTGCCAGACTGTCGTTTGCTGGCCCATATCAAGAAACGGCAGCTCCATCTTGCCGCTCTGGATGTCGCTAAGGCCTTTGACTGACGGTCTTCGTGGTGTTGGGGCACCCGATCGTTTAATTGAGTATGTTGCCTGTCTGTACCATGAAGGCGTGATGGTCCTCAAGGTACGAGGCGAGATGTCAGAGGATGTTGTCATTGGGAGCGGGGTGTGCCAGGGGGATCCTCTGTTTCCACTCCTCTTCAACCTGGTTGTGATACGGCATTAGGTAAGCTACCATCTGAAATAGAGTTTGATCTCGCCCCTGGGTTGCGAGTAGGTGCATTGGCTTTTGTCGATGAAGTAATCCTACTTGCTGAAACCGGCAAGGGCTTGCAGATCGCCCTCAATGCCTTTGCTGAGCAGCTAACCAGGTGTGGTCTGGTGGTTAACCCAGATAGGTGTGGGTCATTTTCCTTGGTCTCATCGGCTCAAGGCGGATGGGCTCGGTATTGTCTCTCTCTCAGGCAGCATCCCATCATTACGTCACCAGCGCCTGCTCATCCTTATGGGCTCAAGCTGGGAGGTTGCCCATACTGCTGCTGACCTGGACATTGTCCGGCAGAAGTTGTTGTGGTGTGATTGAGCAATACCAACTGCTCCAAACCCCAGATCATCAGCTGAATTTGCTGGTGTGCTAGTCAGTAGATGTTAAAGAACTCCAACAGTGCTCTGGATCCCTCTTTTCTACCCTGTAGAAGGAATGGGCTACAGAGGGCATTGGGGCCCACAGCTATTGCCATCTTCACACTGTCAGGGTGGCTATGTTATCCACCTCGGTGAGGTGTTCAAGGAGTAGTTTCGGACAGTAGACACCCTTTGCTGTGCCTGTCGAGGTAAACATGAGAATCTTTATCATGTGATACAGCAGTATCCTCGCACTCACGGTGGCCATATTTTACATCACAATCTGGTTGCCAAGCAGATAGCAGGTGCTTTGTCATCTAGCGGTTGGGAGGTCGAAAAGGGAGGGACTATATCACATGCCGAGTGACCAGGGCAAGAAGCCAGATATCGTTGCCATCAAGCCTGATGGGTCTGCTATTATCCTGGATGTCCAGGATGACAGTGGTAGTGTGGACATTGAGCAGACCTAGCGGGCTAAGATATGAAAATATGACAGAAATGACCTGTGGTAGGCGATTTCCGAGCTAAAAGGAGTGGCAACATCATCAGGTTAATGGCCACGACCGTGTCATGGCGTTGGGAGTGGTGCGGCAAAAGTGCCAAGGAGTTACTGTAGTTGGGCATCTCAGTGGCAGTACTCAGCGGTATCACCACCGGCGTCCTCAGGGGATCTTATTGAACTGGTGGTCATTTTATAGGGGCACTTCCATTCAGCCCTCTCTTCTTTCTCCTCTTCCTTCTAAGACTCCCTCAACCCAAGAGCCGGCGTTGGGGAAACGTAGGCGTCCTCCCCACTGTTGGTTTATTATTTCCAATGAGACTGGTGAAAGGCCCAGAGCATGCTGGTTACTATAGCTGGCTATCTGATTCAGAAATAATAAACCATTATATAATAATTTGCAGCGTTTTTTTATTTTATTATTTTTTCTTAAATTTAATGGTGAGTTTTGTATTTAAAAAAAAAATGTGTGTGTGTGAGTTTGAGCGTGTTTTTTGGAATTAATAAAAGCCAGCGTGGTATATAGTTTTCCTGGTGTGGAGCTCATTTGCGTCTTTACAGGGATGGAAGTAGCAACTATAAATGTAACACCCGTACCCCTGACCTATTGGTCGCGCACTTGAAGTTCGGTGCACGAGACTAGAGTTCTCGAACGAATTCCTCTAAAACCTACTTGAATCAGATAAAACAATTCTCGTCCAAAATTGCTAAAAGCATTTACAAATTCTTTGTTATTAGAGGTTCTCCTAAACTACATGTACCTGTTTGTTCCATAATATGAAAACCCGTTGGCTGGTGTGTAGGGTAGGGGGGGGGGGGGGTATTCGTAGGGATGGCATTCGTGTTCAGGAGCTCACCAGGTGGGACTGCATAGAGAGATACCCTCTGGTCCCTTTCGAACTCCCCTCCGTCCCTCCATAGACCTTGTCTGGGGTGCACGTTGATTCTCGCTTGAGGGTTGGGGTCAAAGGCACCCCCACATATCCTCAGATGTTGTTACTCCGAGGCAATCCAGTTATATGCTGGATACATTCACTTATTCACTGATGGCTCAAAGACCTGATGGTGTTGGCCTTGCTCTATGGAGCCCCAACTTCCAAGTCATTTGACGTCTACCACCTGTTGTGTCTGTATTCACAGCAGAGCTGTGGGCATTGACGCTGGCTGTTCGACACTGCCAGCTATTGGGAGTTGGAAATAATGTGATCTGTAGTGACTTACTAAGTGCCATGTAAGGGATTAGGGACACATATTCATATGATCTCCTAATCAAAGCCTGTGTGTCTCGCTACACCAAGCCACAAAATTGGGCACATAACTTTTATGTGGGTGCCAAGCCATGTGTGCATTCACGGTACTGAGGGTGCTGATGCTCTAGCAAGGAGAGCCATTGATGATCACTCCATCAAAATGTTGTTTATGCGCATTGAGAATCAAATCTCCTACATGCGGCATACAGCCAATTCCATCTGGCTCGAGCAATGGGAGAGCGAGGACACTGGTCTGCGTGGAGTCCTTCAGGACCTTTGCCCGGTATCCTTTTGTGACCCACCTTTCAGGGAGGGACCGAATAATGATCGATCGGGTAGCCACTGGCCATACCTATCTTACTCACAGACACCTGTTAGATCCAGTAGCTCGAGGATCTTGTGTGTGGGAGATGTGGGGGTGATTTGTCTATCCGCCTCTTTTGGAGGACTGTCCAGCCCTCATGGATCTCAGGGTTCAACATGCACCCCCTCAGTGGGTGGATGTTCTGACCAGACCAGAGAAGCTCCAGTCACTATTGGTGTACCTGAAAGCCACTGAGCTATTCAGCTGCAACTGTGATATTCTGATCAGTGATATATTTATTTATTTATTTATTTATGTGCATCTATTCATACCTCTATTTAACTAAGATGTGTAGGATTTATCATTATATATTTATCAATTGTATTTATGTATTTGTAAGGATCATCTAGTCGTAATTTAGTTTTTATTATGTGGTATTTTTATCCGTTGTTGAGGTTACGCAGTGGTCAGGTCATCGCTGTATTCCTTGAGGCAGAGTGCGGCGATGCCTCACTTTGCGGGTTATTATTATTTCTCCCCTCTGATCTGCCAGTGGAGTTCGCGATGGCAATCCGTTCAGTGACGGACGGTCGTCATGGCTCCCCTTAGAATCGTGCCCATTGCAGTGTCCCTTTGACACCCCTTTCTGATTGCCGCTAATGACCCTTCCGGTTGAGACGTGGCTTCAATTCTTAAAAAAAAAAAAAAAACATAAATAAAAAAAAAAAAATAATAAGGGATGTGAATACGCTGGATTATCAAATCCATTAAATCCCGGCGAATATTTTAACACGATCTTGAAAAAACCCTCGCCCAAGCTGGCGCCGCCTTCCTCATGTTCTCTTTGCGAGAAAGCCACGAAGACGACGCCTCAGGAAAACTTGATTTCCTGCAACGGAAAAAAAATACAGTTTTGCTGTTCATAAAGCGTGACAAACTAGAAAGAATTTGGTAAGTAATGCACGCATTACAGGGACGTCCCTATGAATGGATTGTGTATAATTTGGAGAGAATTAAAATAAGAGAAAAGAACAAAAATACCATGACTTCTCGAAATCCCCAATCAACCCTCTCCACCGACAGTAAATTTCCATCATAAAACTTTCAGCATGAAATTTGAAACTTCAGATATAACTTCCAAAACTAGACTAAATTCATAGTTTAAAAAAAATCACGAAAATCTGATCCAACAAGATTAGTTAAAACACCATGATTTATTACTACTACTTCCTCCATTTACCCACTCCTAAATTGAAATTTGAAACTCTTTATCTACGATCCTTTTGGACCTTTCTGAATTGACCGAATTCAAATTTGAAAAAAAAAAGAAAAAAACAGATCAGACGAGAATCGTCAGAACATCATGATTTATCAGTATTACCCCCTCCATTCACCCTCTCCCGTGATGAAATTTGAAACGCCTGACATACGTTTCAAAACTATATCAAATTCGAAATGAAACAAAATAAAAATCACGAAAATCGGTCGAGATTTGTAGCTTGGGCAGCGCTTGAAAGGATCGGAAATTATCTCCTCCACCCATCAGGAGATAATTCGATATGTTGGTTTGATATATTTTTTGCGACAGCAAATCCGAAATTCCGAAGATTTGTTGCACAACTAGACTAAAATTGGAATCGAACCAAATAATAATCACGAAAATTGATTGATTATTGTAGCCTGGGTGGCGTCGAAAAAAATTTGTTAAAAAAAAAAAAAAAAAAAAAACATATTGGTTAGTGATGCGTGCATGCATTTTATGTAATTTGGTGAGAGTTAGAATAAGAGGAAATACTAAAATATCATGACTTCTCAGAATTACCCTTCCCCAAATTAACCCTCTCCGCTAACATTAAATTTCCATCATAAAAATTCCTGCATGAAATTTGAAGCTCCTGACATATTTTCCAAAACTAGACCAAATTGATAGCTGAACAAAAAAATGAACACGAAAATCTGACGAGACTAGTTGAAACGTCACGATTTATCAGTATTACTCCCTCCATAATGAAATCTGAAACTCCTAATATACGATCTAAAACTAGACCGAATTCATAGTGGAACAAAAAGAGAATCACGAAAATCGGACGAGAATTGTTAAATGATTTATCGGTAATAGTATTACCCCCTCCATTTGCCCCCCTTCCATAGTGAAATTTGAAACTCCTAATTTACGATCCAAAACTAGACCGAATTCACAGTTGAACAAAAGAAGAATCACGATAATCGAACAAGAATTGTTAAAACACCATGATTTATTAGTATTACCCCCTCCATTCACCCCCTCCCATGATGAAATTTGGAACTCCTGACAAACGTTCCGAAACTTTATCAAATTCGAAATGGAACAAAATAATAATGACAAAAATTGGTTGAGATTATTGGCATGGGCAGCGCTTGAATGAATCGGTAATTATCCCCTCCACCCGCCTCTTCGACAGCGAATCTGAAATCCCCAAGGTTTACTGCACAACTAGGCTACAATTGAAATCAAACCAAATAAGAATCACGAAAATCGGTAAATAATTATAGCCTGGTTCGGATGAATAAAAATATACAATAAATAAAACACGTTTTTCGGATTTACCCCCTCCATTCTTCCTCTTCCATGATGGAATTCAAAATTTTCGACGTTTGTTGCACAACTTGCCCGAAATTGGGAACGAGCAAAGAAAGAATCTCGAAAATCGGTTGTAAATTGTTGCCTAGGCAGCGTCGGCAAAATTCGTCACACACACACACACACACACACACACACACACACACACACACACACACTCACACAAACACACACCTATTGTTTTTTCAAGGATTTAGTCTTAGGATGGTCTAAAACGGATTTGCATGCGGGGGTTTTTTTTTTTTTTTTTTTTTTTTTTTTTTTTTTTTTTTTTTTTTTTTTTTTTTTTTTTTTTTTTTTTTTAACTTGGGTAGTCCCCTTCTCCCCTGGATCAATTCCAATAGGCATCCCTCTTATTAACGAAGACGTACCTTCAGAGGGATGTACTAAAAAACACGTTCTTTCGGCTTACCCCCCTCCATTTCCCCTCTTCCATCGTGGGATTTAATATATCCGGTGTTTGTTTCACAACTAGACTAAAATTGGGATCGAAAATAGGAAAACCCTCGAAAATCGGTTGAGAATTGTGGTCTGGGGAGCGTCGACAAAATTTGTTATGCACCCACTTTTTTTCAATAATAATACAACTGTCCTCAAAAGATACTCAGTCAAATTGAGAAATAAATAAATCATAAGTTGGGAGGACCCAGGCTTACCTGACGCCGGGTCTAGGGATGAGGGAAGATTTAGAAGGATGAGGAGGAAGAATGAGATGAAAGGAAGAGCCAATATAAAATGACCACCAGTTGAGGTAAGAGCCCCTAAGGACGCGGGTGGTGATACCACGGTGCATTCCCGCCGAGATGCCCAGCTCAATCTCCATGGCGCTTTTCCCACACCACACCCCGCGCCATGACACGGTCGCGGCCATGACCTTGATGTTATTAGTCGCTACTCCTTCTTAGGTATAACGCTATTTCTTATATCAACTGATATAATTGCTTGTGAATAACTGCTTGTCGCAGATTACATTCACACAGACATAGACCTATGGTTTTTTTCACAAATTCGGTCTTAGAATGGTCTGGATTTTTATGCCGTTATTTTATTTTAATTTTTTCTCTTGCTTGGGTTGTCCCCCTGGATCAATCCTCTTGTTAACGACTTACCGATAAGACTTCAGAGGGACGTCCTAAAAAAAGGGGTTACCGATCAGGCAGATCTGCTATCAGCCCGTTTCTCACTATCACCATAGAAGGTCCCTTTCAGAGACATTATCTTTTGAATTACTTAATGGCAATCAACTACAATCTATGGATGTTACAAAATTAATTATCGAATTATAAAAGCAGCAATCGGTGGGTCTTTGAAACGCTGCAATTTCTGAATGAGAGGTCCGTCGATTTAACCACAGTCCTGAATGAAACGCAGTCCTGAAAACCCGTATTTCCACTCAAGAAATTAAAATTGAACGTATTGGCAAACGGCTCAAAATTATCATTTAGGTACCTACATACCTTTCGGAGGAGTCCGTCGCCACCAGCAGGTCGAGTACCGGAGGCGAACGTTTTCGCTGTAAGGACATCATCAGTCCGTAGAAACAGTACTGTTGAGTGAGTACGTAGGTACTGTTTCGACGGCCTGATGATGATGCTTTTTCATCGAAAGCGCTCGACCCCGGTACTCGAACTGTTAGTGACGACGGACGCCTACGAAAGGTATTAAAATGATGATTTTACCATTACTGCTGGCGGAAATAATCCCTTAGATTTAATACCAACTTAGCTTTAATAGTATCACGACAGGAAGAAATGAATTCACAAACAAATTTATGAGAATCTCATCATCCAAACGCTCAAGTTCAGAATCACAACAATTATTCTGTACAATTATTATAATTACAATAATAATTGCTATAATTGATTGAATAAGACGGAATGCAACCGGTCATGAGGTCATGGGCAAAAAAACCGCAACACCTTTGAGTACTGCGTAATTGCAGCCTCCCAAACTTTCGGAGGGACATGACGTCGTCAACCCAGCAGAACTGAATGCTAATTTATAGTGGGCGCAAGTCGCTGGTATAGTTAATAATAGGTGTTATCATCAGCAAGGTCACCAACGAGACTTAGTTTTTCCAGACCTAGGAGTTGAAAACCTATTGAATTTGGAGAAAATTAAGGCTTGTCTATAAAATAATTTCCTAAATTGAAGCGCTAGTTCATTTCTCGCTTAGATCCTTCATTAAGATATACGGACATCAAATCGCAACTAGGTAGTTACTTCAAGTGCTGTTTAAACCTAAAAACCAAACTACCAATGTTACTCTTCTTAAGTCCTTGATTAATCCTGTCAAGAAACAGAGGTTTTCAAACCTTTGTTTCCTTTCCCACACCACCTCAGGTAGGCAGAAGATGGAGGTTGGTCCCAACCCATCTTGTGATAGTTCAATGCACTCAAAATGGAAGGCAAATGTCCTGTGTTCTCAGAAACAGCGCCAAATGTCTTGTTTTCTCAAAATGAGCGCCAAATGTCCTGTTTTCTCAGAAAGGGCGCCAAATGTCCATTTTTATCTGAACGAGTGCTAAATGTCCTGTTTTCTCAGTAAGAGCGCCAAATGTCCTGTTTTCTCAGAAAGGGCGCCAAATGTCCTGTTTTCTCAGAAAGGGCGCCAAATGTCTTGTTTTCTCAAAACGAAAGCCAAATTTCCTGTGTTCTCAGAAACAGCGTCATGTCATGTATTCTAAAAACGAAAGCCAAATGTCCTGTTTTCACATCAAGAGTGCCAAATGTCCTGTTTTCTCATAACGAGTGCTAAATGCCCTGTTTTCTCAGAAAGGTAAAAAAATGTCTTGTTATCTCTCAAAAAGCGCCAAATGTCCTGTTTTGTCAGTTAAAGCGCCGCCAAATATCCTGTTTTCTTAGCTAAAGCGTCAAATGTCCGGTTTTCTCAGAAAGGGCACTAAAGGTCCGGTTTCTTAGGAAAGGTGCCATATGTCCGGATTTCTGAAGAAGAGCGCAAAATGTCCTGTTCTCTGAAAAAAGAGTGCAAAATATCCTGTGTTCTCAGAATTGGCGCCAAATGTCCGGTTTTCTAAGCAAGGGCGCCGAGAATTTTGTTTTCCCAGGAAGGGTGCCGAATGTCCTATTTTCTCAGTGAAGGCGCCAAGGTCATGTTTTCTCTGCTAGAGTTCCAAATGTCCTGTTTTCTCAGAAAGGGTGTCAAATGTCCTGTTTTCTCGAAACAAGCCTCATATGTCCTGTTTTCTCAAAGAGGGCGCTGAATGTCCTGATTTCTAAAAACGCGCGCCAAATGTCCTGTTTTTACAAAATGAGCGCCAAATGTCCTGTTTCTTTCAGAAGGGGCACCAAATGTCTGTAATTCTCTGAAAGAGCGCTGAAAGGCTGGTTTTCTCAGCAATGGCACCAAAAGTCCTGTTTTCTCAGAAAGGGCGTCAAATGTTCTATTTCCCAAAACTAGCACCATATGTCCTGTTTTCTCAAAAAGGGCGCCAAATGTCCTGTTTTCTCAGGAAGGTGACCAAATGTCCTGTATTCTCAGAACGAAAGCCAAATGTCCTGTTTTCACATCAAAAGTGCCAATTGTCATGTTTTCTCAGCTAGAGCTCAAAATGTCCTGTTTTCTCTGAAAGGGCATTAAATGTCCTGTTTTCTCAAAACGAATGCCAAATGTCCTGTGTTCTCAGAAACAGCGCCAAATGTCCTGTTTTATCAAAATGAGCGCCAAATGTCCTGTTTTCAGCAGAAAGTACGCCAAATGTCCTGTTTTCACAGAGAGGGCACTAAATATCCTGTTTTCTCAGGAAGGACGCCAAACGTCCAGTTTTCTCAGCAAGAGCACCAAATGTCCTGTATTCTCAAAACGAAAGCCAAATGTCCTGCTTTCACATAAAGAGTGCCAAATGTAATGTTTTCACATCAAGAGTGCCAAATGTCCTGTTTTCTCAGAAAGGAGGCCTAGTTTCCTATTTTCGCAGGAAGGGCGCCAAATTGACTGTTTTCTTAGCTAGAGTGCCAAATCTCCTGTTTTCACATTAAGAGTGCCAAATGTCCTGTTTTCTTAGAAAGGGCGCCTAGTGTCCTGTTTTCTCAGAAACGGCGCCAAATGTCCTCTTTTCTCTAAACCAGCGCCAAATTCCCAGTTTTTTCAGCTAGAGCCTCAAATGTCATGTTTTCTCAGCTAGAGCGCCATATGTCCTGTATTCTCAGATAGGGCGCCAAATGTCCGGTTTCTAAGAAAGGGCGCCTAGTGTCCTGTTTTCGCAGGAAGTACGCCAAATTTCCTGTTTTCTCAGCTAGAGCGCCAAATGTCCTGTTTTCTCAGAAAGGACGCAAAATGTCCGGTTTTCTAAGATAGGGCGCCAAGTGTCCTGTTTTCTCAGGGAGGGCGCCAAATGTCTTGTTTTCACAGCTAGGCCACCAAATGCTGAGCCGTGTAGCTTACATGCTTGGGTTGTCTACAGGTAGAGTGTCTTCTGACAATGTCAGAGCCGGGACATCTAAAAAAATCGATTGTGCCGCAGAATATGCTCGAGCCTTCTGTGCTATCTAATATAGAAATTAAACATGAAGGTGAGTTTGGACATTGAGTGTGGTTAGTTTGTGGTTTTTCCCTTATCACGAGAAACTTTTCCATCAAGGAAAGCCAATTACCTTTCATCACTGTGTCGACAAGCAGAACCGCTTTGTTTTAGCCAAGCGGAGAAGGTTTGACCTTGCTCGTTAGCGTAGGCAGCGCCACGATCGTGGAATGCAAGAACTACACCCGTACTCCTCGCGGAGACAGCGTGTTTGTGTCCGCCGGCGCCGGCATGTCTGTCGCCGGGCGCGGAAGGGCCAGCTGGCCGTGAAACCGGAGTTTCGGCCGCGCTGTCTTCATAATATGTATCTTTCAAAAGGCAAAAACTTGGTGATCGCTCCATTTGAAAGATTTTTATTTAGTTCTGAAAAGAACTAAATTCGGGGACTCGCTTTCAATTAGATTCAAGGGTCCTCCTGGGGGCAACTACTTATCGAACGAGTGAAGCTCGTTCGATGAAGTAGGTCCGCCGAATTCAGATGATCAGCCACCGCGGGCTTTCTTGAGATCGTCCGCCTTGTCCCAGCGGGTGGTTCGCAAATAAATCTACGAACCCGGGTGGCAAGTCTTTCTGGAACCAAACAGCGTCGTCCGTTTAGGAATGCTGCTTAGCGCCTCGGCTTTATACGAGACTAGAGTAGAGAGCAGTACTAAGCGTAAAGCTCGATCTACTCGGGGTTCTTGTAGTCTGGAAGGCGGAAGAATCTCGTGTCGTAAATCTCATTTTCAACTGGCTTGAAAGCCTCGTCCTCAATCAATCCCAATGGAGTTTCAATCACAATAGGCTGGAAGGCAGAGATTCGTCAAGAAGCAGAGTAAAGTGTCAAGATCAGAGGTAGAGATCGGTATGAGCTCGGGGGCTTTTCAGCGCTATAGGTATACCCCTTTTCTGGGTGTTTCGTCAGCCTCCCTCATGGCGCTCTCGCGTCGAGTGCCGTCACATTTGCTTCCCGCACATTGGTTTTTTCTGATTGGTCCGTGCTTACGAGACAGAAACAAATGGGGTTTTAGCTTTGTTCATCCTTGCTGTTTCAAGGGTATATTTTTGTACTGTTTTACAAGGCAGTTTTTGTGTTTCAGATCGCCGGCTTGCCTAGCCTTGCTTGTGCAGTGAGGGTTTGGCTTGGTACTTTCCTTTTGATGTGTTTATTAACTCGGCGTTTATATAATTTGTATATTTTTTCCCGAGAGTTGTCTTGTTTTGTCATAAAGTATTCCGACGTCTTAATAACCTTGTTTTCGGTGTGAACTCATTATTGGTGGCCCTGAAAAGGGCCGATGATACGTGGTGAGTTCACCACACTACCTAACAAAGTCGAATCCAACAGAACCCACTCGAATTCAAGTTTTCGGATTTTTATTCCTTTAGAGGTTTACCTATCTTTTTTTCTTCTAATCTACACCCCTGACTACTCACTGTATCACAGTGAGTAGTCAGGGGGTAGAAATAAGCAGATACCAAAGCGGGCAACGAGCTTGGGGGGGGGGGGGGGGGGGGGACGACACCGGGGATTAACAGCCTCTTTCTGTTTGTGGGTAAGGGATCAGGATGAAAGCAGGACTGGCCATATATACCAGGGACTTTGGGAACTCTCTCATCAGTCACACATTACCAGGGAGGAGATGGGGCTAGAAGGGATGCTAAGCCAAATACACACAGGCCTTACTGAGACTGCTTCTAAGTAACGGGACTTTACACAAAACAACTTGACTGCACGAAAACTGGTGACGAACTTTGACGAGCTGCTTTGTCTGAGGTAGACGTCCCCCTTTCCATCTTCTGGGTTTTGTTGGATGGTTCCTTCTAGCGGGTTGTGTTGTGAGGTTCTCATTATCAGTGTTATGGGGTGTTGGGGTCCGTTTTGGCAGGATCCCATGAAATTAGCAGTTTTTGCATAATCGTGGAGCTGTCTGGTACTTGGATGCTCCTTCTAGGTGCACCAGGACAAGGCAAAGAGGCCCTCTTCTGATTAAGACTCTGTAGATGACAGTGTACAGTATGCTCCATAGAATGTGGGCCCAAAAAGGTTGATGAAATTTAACTGCATTTTTCTGCATGATTTTGTGTATGAATCTTGGAATGTTCTAGTTTATAGTTCATAATTTTCATTTGAGTAATATTCTGCTGAATATATATATATACACCTATATAAACTTGAAGATTTCTGTCGTTTTTTGCCATTTTTAGTGATTTTTCCAATTCATTGTGCTCAACAAGAGCTCCCAACATGTCCATAATTTCTTTTGGAATGCTTGATTTGTTGTGCAAAAACAGAATTTTTATCTCAATTTTAAGGAGAGTTATAGTCATGAATGACTAAGAGAAAAATTTTACTAAGTTTTCGTGATATGAAAATACCATAATGCAGTTCCCATGAGAGTTGGTACCTATTACGAATATTGAATGAAGACTCCCACCTGAATATGTGCTAACGTTCAAGGAGACCAGGCAGAAAAGAAATGGATTTCAATGAGAGATGGGTGAAAAGGTGGAAAGAAACCAACTGTTTGGTGAGACACCTAGTGGGAAAACATCAAATTACCGCCTGCCCTGCCGCGTCCGGGGTCTTTTGGCTAGTTTAGTCTCCTGTTACTCTTAATCCATTCTGAAAGAATATAAACCAGAAAGAAGGTTCTCCTCTTGTCACCTTCACCTTCTACATCCTTATCTTGCCCTTGTTTGACTTTTATCTTTGACAGTCTCATCTAACTCAAGTATTATACTTCGAGCCTTCTTATCGGCTACTTTTTTTACCGCTGTGTAAGTAGATAGGAAAAACCTACAGTCACTCTATCCGGGCTATTGTGAACCCTCAACCCGCTCGTAATCCTCCTTAAATATTTTTATTTCATTAAATTTTCAAAAGAAATTTATTTTATCCTCTAATTTGCAATGTCAGTCGCGACGAAAGGTGAGTTCAATGTTAATTGGTATGATTTCCTCACATATTACCTTTCAATAATTAATAAGTCTGTACGCATTTAACTTGAATTTGATTAAAGGACCTGGGACAGGTAGTGAAAAAAATTGGTGAATACCTAGGTGTGTAAATCCACCAATCTTAAACTGTTGTTACCCAATTTCTTCTTCTTTTTTTTTAATTTTATTTGTTATAGGTAGGTACGTATCGTACATTATACTATTTTTCTTTCATAACCTCGTTTTCGAGTTTAATATAAATTCCCAGGTTGTGTCCTATTTATCCCCATGTCAAATATCAATTGGGTAGTTATACCAGTGTTAAGGTAACTCAACGGATTTTTCTATTTATTTTCGTTGTCTGTAGGTATACGTTGCTAATTTCACAACGGTGACAGAATAATTGAGTGCTTGAGGTGGTGTAGCAGTCAAAATTAAATCTTGATCTTTTTAGCCACGAGTTGCTCCAGATATACTTGATGATGTCTAAAATAAGGTTCTATGTAAAAGTCACGAGTTTTTTCACTTCTAAATATTTTTTTTTTCAATTTGAAAAAAAAAATCACAATTTTTTGGTCACTGTAGTTACGGTGCAATTTTTTTTTAAAGATGGATTACGGGAGACAGACTCATTTTTCTGAATGAGTACACTTCTCAGAGATAATAATTACATAAAAATTTGTTGAAATTGTTGGCATAGATTGTCATGGAAATTTTATTTTTGTGGTTTTTGTCACAGGAGTTACATTGGTAATGGTTATTTATTTATTTTTTCATGTTGAACTGTTTCTTCAAGCAATCTGGTTCTGGAATTTCCTTCAATATGTCTAAAACTCCAAACGTCGATAGCACATATGTTTAGAAAAAATTAAATTCAGGCGAAAAAAGTGTTAGTGAACACTACAGCTGCGTGGGACACTTAGTGAGGGAAATAGGTAGAACATGTTCGGAACACTCAAGCCAGGCAATTAAACTGGATAAAATTTTATTCAGGGCTAATTAAAATAAAGTTCTTTAATAAAACTGTCTCAATTAACAATTCAATTACTTAGCAACTTATTTTAATTGTTTCATGAAGTCTTGAAAACCAAACCAATGTCCCAAAGTTGGATTATTATAGTTGTAGCTCCCCACCTTGTAGCTCCACCAACACGAAGGTTCCACATTTAATTGCTGAGGCATCCACTAATTCCATAGGAGGGATGTAATCAGGAATGTCATCCAAGTCACAGCTGTGAATTTCTGCTGAATTTCCAAGTCACTGAGAGCATGGGTGGACGAGTACTCCAATATCAGGTTCAAGCCCATTTACATGTTCATTAAACGTACGATGTGCCAAACACAAAACCAAGAAAAGCCTCACTGGACAATTTACAATCCACTTCTACACCCTCACCACCAAACCGTCCGAGAACTGTCAAAATGTTCGTCCAAACATTGAATCAGGTGACAACAGTGACTGATCTTCTGAAAGTATTCTGAGGATAAATCTACAGCATCCTTGCCCGATCTGTGGAGGACGCCATGGAGCCAAAAAGTACTGGTGTTTTCTCCGGATGAGTACAGTGCAACATTGGCACAGCACTCAGTTACTCGATCTGTTCATGAACTGCCTGGTATCACACCCTGCAAAACAGAAAAAAATTAGTCGGTCACCATAGTTATCATAACTATCTGGACATTTCGACTTCGAACAAGGCTGCACTCCTCCAATCTCATAAAAAACGATTGGTTAACATGTGCATAAATATAGATTATTTAGGCGTATAAATTAATCAATAAATGATGTTTACAAACTAACGTTTCCCTAGAGAATTCATAGTAACTATGGGGACCTTGAATTAAACCACTTACCATTGTGATGAAGGTGAAAAATCCTCGGACACCAAAGATGCTGCAGAGCACGTGACACTCAACTAAGGGCGTTAGGGGAACGTCACACGCACTTGCTAGACCCTCCACTTCCCCTCCAAATATTCTCCAGCCGCCACCCCTCGCGTGACTATTGGGACACAACTATTGTGACCAAAGTCCTGGGACAAGGTGCTTTTTCTTCTAGCTGCCCTCTACTCTTCAGAATTCTAAAAACCTTGCCAAGTCATTATCTATAGATTAATGTCTGATAGAAATTTTCTTCAGATCTAATAAAACATTTTCTAGTCAAAAGTTACAAACCTTAGTAACTATCGTAAGTACCACTGGGACATAACTATTTGGACTTTTTTTTAAACTGTTGATATTAACAAACCTATTAACTGTTTGAAAAACGTCATGTTTGATAGTTGGTTTTACAAAGGATAACCTAAAGAACATTTTGATTCATACCCCATTGCTATAAGTTGAAAATTGGCTCCAGAATCATGTTTCAAATCTTTGGGACACAGTAAATTGAGAAAACGGACATTTTTTACTTGTCTACTCATGCTAGCAACGTAAGAAAAAGTACCATTTGTGCCTATAATATGAAAACACGACCCGGAGATATAGGTAGGTTAGAATATTAAAGATATATATCATTCATGGGTTTAAATATAGGTGCGTATACACATTTTAAATAAAATAGGTACTGCATTCTATGGTATGTGCCAAATGCCAGTTAAAATGAAGGGTGGTGGTCATGATGCCTTTCGCGATGCAGCCAATATTTTTGTCTGTAGGTACCTATCTTACATTTGTCTCATTCTACTGATGTAGTACACTTCGCTGCTTCTTACAATAAGTACATCATCGTGTACTCTCTTTGCCAGCGATGTGCCATAGGTACATCGTTTCTTACCGCCGTTTGTGCTGCAAATGAAAAGTCGTAATGTGACCACTCAAATAGGGTGTGAATCAAATTTTAACGCATTCCTAGCACATTCGTATAGGAACTTGTGATGTCATAGCAAACCCTCCCTGCTGGTCTTTTAGCACCTATTTATAAGATGGAGGGCTATTTGTATGCTTCAACGCTGCGCATCTGTCTCCCGTTTACGTATGTTGGTTCTAATAGATGATCCTTAAAAACAATGGGGAAAAAATCTATTTTTGGTTCTTTTTAGATAATGTTCTGATCATAAGAAATAGGAACATAGGTATTATACGGAGTACACTATTTTTTCAAAACTAGTTTCAACTAGTCAAGAGGATACTAATCTATTATGTTCAACTGATTTGAATTCTTACTAAGGGAGTGAATACTTGATGTTATGCATTTTTGAGATGCGAGTGAAACGAGCTTCCTGACCATTGGTCGAAGCAAAAAACTGATCTGTAAAATCCCTCCATAAGTGGCCATAGAATATTTGATGAATGACACATGATCTAGGGGACTTTTAAGGAGTACCTTTAAGCTGCGTTCTGCCACGCACAAGTGCCACAGTTTTCGGCTCCTTCACGCAGTCAAGCGACCCCCCCCCCCCCCCTACATAGACACACCCACAGTCTCAATCTTGCATATATTATTTGTTCAATCACTCTTCTGAGCAGAATATGATGGTCTTTCAAGAAATTATTTCTCGAAGATACTGAGTTGCGTCAGGAAATGTTGAACCAATATGACATCCTCCAAACTCAAATATACCATCTCACCTGAAACAATGAAAGTTTTGGGTTTTGTAAAAAAAAAAGAGAGAGAGAGTGAATTCAATCATTTACCAGTGATTAGTACTCTATGAACTTGGGCTCTCAATCATGAAGTATGCCTCGATTGTTTGGAGCCCCTATTATAAGTGCCTCTTCAACCATATCGAGAGAGTACATCACAGACTGGGCAGAACGGCGGTTGGTGCGTCCCTGTAGGCGCCCGTCCCGCTATTTTTTTAAATACCTTCAAAACCAGCTCTGTTCGGTGTGTGGCACCCTCGACTGCCCATAGATATAACTATGGCATATTGCTGATTTGCCTGGGGAATCCTTGCCTTTCAATAATAATGGAAGCATTGGCTAATTTGGCCACATGAGAAAATTTTCTCTGTAGAAGAAAATCAATCCTCAGGTGGGTGCAAAGTGGTAGGCACTGAGACATCTTCTATGTGTCAGGCTTGCGACCATTCTGTTCTTAATGGAGAGGTGCTGCATGCCGCTGTCTCCAGTAAATGATACCGCAGGTGGGGGAAGCCCCAGGCTACAGTTGCATAGACTTTGTCAAAGCATCGCCTGTCTGCCACCCAGTTGGGGTTGGATTCGCAGGGGCTGTGGTTTCACCACCCCTAACATGCAGTCCATTCTGCAGATGTGGGATAAAGGTCCGTGGGAGTTGACTCGTGGGGGTGAGTCTCCTTCCACAGATCTCGGCATTTGGATTTATGTGGATTTCCATTAACTTGGGCACCAGCCTGCTTAGTTGGTAGTGGGAGCTAGAACGCATGCCTCGACCCGTAGGTTAAAACGGGTATTTGGCATCTGTCAAGGACATTGACTGTGTGTACAGTCTCCTCTCAGGAGGATCTTCCCAGCTAGTTTGGGGGGGGACCACTAGGGGGGGGGGCCTAAGGACTCCTAAACACGACTTCCTTTTTTTAGAAAAGTTGGATATAACAAGTTGATATTGACTCATGGTTTTCTTATATATTGTATTCTTTTCAAAGGTATTTTCATTGTTGCTGCTAAGCGGACGCCATTTGGAGCTTTTGGAGGGAAATTTTTGAACAAGTCTGCATGTGATCTTCAGGAAGTTGCTGCTAAGGCTGCAATTACATCTGCGGGTTTATCTCCTAACGCAATTGACTCAGTTGTGATTGGAAATGTCTTGATGGTATGTTTTTTGAATTGATTCTATTTCATCTGCATATTCTATATTTCTATTAGCTTATTTCTAGAATAATAGTCCTGCAGGCAATTTAGTTAATAGTTCTGAATAAATTGCGAGTAGCAGGTTGTGCCAAGTTGTGAGATGAATCTGGATCTTTGGAATCAGCCATGATATCCCAACTGGGAAACCTGGGTCATATCATATGATTATTCCTTTGAGTCATAATCGTATGATTAAATACCCTCAGAGTTCGGATAATTAATTGAAATGTAGCATTAAGAAAGTATGCATAGCCTTGTTTTGTCTACTTCTGGGTTTTCTATTGCAGGGCACAGCCCCCGACCAGATCTTCTTGCCCCGACATGTTCTTCTAAAATGTGGGATTCCCTTGGATAAACCTGCCCTTGGTGTCAATAGACTTTGTGGATCTGGTTTCCAATCAGTTGTGAATGGAGCTCAGGTACTTGATTAATTCGACTTCTAGCATTACCATTTACCATTAGAAAATATGAAACAATGTACAAATGATTCGAAAAACTGCATCAGAATAATTGCACCAGCGTCTTATGTCTATAATTATTTCTGCAGAATATTTTGTCTGGAGAAGCAAAAATTGTCCTTGCGGGTGGAACTGACAACATGAGCCAATCTCCTTATGCTGTGAGGAATGTTCGATTTGGAGCTCCACTTGGTTCTAAATTAGAATTTGAAGACACTTTATGGGTTGGATTGACAGACACGTTTTGTGGTCTCCCCATGGGTTTGACTGCTGAAAAACTAGCTGCGCAATACAAAATTCCTAGGGATGAGGTTGACAAGTATGCTCTTCGGTCCCAACAGCGTTGGAAGAAAGGTAATTGATCTTTGAAGCCCACGGAAAACCTAATGAATAAGTTGTAAAATTAATTCGCAATGTATGTTCCATACGCATCTTTTCGAAATTAAGCTTATTTATTATGGAATAATGAATGAAAAGATATTATGTGGAATAATGTGAATGGGCCAAATGGGGAAAAAAACTAAGGATAATCCTATCAAATAGAGTACAAGTATAAGGTCATGCTTTAAAATTATTGGTTGATATTCATAATGATTACTTAATAGTTGCAAGGATATCCGTCATGCACAAGGTGAACTCGTCAGGGTATGAATGGGTGATATTCCAGGTTTTTAAGCTTCTCGGGTTTTGAAGAAAACTGTAAGATATGAAACCGGCGTTTCAGTGAGCCAGAACATTGTTCAATTGTAACTCTTTCTTTCTTCATAAACTAGTTTGTTTGTCTTCAACACCAGAAGTAGAATATGAAAATATCTGTGGGCATGTCCCCTGTCACCAATGAGCACAAGATTCCTTCGATTTCTATGTGTTATGCAATGTAATGACCCAAAAATATTTGATACCTCGACAGGAGTTTCCCCTTAATTTCCCCTTAGTTGCAACACTCCTACGAACCGAGCTATGAGGCCGATGTAATGAAACCTCTTCGACTGTGAGAGTTGTTTTCCTGGAGTGTAACAGCACACATGTAAACTTTTCTTTATTCTCTAGTCAGATTCAGGCCCACTGACCGAGTAGCAGACAAACAGATATGCAACACATGTGAACATTTCATATGCAAGTGAAGTGGCTTGAATATTCAGAGTAGCTTTGCCTTTTGAATTAATGTACTCATCGAGTTTTGTTCAAGTATTCTATGTGGGTACACCAAATCATATTCTTAATTGGACATCACTTTTTTGTTTCCTTATTGTTTATAAGGAAGGGCTTCCTTATTGCTTTATTGTTTCAATATTGGAAGTTGGAAACTTTATTCAATCATTCACACGTGCAATTATGCTGTCAACTGCAGCATTCACATTCTTTGATTCAGTCAAGTTCTTCATTGATACCTTTCTGATTACTGAGGTATCACAAACATACCTAATCATTTTCTTCATTCGCATCTAAAAATCACTCTGGAAGCCACTGTACATTTCTCTCTTCAACACTGTATGAACCTTGAAAATCATGAACAATTGTAAGTGAACGAAGGTAATGTTAATCATCACATGCACCACATTTACCAGCACAATGAGGATTGATTCTACAACCTTTCACTACCCAGGGTTTCTGCGATTGACCTAACTCAACCTTTCAGAACAATGCAAGGATTTGAAGTGAAAGGTTAACTTCATGCATACCCATTTTTATATTAGTAGAAGCATATACCTCTACTCAAAAGATATCAAGTTCTGCTTGAAATTATTGTAAATACAATCTGAAGAATTTCTTTTACATTTTGCAAGTATAAGGATATCCTTTTTCTTTATGAATATGGCCCAATGTTCGTAAAATGATTAGCCTATTGCTTCCAGTCTCATTGCACAAATTTATTTACAGCTCAGGATATTGGAGTGTTCAGTGAGGAACTAGCTCCAGTTACGGTCACTGTCAAAAGGAAAGAAGTTACTGTAGATGTTGATGAGCACCCAAAACCTCAAGCTACTATTGAAGGATTAAATAAATTACCACCCGTATTCAAGAAAGACGGTGTTGTTACAGCAGGATCTGCTTCAGTAAGGATCTAATTTACACGAGTATTTTCAACAATATTTATGACTACCAGCATTACTTTAATGTATTACCAGAATATGAAGAAAAGTATGTGAATAATCACTGTTTAATTATATGTTTACTATGTGTGGTTGGAAACGGAGGTTTTGTATAAAGAATTTAGAGAAATGGGGATTCGTGACTTACATAGATAATACTGAAAATTATGTGAGCGAGAGGGAATAATTTATGATTTACTAGGGATGAGGGAAATCAGTGCTACCTACTCGATTAAGGAATGTAATGATGATTACAGAAGTAAAATATCAGGTGTAAGGTTGAATGTTGCAGCTGAAAATTTTAGCTGCAGAAAATGAGCTGTCAGGATCAACTAAAAGCTAGTAACTTTAGCTGTAGCTGATAACTAATAGCTAACTTTTTCAAATTACTTTTTTCGCACAGTTGCTAATGACTACTACATTAGTTTCTAAACATTTTCCAAACAAATTAAGCTGATTTAACAGTTTTGACATTTTCTGGCCCTTTTAAACGAATTTGGCGAACGATTGCGGGTAAATTCGAAGAGTTTACATCACAACATTTTCTAAAAAGAACAAGTAGGTAGTAAATCTCTTTGATGTGATTCTATTGCTCATAAGTAGGTACACAAATGCAGTCGTTTTATGTACGTACAAATACAAATGGGTTAAGTTTTTAAAAATGTGGCACATACATAGGGTATTTGTGATAATACAATACATACAATTATTTTAATTCTTACTTGCTATGACTATGTGGTTACCTAAAAATCTACTTTTTTCAGAAAGTTTGAAAGAAAATATATTTTCCATCACTTATCCAAAAATATAAACCATTCTGAGTTCCCTGACTGCTGACTCACAGCGGAAAATACTGTTGTAATTTACTTTGGTACTTTTATTGAATTTTCGTAGAAAATTAAGGTATGCCAATGATTCAGAAAATTCTAAAATCAAAATTTTTGAAAAATGTCTTCATTGAAATCCGTTTTGAGGCTTTCTGAAACAATTCTTAATCTTGTAATCAGTCTCATCTTCAGGAGTCCATTTCAGTGCAGGGGGGAAGCGAGTACCAACCATCATATTCACCTTAGGACCTGCTAGTGAGAAGGTCAGTGGCAGATGGTCAGAGTATGGAACCGGGGTGACCTCGAAGCCGCTGACAACGCCAATAACACCAAGTTGGACACACAAAAAATCAATTACTGAGCAACCTCGTGCACCTAAGCAAGTGAACTCACCCATAATATCCCCCGGTGCTCTCCCATTCAGGACCACGAGCCCGACATCGTCACACAGATCCAACAGCTTCCTGCCTCTTCCATTGACCACTAAATCCTTAGAAGATCTTTTCACCATATTGGGATCCAAAAGCTCCACCAAATCATCACCAAACTCCTGCCCCACTCCAATCCTAGCATTAGTATCACCAGCCACCAAAAAGTTGAGATTATTATTGACGATCAACATGTGTTCCAATTTTTCAAAGTCTTCATTCCAGGTTGCGTCTCTAAGATATACTGGAACCAAGACCACAGATGGGTCCCCCTAAATAGGACGACATTGATCCCATTGAGTACATTAAATTCACAAAAATGCCCTATCGTCTTTATACGAAGCCCAGTAAGGTGCCCCCCCGACGCCCTGCCAAATCTGGACACACGAGTAGCTGGGGTCCAGGACAATCTGTACCCCGAAAACCCTGAAGTTCGTGCTGTTTCATATATGTGTGTGTGTGCATGAGCGTTTGCGCATGTGCGTGTGTGTCTTTCCAGTTGATAACTCTCTGTAGGATTGAGATAAAAATCCTCTTCTTGCGCCAAAAAGTCAAGCTTTCCAAATGAAAGGATGAGTTCATTGGCCAGCACTTTTTGAGCTTTATTTAATTGGTCAAATTCAAAACATATGCTAAAACATGGCTAAAAATGACCAAAAATCGTTGAATTTATAATTTTTAGCAGAGTTTCAGTCAAAACAAAATTATCAACGAATAACTAGGCATTACAACATTTTTGCACATTATTGTGTTGAAAAACGTACTTGATTTTCATTAATATTTGCTGTAAAATCTATAAAAACTGCAAAAAAAACTAAAAATCCAAAATTTTGTTTGAATTGCCAAATTTTATTTAGCGTGAGTTTTTGCCATGAAATTGTTTTTTGTCTATTTCAAATTGCTTCAATACAATGTAACATTATAAAACGATAATTAATTTAAGAATATTCGCTCATTTAATCATGCTGCATGACTGGAACTTTGTTTTACTCGTACTTTCCATCAAAATTAATGACATTGATAGCAGCTCTTCAGATCTCTTTCATATTACAACATGGAAAAGAAAGAAAAAACATGTCGATTATGCTGCATTGCTGAGGGTGCGAAGTTTCCAAGATATCACAAAAATTTAAATTGTATTGGACAAAAATGTTATCATTAGGGTACTCCAAATATTTACCTGTATTAGTACCAGCATAGATATGAAGGAGTGCGTTCCTGGGAACTTGGTGAGACAGGAAGCCCATGGACCCAGATACTCATGGTTAGCCAAATTAATAGAAGGGTGGCAGAATCTTCACAGTCTTTATGAAATTCCATACCTCATGTACTAGATTGTTATCTTGCTTTTTCCATACCTAATTACAGTATTAAGGTATCATTTTCGTATTGGCTACCGATATGTATGTAATTTTTGCTTTTGCCTGAGGTGTCAAGAAGGTAGGTCTTGGTAGTACCTACCCTTAACGTGGAATAGTATTTCCCAAAAGCTATGTTTTTGAAATATTCCACTACTTTTTCTCCATATATATTCCATACATATATCGTATGTATCCCGATATCCGATGACTTTCCCAGGTTATTCTGAAATATGACGACCCTGAAAAGTAGTGCCTCACAATGACCCATATTTCATATCCAATTTACCCAAAAATTATTTGGTCAAAAGGGTCAGCAAATGTCAAAATGCTTAAATCAGCTGAATCAGTTTGACAAATGTTTTGAAGCTAATGTAGTCATCATCTTAAACTAAAATAATTAGCTGATAGCTGTTTGTGCTGGAAAATAAAATTTTTTGAACAAAGGTTAGCTGCTGGCTATTTTTTTTTTTTTTTTTTTTTTATCTGCAGCTAATGCTTAGTTAGTTACTCAATTCCATAGCTAATTTTTTTAGCTGTACCTTCCAAATTCTTGCTGTATTTGTATTTTTAAGCTGCTTCCAAATAGACGGGAAATCTATCACCATTATTTTTTTAATTATTGTTCACTTCTTCAGAATTTTCATTTGGAATCTGATTAATTCACCAAATAAGCAATCGAGATATTATAATCACTGGGATAACCTGGTGTTTGCTTCTCCCTTTTAGGCCGATCTGTACTATGAACTGGTAGAAATAAAATGTTAGGTTTTGGGAATGGTGTTGTATGTATCTATCTTTCTAACTGGTGCAGCTTCTTGAGCGTCAGGCAGATTTTTGAATTCTATTAGTTCATCATTATAGACAGTTAAAGCTTCATTATATTAGTTCATTATTATAGGGAGTTGAAACTTTGTCAATGAAGTCTGATTCCTGCAAGCTGACATCCGGTGAAGCAAATACTTTATTTGTACTACATTGTACTAACTTTATTGCCCTGAGTATATAATATTATTTGGCTTAGGTACATTAAATGTCGAGCCTTTAGCTCCAAACAGGTGAAGTCTTTTTACCTTTGTTCAGCCATAGAACAAATTTGCGTTGGCATTCAGCTTCTTTTGATTTACGTCATACCCAGAGTAACTATTGAAGATGTAATCGCGAATTTTTGTTTGTTAATTATATGTACCTATACGCCCCAGTGGTAATTACACAGAAGGGGTTTAGGATGTATGTCTTAGGTAGTTGGGTTCCATATTTCCAAAAATTACACTCATTTTCCTTAGACTTTAGTTCATAACACTCATCAAAAGCCCAGTATAAAATGACAACAAAAAAATTGAAGAAAACTAAATAAATGTTGTTTCTTATAGTTAACCATCAAAGGGTACACTAATTAATAGTTCATTTCCCATAAACTAAATTCCACAATTAATTGCTCATTGACCCCAGACCTAGTTAATTTCTTCGGCTCAACTGAATGGCTTCAGATAGCGCATTAGACCTTTTGGCTACAGATGCCGCCTTATACAATGGAAGTGTATACAAACTCTACGCTTATCAATGGAAAAGAAAGCATGGAAGCTAGATAAACTGCTCTGAAAAACAGAGGAAACCACTCTGCTTCGTGAAATACAGCCACTATTCAAGAAAATGAATGACGTATATTTGAGCTATAGTTTATCCATTTAGCAGGCGAAATTTAATTAGCAATGTTAGGAATTCTTGGTCCTCTACAAACTTTTAAACAAATTTATAAAAAATACACTAGTTCTATGAGGCGGCATTTATCACAACTATGAATTGGGCATCACATTGGTGTAAAATTTATGTCTAGGTATATTATATCCAACCTATTTTTCAACCAATGTCCCGTTTTTATCTTGTTCATAGGGAATTTGTGATGGAGCTGGTGCTGTTATTTTGGCTAGCGAGGATGCAGTAAAGGCAAATAACTTGAAACCATTGGCAAGACTTGTTGGTTACTCAGTTGTTGGTGTGGAACCAAGTATTATGGGAATCGGGCCCGCTCCTGCTATTACAAACCTTCTCAAGGCAACATCAAAAACCCTTGGCGATGTTGATTTAATTGAGGTGAGCATATACTTATACCCTGTTTTCAAACAAATGCAGATGGTTAAAAACAACAACATTGATTATGCCCCCACCATAAATAATGAACCAAAATCTTTTAAAACGGAATAAAAGTTCGTCTTCCTCTTCATCATTCAAATTTTTGGTAACAATTTCTTCAAACTCTTCATCTATGTAAACTCGTTTATTGAACATAATTATGAAAGAAAACACTATAAAACAGAATAAACAAACACTAGCACACGCCTGTCGCAATTTGCACCCTCAATTTCAGTGGGGAAAAAAAAAATTCCCCCAACTTCTTGAACACCAGCATATGTAATATATATATTTTTTTACTGCGGTCTATGAACCCTTTGGTATCTTAGAATGCACCTACTGCCACTAGATCGCAGGGGAAGACGGGAATTACAGAAATGTAGTGGGAAACATGATCGTGTATTCTTGTCACTGGGCAACAGAGGGTGATTCGGTTTCACGAGTTTACTCGTCGCTGATAGTGAAAGGGTTAATGGTGCTGGGCATCACCTTTGCATGGAGTTTTATTTTTTTTAAATATCCCACCCGTATCTGGGGCTCTTACCTTAACTGGTGGTCATTTTTATCGAGGCACTTCCTTACATCCCTCCTTCCCCTTCATCAACTACCTTAATCCCTAGGGCCCGTATCGGTTAAACCTGGGCATCCTCCCCACTTGTTAATTTAGTTTTTTTTTTTTTTTTCATTTTTTATTCAATGGTTTGACCCTTTTGCTTTTGAGAGGTTTAATAAATAAAATAATTATAATGAAAAATAAAAAAGTGTGAACAAGTCCTTCCACAGATAATTAATAAATGCCCGTCCTTTAAAAAAAATCAAGCATTCCAAACAAAGGATGAGTTTGTTCCACTCAAATTCTAAGAAACGTTCCAAAAAAGGACTAAAAATGGCAAAATCCGCTGGCTATAATCGTTAAATTTATATTTTGTTGTAGAATATTTCTCCAAAGAATTTTACCAACTGTGAACTCGTTAGTTCAACTAAAAATTCTTGTACAAATTTGTGCTGAACAATGTTCTTGAATTTAATTTACTAAAATGATGTAACTTTTTTATTTCCCACAATTGGTTTGCAAGATTTATTAAGGAACTATTTTAATTTTTTCTACTCAAAAGTGCTATTATATTATTAATACATTTTCTTATTGCAATTTTTGTGCACACAGAGTGCTCAAATTCAAAGAAAACACATGAGTACAATGCGAAAAATATTAAATTTTTCTCATACTGTAATGCTGTAAGATGAGAGCTGTTTTTCTGTTCCAATGAAGTACCTAGGTTTCTTATGCATTGCCACCTCAAAATAAGTATCACATACTTGTTTTTCTGTATTGAAGATCAATGAAGCATTTGGAGCTCAAACGCTTGCATGTGCCAAAGAGCTAAAGCTGGACATGGAAAAGTTGAATGTGAATGGAGGTGCTATTGCTCTGGGTCATCCATTGGGTGCTTCTGGTTCGAGAATCACTGCTCATCTCGTTCATGAATTGAGGTAAGGAATGCTATTTAGGTATATCGATTTTTCATAACTCTACTATGCAGTAGTAAAGTCGCATGTACCTGAGACCCTACTCCATTTCTCAGCAAGTTGGCCATATTTTCAATTATAATTATTTTATTGTGTATTTGTTTGCTAATTTTAGTAGAATACTTAGCTATTACAATAGTTTTATAGTTTGAAGAAAAAAATGTTTTTTTCTCCAATCCCTCTTTCTCCAGTTTCTCCTTTTCTTGAATTTGAGCCGCATCTTAGCATGAAAGGGCATTTGCAGCATTTTACAATATGTCACAGGGCACACTGCAAGAGACACGGTTCTAAGGGAAGCCAACAATAATAATGGCCAAGCAGTGCGTGCAAGGCATGCAGCAATGACCATTCTTGTAATATTGAGCACGTATATCCCGATGGTAACTGGCGAAGACTAAACTGTCTGGATGGCGTTCTCAGGAAACACGTAGTTTTTGATCAGGTTGCATGGATAATGCTGCTATTTAGGGATTTACATGATGTTGTGAGTGCGGGTTAGTCAGTTGGTCAAACCCGCCGAGGGGCGAATCCTGGCAAATCTGATTCCATTCTGTGCATAGGTATCCTCCGTCCACCAAAGCCATAATTATTCATCTTGATGGTATCGCCCTCATCAATATGACTAGCTACACTCAAATGGGAATTTAGAGATCTTCTCTTTATTGTTTAGGCTGATTGTATCATCACTAGAATGAATCTTAATTTATATTGGGTATGTATATTAATTTTATGAAATTACTTATTTTGTAGGAGGAGAAAGGCCAAACTCGGAATTGGAGCTGCATGTATAGGAGGTGGTCAAGGAATCGCTCTTCTCATTGAAAGCCTTTAGAGCTGTTGTCATGACTGATGTATAGAGTTATTCTATTTTCAAAATTTATTTTTGTATCTGAAATTATATATTTTTTACCACACTAAAAGCATTTCAGTTTTTCTTCCAGAATAGGACAATAGTCAACTAAGATTTCAAACCGACTGTTTGTTGTTTCAACCTTGGAAAATATAAACTGGCAGTGAATTACTTCAAAAATGTTACCATGTCTATGTATATGAACTTCAATAAATTGGCTTCCTGCGTTAAAAAAAAATAATAATAATAAAAATAAAATTTAGAAAATCGGATGCTGGACAAGATCTCATCACAAATATTCTCTCAACCACAGGAAAAAGGGATCGCAAAAAGAAATCAAGCATTAATCACAGGGAAAAACTGCGTGAAAAAGGAACCAGCCAATCAACTGTCCCCATTGATGCTTTGTCTATACCAGTTTATCCCCATTTTCGAAGATAGTTATAAGAATCATAAGTGACATAGGGCTGGTTCAAAACAAAAAAAAAGTTCTGGGATTTCTTGTCCCCATTGTTTTTTTGCTTCCTCGGTATGTCAGGATGACACTCCTAAATTTTTAGCAAAAAATATTAATCCTAATCACTTTACCTGGGTCGATTTTGGCCAGTTATCGACCGCTATCGTAAACCAACCTCTAAATTGGTGCCGAGGTGATGATTTGACGGACGGATTTCAATTTTTTTAGGTCAATTTATGGGTTTTTGCATACGCTGAACGCGGTGAACTTATTTATTTTACGCTCCGTCCACTAGTTATCCGGTAAACTGACAAAGGGCGCCAGTTTATTTTACTTGATTTTACTTGAAGATAAGTAAAAATCGAAAATTTCACCGAAAATGCTGTCGCCTGGTAAAAAATTGTACTAGAAACATGCTAAAATGGTCGGATAATATGCTTTGGCATGTTCTGAACATGATTCCGTTTTTTACTATACTTTTCCGCCGATGATTGCTTCGTTTATCGGCCATAAATCTCAAATTAATAGTAGGGTAATAGACAAATTCACCTTAATTTCACCGGAAATTATGTCGCGTTGATAATTTAAGGTTCTGAAATACCTTGTGCCGATAAAATTTGGTATTTTCCAGGATGTACAAAGCCGTTGGTAATTTGGCAAGGACTTGAACCGTCATTGTACTTATTTGCCAAATATAGCGGCAAAATGGAGAAAATAGCTAAAATTTTCCAATTTTTCTGTAAAGTTCCTTAGTTCCATCGGTTTTCCGGGGTCAAATTCGTAGTTCTGAATTGTCTGAACTGTGATTGGATCGTTTGAGCGTAGGGTTAAATATTGTCAGCGGTATCGGTCATGTGTAAAAGCTTGTACAATGGTATCGGGTCGTTAAGCAAATAAGTACAATGCCGGTTCAAGTCCTTGCCAAATTACCAACGGCTTTGTACATCCTGGAAAATACCAAATTTTATCGGCACAAGGTATTTCAGAACCTTAAATTATCAACGCGACATAATGAGGAGTGTGGGATCGAGAGAGAGTATCGTCCTTTGATACTCTGATTGGATAGTAGACTCAGAAAACGCTGCCAACAGCAAACACCACAAATGTGGTAGGGATGTGGCAGATTAAAGAGGCCACTTTATACTTCACACATTTGGTGTATAGCTACGATGGTGCACTCCACCAACAATTTCCTTGTTCTTGAAGCCCACTGCAGAATGCTTGGCTGAGAAGTGTCCTTTGGTAAAGTTATGGATGGGCAAGGATAAAGGTCCAATTCTCAATAATAATAATAGCTGTGTCATAGCAACTGCGAGGAACATCCCGAAGCTTAGGAGGTTTGGGAGTGGACAATGGGGCTCCGTTGCCTCTACTAACAGACTGAAAGAAGAAAAACTCATGAAAACCAGCGAACTCCAACAAGACCAAACCTTAACCCTAGTTCATCAAATTAGTTTATTATTGAAAAATCAAAGGTTGGGCAGACAGTACAATGCATGGATACTGGTATTTTTTTTTCCTATTCATGATGAGAAATTTCCACATAGTTACAAGTCTAAGTAGTCTCATTTCCAAATTTGACAGTTAACAGATAGTTATCTGTTACTTTCTGAAGCTTCGACAAAATTCTAACTTCTCGGCTATATCCTACAATTTATTGATGACAAAATTGATACTTTACGATTTTTTTAGTTCACTCCCCGATCAAATAAACACAAAGGAGTAGAAATGAATAGGATAGGTCAGTTAGGAGTAATCTCCATTAGGTACTAAGGATGACCAAGACAGGAAATGGCATGACAATATGTTCTCCCTGATAAACCCAATCCACCATTTTAACTTACAATCTGTAATATCCAGATATAATCCAGTACTATTCCAGTAAGTACTATTCCATCAGTAACTCGTACATAACATTGAGGTCATCGTTGAGCAATACAATGAAGACTTGAGAAAGAAAATCAGAATTCTGAATAACAAACCAACCCACTATGTACAATTATTGATTGCTTATAAAGATCGTATCACCAACATGCTATGCTTGCTAACGTGGTACTCCAAATACTTAACCCTAGACGTCAAAAATTCAGTAACGATTTGTGAGTTGCATACGTTTCACCCCAGAATTTTTCATCCTGAAGACTAAATGACAGAATCACAAACCCTTTTGGAGTCTCATGACTTCCACTATCTTCTGACCTCCCCCAAAAATATATCTCCGAAATTAAGCAACTTATGTCCGTCAACTACAAATTAAATAATGCGGCAATCATCTACTTTTTGGACATAGGTACCTGTATCAAGAATCGTACCTCCTTTTTTCAGTACCTACTCTATATGAAACCCAATTTGTTTCGGTTCTTCCCACTAACACTTTAGTACTGGTACCAATAAATAACACCTACACTTTTTCACTGGATTTCTTACTGGATACGTAATTATTATTGCCATAAAAGACTTATTTCCAATTTAAAAAATCACTTTGTGAACTTCAAATTGTATATGCAAACAATAAGATTTGGTTTTTGACACCCGCATAATAAACACTGCCCATTCGTATGCAGCCTGCTGGTGGTCTGAGAGTGCCGCAAAAGAGAAACAGCGGATATATGATGAGGCTGCAGGAGACATTCGTGCTTTTTTCACAACACTCATTACCTCCTGTGAGGGAGTTCTCCATCTAGCGATCTCGGTATTTCAAAAAACACTGATGTGCTGGGGGGAAAATGGAGACGTCCAAGATCACAGGTAGCAGGATGGGTTAAGGTCAAAATTAAAATGGCGATAATAAGGGCTGTATCGCTTCATACCTATTCTTTGCTCCATAAGACTCCTCCAAAAATTACATCCAAACAGTGGCCAAGTGGAACGTAGCCTATTTTCCTCATGAATTCCCTCGGAATACCACATAATACGTGGGATAAATATAAGTCCCACGTCTTACCAACAGATATTCCCCAGGTACGTACGGGTTAGGCGTTGCAATGAACCGTTTCTCATGTGATTAGCGAAGTTAAGCAACGCCGAGCGTGGTGAGTACTTGGATGGGTGACCGCCCAGGTAAGGGTCAGACGTCCAAGTAATTTTCTCGCTTCTGTACGGCTAACCCCTCTCCACTCAAGGGGGCGATGCAATGAGTAGCTTTAAGCAAAATCATCAGATCGAATTCTGATCCTCCTTGGAGGACAGCTGATGACGTCCGCGACGCCCGAGGCAGTCGGACGAAAAGCCCCAACCTGGAATGGTTGTTTACTTTACTTTACCTTACTTTTATAAGTCCCACGTCTTACCAACAGATATTCCCCTAAGTGATTTTTATATGTCTGGCAGACAGGTCTTCTGCTTTACACGTATGCTCAGTAATGTTTCTATGGTATTAAGAGGATAGGTACTGAGAATTCTAAGGCTTAAAGAACCCCTTTGGCGTTGACTTCTGACCAGCTCAGAGAGCCTTATTTGAAGTCTGCATCTGTGTTCAGCTTCTTACCTGCTCAACTGAACTACTCAACTAACTCATTTATTTATTTTTTTTTTTTTCTTCTCATCATTTCAATCAGATAGAGAGCAACAAGTGTGTTACTGATTTAAGTATCTGCTGATTTGTCTGTGATTCATTATTGTGGTTTGGTTAGCTCACAGTGTACAGTAGGATTGTTTTTCATTTCTGGAGATTTCGTGTCAATACTTTCCTTGGCTGATTTTTTTTTATTTTTTAGTGTGTATGACCATGATCATAAAATTAGCTTCTTTCCTGGACATGCTGGGATTAGCTAGTGAGTTTTTCCCTTCCCACCACGCTCATCCCTTTTTTTGCAAAGTTTGACAGCTCATCAGGCAACTTAGCTTCTCAGTGGATTCCTGACACTGATCATACCTGTCAGGTGCTACCTTTCAGGACTATGGGGATCAGCAGAGGTTAGTCACATTAAGCGAATTCAAACAATGCAGAGTCGAGTCCTTCGTCTTATCACTAATGCCCAATCTTTTTTTTTTTTTTTTTTTTTTTTTTTTGAGATTCCCTTTAGATGCCAACATGTATTATGATATCAGGATCCTTATATAAAGATTGACCTGATTCAATAAGTTACGTCACTTATAATAACTTATAGCACTACAGATTTCTCAGCAGCCAACATCTCACTGCCATAATGCAGAGAGTAATATTTCTCTAAGTAATGAATAGATTATCCTCACTAATAATAAGTATTTTATAATTTCGATCTCAAAATCGATGGAAAATACCTATTGACTCTTCAAAATCATTTTCGAAAAATTGTAACGTAGACGGTTGTTCAGCTGTGGTCATTAATTTTAAATTCTCTTGTCTTGTGTACCATATTTTTTCCGTAATTTCTCCCCTCACAAGTGTCTGTATTTCCCTCCTTTCCAGAGGCCTGCTAATTTTCATTTTTTTATCAACAAGTAGAAAATAACGGATATTTTGTAATTTTTTTTAACGAAATAATTTGTAAATTGCGTTTCTACTTCATTAGCTTTTTTTCAATGCCTTCCTTCTCAATGAAACAATATGTAAATTGCATTCCTTCTTTTGTATTCCAAACAACTAACAATTTACCTCATTACTATAATTTAAATTCAAAGTTATTCATGCTGTTTTCTCATAATTACAGTAGAAAAAAAAGAAAATTAAAACGCATACAGATGATACGCAAATTATTTATTACTTATAAAATTGTAGACACGAAGAAGTTTCATAATTCATTGAACTGTGATAATCACGGGTAGTCGTAAATACCAATGTAAAACTTGAAATGTTGGCCATGAACTTTATCTCTTTCCCCCATGCACGATAGTGAAACGAGCTCTCTTTCTGATGTGGTTAAATGCTCCCTACACTTTGAAATTGTGTGCCTCATTGACGTAGGTACTCCTTGCATAAAAAATGTTCCTTCTGAGGGAAACAGTCAGTGAAATTTAGGAATAGTAGGTACAGTAAAGAATAATTTAAAATAATTCCATGTAGAATACATATTTAATATTTGAACATTATAACATTCCAGATGAGGTCAAATAATAATACATAAAGTGATTATGTATGTTTTGGCTTGGATTGTAATAGGTACCAATATGATTAAAAACTGTTCTCATTTAAATGGTGGGAATAGTAGGTACTTTAATTTATTTTTATCTTTTCTTTATCGAACGTGTTTGAGGAATTTGAATCGCTGATAGTGTACATCTTCATCTTATATAACAACAGTCGCTTTCAAAAACACCACACCTGAAAAAATAAAATATTAGTTTTTACACCTATCTATTTTTATATTTCGCATAATGTTTCATAGAAAAAAAATCACGTGATAGTGTGTTCACTAGTTTATGATATGGCACAAAAAAGATTTAAGCCATTGACTCCGCTAAATTGCAGCAAGTAATGCCAATACATGGTCAAAATACATCAACTGATTTTGTTTGTATCACAAATGTCAAGGAATTGTCAAATGACTAAAATTTCAATATACCCCTATTCGTAATTACTCATAGGGTAATATCTTTAAATTTGCTCTATAGATTAATAGTGTTATTTTGGGCTACTTTCTTGTACAAGAAAACATTAATAAGGATTACTTATTCAGCGTAATACTATTAAAGCATTATTATTTTATCCCAGGTTTTCTGATGAACCAGGTCTAAGAATGTGGCGATTCTTAATAAGCTAGCTGTACCTCTCGGTAAGGGCTGTTGAAAGCTATGTGACACTGACTGCTTTATCTACTATTCTACTGTCTCAGTACTCTACAAAAGATGCATTCAGCGCATTGGACACCACCTCTATATGAGTGTTGGCAGTTGGGGGGGGGGGGGGGGGGTCCCTCCGAAATGGTATCACCTCTAACACGTTGTCAGAGGTGTGTTTTTGATTGGGTTTCACTTGATCTTGTCCTACCCAACTATTATACATAAAATGTACTTTGAAACCCACACAAAGGCTTATCAGTGTCACCTTCCATGTAGGACAAGACCTGGTTTCAATTAGTCTCTTCCTCATGGAGTGCAAACACGCTATAAACATGCTCCAAGAATTCGACACCTAGGGACAATCACGCTCGTGAGACAGTCAAAATGTTGATACAATATGAAAACTACCAAATATTACCAACTTGTTTCTACCAAACTGGACTTACCTAAAGGAGCTACGCGTACAGTGATGTTTGAATCTGGCTTGTACACACCCAGCCAATCCTCACCAGTGTAAAGATCCTAAAACAATAGATATTGCACGTTGGCTTCAAGGAAATTTCGAGAGAGAATTAAACTCTTAAGTCACGAAAAGCAGTACCATACACACATGTTGGTAAATTTGAATGAATACCAAATTATTAAAAGGTAGGGAAAGATGCATTTGAATAAAACATGCAAAATCACAAATATATTTTCATTTTATTATTATTTTCGATATATCTAATCACATGTTTCATATAATGAACTTGGACAATCAGGTGCTTTCAGGTGTCCATTTCAGTGTCAAACAGAGTTCAGGTGACTAATCTATAGGCACCTTTTTTCTTTCTATGGTCGATTGCAAAGGCTCATTAGTGAAAATAACAAACCAAAAAAATGTAATTGTGTAAGTGTAACCCTGGAAGTAATACAAACTGCTATTCATTTCTTCATCCGAGAGTATTTATTACCTTCTCGTCTGGCACCTTTCTTATTAAACTGTGGTGCCGTCTCATCCTCCAGCCCAAGCTTTTTCCGATTGTTCACCAATGAATTGTCTTTTTTGTTTAAATATTTCTATTTTCAACATCCTTTCGAGTGACACTAGAACTAACAAGGCCGATTATGACGTCAGCGATGGAATAGTGCGGGTTAGCTTGAATCTGTGAGGAGAGGAAGATATGCCTTCTTAGATGCGTGTAGTAACTTCGTCGATGAGAAGAGACGTCAGCGAGAGCAGAAGGTGGAATGAATACGGAGGGCTCCGTGCGGGGTATTTATAGGGAGGTGGCTGCCTCCTGCCGCCCCCTGGTTGGTCCGCTTAATTTCATTAGTTCACCATGTGTTTCCTTATTGGCTAGTGTTTTCTCCCTATTTTAATTTTAAGTGGGTGTTTGGCTTGTTGCTTATGCCTATGTTATTTTGCTGAGTTGTCAAATCAACAGTGGCCTGTGTGCATGCGCAAACGCGAATTTCTCATCATGTGTTGGTCCAATTTCGTTCAAACTCGGCAGGTGATGGTCTGGGCAGCGCCGGCTAACCCCATGCTCATTTTTTTGAATTCGTACAGGCCAAAAGGGGTGATAATGGCTGTTTTGTGAGCGTCGTCGGGGTGCATCGGGATGTGGTAGTATGCCGATTTTAAATCTATAGTTGAGTAGATTTGTGTATTGTGCAAATTGGCTTGGAAAGAGCGTATGTGAGGTGGAGGATAGGCGTCTTTCTTCGTCTTAGCGTTCAAGAAACGATAATCGCCTGTGATCCTCCACGTCCCGTCTTTTTTCGGCACGCAGTGTAGGGGTGAAGCCCATTTGGAGTCAGACGGGGCGATTATGCCGTCTGTGAGCATTTTTTCGAAAGTGCTTTTTACTTGGGATCTTTTTTCACCCGCCATAGGCCTTGCTCGGAAGTGTACAGGTGAGCCTTCGGTAGTTATACGGTGGTAAACCCCGTTGTCCTTCCACTTGCCCTGGAGCTTGTCCATTTGCCGTTTATAAATTTCGATTATTGAGTTTATGTTCTTGTCCTCAATAATTTGGGTGCTCTCTGAGATTGAGTTGTTGTCCCAGTGAGGAATAGCCGCTTCGATTTGTTCGTCAGAGAATTTCTCTTGAATGACAGCTGCTATTGTTTGGTCGGCATAGCTCTTCATTTTTTGTCTATAAATGTATTTATGTTTGACCCTGATCCCGATGTCCGAGGACTCAAGGAAGGGAATACCTAGGATGGCTAGGTCGACTTTTGTGATCATGAAATCGGTGGACATGTCACCGAGACCGTTGCTTGTGCTGCGACGAGACCCCGTGCGTCATTTGGCAGAGTTTCGATCCACTTTTGTGTGATCAATGCCTCCGAAAAGTACCCAACTGCTTTAGCATACATTTCATGGTACTTAGTGCTGGGTTTTTTGGCGAGAGATGATGGGGTATATGTTCTAGAAAAATGCCCTATAAAACATATTGCGATTGGTGGAATAATAACCATTGGGCATGCGCAAAACTAATATCGATTTACACAGGCAAAACTCCGAGTCTAATGGAACGATTTTGATGAAATTTTCAGAGATTGTACAGAATAGTCTGTAGACGTTCCCCTGTAACTTTCATTGCTGTCACATAAATAGTAGTCTGTGTGCATGCACAAACGTTAATTTATTATGACATTTAATTTATTGTCATCTATTGGTACGACTTTGTTCAAACTCGGGGAGTAGATGGGTATACCCTATGAATTTTAACGCGATTGGTGGAGTAATAACTATAGTGTATGTGCAAAACTAAACTTGATCGACACAGCAAAAACTCCGAGACTAATGAACCGATCTTTATTGGCCAGGAGCTGTTCTGTGTCAGACGACCAAAGAAGCTGACCTCCCGGTGCATATGCTAGTCGAACACTGTGTGATTCCAAAAGACACCTTTCAACTATTGAGAGGGACTTGCTCACTGCTGTTCGGAGGGTGCAATATTTCCGTCCGTCCTTATCTAGGCTGAAATTCAAAATTTTCACATATAGACCTCTCCAATGGCTTCATTCAATCAAGGAGCCTTGGTCGAAATTGTTCAAATGGCGAACCAAACTGCCGACCTACGACTTCGAGATTGAATGTAAAAAGGGATCATTGAATGTGAACGTAAATGCTTTATCACGCATCGAACTTTTGAACAACAAAACTGACCACACCGTAAAAGCAAACAAAGCCATTGACGAATACTTTGAAGCACTAACACCTGGTACTCTTCAAAAACTAACAGACCCAGACTTGCCTTTGAAAACCCCAGACTCAATAAATAATAGCCCACTTTGACTCAGGTATGGAAACAGAATGGAGTGACACCCATAGATAACGCACTAGTTGCAATCCTTACTAAAGACGAACCGGATAACAATTAAAATCACCAGATCATATTCGAAATCGAGAAAATCCCTCCTGAAAAACAGTCAAAATTGAGAAACTCTTGAGAGAAAAAAAAGTCGAATAACCTTCCCTTCGGTATTTTGCCCATTCCACCACAAGTACCTACTTCAGTTCAGTAAAAGATGAAGTACATTCATATAAATCTTATTGTGCCTCTACTTGAGCATAGATCTCATTGACAACTCAGTTTTTTCCATTTGCATAACTACCTACTCATCTCAACCGTAATGTCTTCAACTCATGCAGAGTTCTTGCAACTTCAAGATGTAAGTTGGAGACAGTGAATAGAAATAACAAACACATTTAAGCTGAATGGCCCCTGTATCTTGGTCTGGAGTTGGGAGATCCCACCGGACCAATTTGTATAAAAGGCCAGGAGAGCCCTCAAAGCGCCTTGTGTAGATAGTTGAACAAAGTAGAATGCATATCTCTCCCTGAGCTCAGAAAGCCTGGAAAGGGATTGCCACTTCTCTGTTGCCAGACATTACAAAAGACTGGCTACACTAGGAACTTTACGTACATAACATACACAGATATAAATTGCGTACGTTTTGTGATAAAGATAATGTTAATCTAACCTCAATTGTGTATCCGTTAGGGAATTTGAGACCCATCCTGTTCAGAGTGATTGTGTATCTGTATGGACTTCCATCGTCTCTCCTGCTGTAGAAAGCGATAGCATATGAATGGTGATCAACATTAACTGGAATTACTTTCCTCGTCCAGACTTCTATGCTACGTTCCTGAAAAGAAAATAGTAGAAAATAAATCAATAAAAAAGTGCAAAGTAATGTGCTAAAATTTATACATTATTATGCATTAAAGTGCCTACGTGCGAGGTCCAAAATTACGATTATACATTCGTAGTTATTGTGTAGAATAAAGGTCGACTTCGTTTGAAAGACTAATGACAAACGTGACTACATAAATATTTATTTACAAAATCTAAATCAGTGGAAGTTGTACATAAAGAGGTGGGAGAGGAAAGTAAATCTGGACTGCGATAATTTGCAGGCCAGATATTAGCAGCCAGATATTTGCAGCAGATATTATTGAATAGACTTTAATTTGAATTGCAGAATTCTGTAGCTTTTGAAACCAGGAAGAACTCACGAGAAGATTCTTTGGGGGGCAACGGCAACCTTGAAGTGAGCGGGGTCCATCTCTTTCTAATTTCAAGTTCCACTTCTCTTAGCATTGTATAATATCTCGCTAGGTATCTGTGGAATACATCGTATATCAATAGGATACTCACTTTATACACTCTGAGCCCTTGAATTCCGAGGGGGTCTTGGTTGACTTCAATTATTTTTTGATTCAGCAAAATGTTCCGGAATTCGGGCTTGATAGTAGCCAGATCAGTAGACATTAGAAGAGGAGCAGCCAGAATCGCCCAAAGTGCCATCTGTACTTTACTCTGTGTGTAGCTCAGCCCAAAATTTCCGATCAAAAGCTGGAAGAATAGTCACATGGTTGGAACTGGTGGGTAATATATTGCAATAAATTAGATAATTATGAAGGTGGAGTAGGTTGAAACAAAAAATTCCAGTTCTGCCGTTTAGTGCCCTCCCTGCCTCCCTGTATTAGGAATCTGGAAATTGGATTATATTTTAGTTCATCTACCCTGACTCCAGTAAAAAATGGCCCACTTATTAAATGATTTAGGGTGCAAATTGTTCATTTATATGGGAAATTTTGCCCCAAGCTTTGGGGTAAATGTATCTAGAGAAAACTATTGCCCCACTGTTCAGGTTAAGGGTGGGTATGCGAGCAAAATCAAGAATGGTCCTTCTTTGGGTTGGTTTCATTTCAATTTGGTTTAATGTGATACCAATGAAAATAATAGATCTTCAAAGGTACGTCATGAAAATTTATAAAAGTTTCAGTCATGATCGTATTAACGAATTTTCATAGATCATTGTACTATATTATGTCACATTGTTTTAAATACCATTTGTTTTACATTTTCCAATGGTAAACCAAAACATCCATTTCTTACATAGCTCCTTTAGTTTTATAATGGATGGCAATGGGTTACAGGAGTTAGTTACTGTACATATGTTTTGTGTTATCATCCATTTTATGATTTCCTGCCACCACTATTCAAGACATGTCAGAGTTCACATGTGATTGTTGTGACACAACTCGGTAAAAATTGACTATTTTGCACCGCTAAATCAATTTTAATTATTCTGGACGTCTTAGACGCTAACGTTTACGATATTCACATTATGATTTTCGGCCTCCCATCACTTAGCAACGCTCAAGTTGAAATTTACTGTCTGCAAAATAAATGTTAACTATTAATTTTATTGCTCAAATTCGTCATATTGTCTGCAAAAAATTGTCAACTATCAATTTTATTGCTGAAAAATTTGTTCTAAATAACATTCTATTATTTAACCAAAGATATTGGATTTCTAGAATTTTTTACATTTTTATCGATTTTGTAGCACATTTTAATGAAATTTAATTACAATTTTGAGCATAGGTTTGAGCTTTAATTTTTAAATTACCAACTTCATAGTTGATAAATTTTATTTGAGTAATATTCTGCTAAAAAAAAAAAAAATAATAAAAACACCGTAGTTTAGCCTTTTTTTGTCATGTTTTGTGATTTTATTTTATTTTTTTTATTTTTTTTTTAGTACCATTTTTTGAAATTTGACCAATTTAATGTGCTCAAAAAGTGTTGCCCAACGAACTCATCCTTTCTTTTGAAATGCTTGATTTTTTGGCGAAAGAACGTTTTTATCTCAATTCTATCGAGAGTTATCGTCTGAAATGACATATATATATATATATATATATATATATATATATATATATATATATATATATATATATATATAAAAGCGTTAAAATCCAGGAATCATTTCAGAATGCCTCAAAACAGATTTCGATGAAGAAAATTTTTGAAAATTTTTATTTTAAAATTTTCGGAGCCGTTGCAATAGCTTTATTTTCTAAGAAAATTCGCTAAAAAGTAATTATTAAACAAAAATACAGTTGGTAACTTTGCTATAATAGTAAAAAAAAAGTAAGTTCCAACACTTTCCACAGTGTTCAATACATGGCTGAATTGGTTAACGTATCCATTGGTAACTGCCTACTTTTTTTTTTTTTTTTTTTTTTTTGAAAAACATAACCTGCTCATGTTTCCAATTGCAAACAGACAGGTTCTTATTATTATTATCATTATTATTTTATTCATTTATTTATTCCTTCCTGAATCATTTCCTCGGTGATGGAATAAAAAGTGTGTGATATGAAGGTATGTGGTCTCACTATCGTCTACTGGTAAATATCCTCTAGGGATAAAGAACTCAATCTTAAAGAAGTCTCACATCTGAGATTATGTTAGCATCTTTGGGCCAATACATAAGCCTACCGGTCTCCAATCAAAATAGCATTTCAATGCAGTTGATGCCTTTTACAATATGAATAACCTTTTTGTCGTGGTTAATCTTCAACCCAAATAACTATTCTTGGTGTTATGGTCTAACCTAACTATGAGGTGAAGTATAGTGGTGACTAAATTCCGTGAGAACAAATCTCAAAGAAAAATTTTGGTTCACTCATGTTTGAGTTCTGCTTCAAGTGTTGGTAAGTATTTACTTAGGTAGGCAGCGTTTCAAAATTCCAAAATCACAAAGCTGCAAAAAAGGAGTTGTAATGAAATAACATATGCTGTTGAGAAAAAGCATAGGCAGCTCAAACCTGTCCATTACGTGCTGGTAGCCAGGTAATTTTGTTTCTAATAGGTACCCGTAGCCAGGTAATGCGATAGCTGATTCTACCAATTATTTTACTATTACTAGTGTTTATAATGAAACTCGAAAAAAGTTGGGATTATTGAAAACAATAAGCCCAATTTCATCCTATGTAAATAAGATTTGTAGCATCTTGCAGTGCTATGCCCCAACCGAGGCTTCTGGGGATGAACGGAAGGAGGAATTCTACCAATCCTTGAGAGATATGGTGAGAGATGTCCCCAAGAGAGACATCATTATGCTAGTGGGACGAAGGTCGTGAACACATAATGAGAATCCATGGCATCGGTCAATCAAAAAAAAAAAAAAAAAAAAAAAAAAAGCAAGGTGTTCAAAATTTCTGTGATAAACATGACCTTGCCATAGGCTTAATGGTTTTTGTCCATATAGACTGCCACAAGGTGACTTGGGTATCTCCAGATCATTACACAGAAGACCAAATAGACCACATTGCAGTCAGTCAAAAATTTTGGAGGTCACTCTTGGATGTACGAAACCGGAGAGGGGCTTATGTTGGCAGTGACCATAATCTATTGGTCGCACCATTTCGCCTAAAGATTGTGGTAGCAGCAACTAAATTCGAGTAAAGAACAGAGGCAATTAATTTAGAGAGTTTGAATGCTCCTGGAAAGAAAGAAAATTTCATTCACGAACTTAACAAGAGATTTCAAGCTCTGCAGAAAGAAAATAGCTCAATTGATGAGCATTGGGCAGAAATCGAAACCAACATCCTGGAAGCAGGGAAAACAAACCTTGGATATGAGAACCCCCCAAAAAAAAGACTGGAAGCAGGATGAAACATGGGAAGATATTTAGAGAAGGAGGAACCTGATCAGTGTTTTGTATAGAAAATAAATTTAAAAATATTTTGGATGAGTTTTGAGTTATTTTTTCAGAACACCAAAATTCATATAACTTATTATATTGATTGTAAATCGTCAAGTCGTGTACCATATCAGGATCATTCCAGTGCCCTGGGCCCGCATACTTTGCAATGTAGTCCTGTTTTTCTGCGAACCAGTCCAATATGTGTGTGAGGCTAGCCCAGCTGTCCTGTATATCATCGTAGTTTCTCCACAAGTTGCAGTTCTCAGCCAAATATCCATAATCCGTCTAGAGTAATAGAACGCAATTACAAAACTCGACCATAAATTAAAAATTGACATTACAATAAAAACAAATGGTTATGTTAGTATTCATAGAAAAAAGCACAACGTTGAAGTTGAAAAATATTATCCTGTTTTATTCAAAATTACATTTTAGAAAATTATGTAACCAAAACAAAGCAACGGAAACTGAAAAAATTTATTTTATTATCCTATATTTTGTATTTTAGTTTGTGAATTATATATAGGGTGGGTGGGGGCAAAACACGCTTGGGGCAAAACCATGCAGTGGGTTTTGAAAAGGAGGGAATGAAGTTAGAAAGCTGGCTGCTGTAGACCAATCAATTATTGATGCTATCAGTTGACTCTGTGATCCTGATGGTGGCAGGAATTATGAACAAGCTGAAAAATGAGGAAGTTATTTTTTCATGGTTCTGATGCAATTATTGGGTAGGTGCATATATTGATGAGTATTTCGTCACTATGGTTTCTGTTGTTCGACTATAATTAGGTACTTATTCAAAATGAAATGTTGGGTTGTTACATTCTGAATCCATACATCTACTTTCATGATTTCATTTGTTCACTTTGTTACCCAGATCGTCATTTCAACTTCGTGTATTGGGGCAAAACCCCGCGAAAATTTTGGGGCAAAACTACGCACTTGTTAAAGTGCAGGTCTTTGCCCCTTACTTTACCCATTACCTAATTCATCAACTTTTACCCTTTATTAATACTATTTCTTTAAGTGTGGAATTATTTTATGCTTCTCTAAAGTTTGCAAGAATCATTTCATATCAAACTTGTATGGTTCGAATTACTGGCAATGCATCCAATTCTTAACTCAAATATGTGCCATACTTGGTAATATATCCCAATATTTCACTATTATTATCTCCACATAATCCATTCATCCCCATTTATTTGCTCTTTCCTGCAAACCAGCTTCATTTACCTCGAACATTTTTAAAAACAGTAGCTTAAGATGAGATACCAACTTTCTAGACATAAAAGTCTCCCTAATAAATTGCATCTTCCTTGGATGAACAGTGAAGTTTTTAGCGCATTCCTTCGTATTTATTTCCAATAGTTACTTTCGTAAAGCAATAGCGTAACATTTTCGGTATGTTAGGTCCATGGCTAAAGCATTTCCCATGCTGAAATTGTTTATGCTGTGATAAAGTAGAATTTTACATAGGAACAAACGTAGTACGTATAATGTTTGTTCCTGAGTAAAAGCTTTATCTTCATTATTTTTATGCGACGTGCATGCCATTCATATAGAAATGTTTTGGCGTTATGGATCATTGGCCATATATATATATTGAGTAAAAAAATAATAAAATAAAAATCAAGCTGCCTAATTATATGTTGGCCTGATGCATAACATGTTTTCCTTATGAATGAATCGTTTTTTTCAGACAATCATGTAGTTTGATTTGTCAAATTTATCGTATGTATCAGAAGAATAGTAGACTTGTGAACAAACCGCATGGTAGTCAATATTTTATAATCGGTCTCAACTGGTTGATATGGAAATTTTCAGAACTTAGTTGGGTATTTATATCAAAATCATGAAAAAAGTGAGTGGGTTATTAATTGTTTCAAATATAAGGTCACAGGAATACCTACTATATCTCTATCTATTATTATTTATAAGAATGAAACTCCGTCTATTTGTTTGTTGTGTCTATGCACGGCCAAATGGCTGAGTGGGGGGAGTCTACGAGTGGGGGGATCTTCTTGGGATTTTCCGATAGGGTGTATAAGCGAATTTAAAAATTTCTAATCCCACCCCAACCATGGGATGTAGGGCGGGAGGGGGGTCGAAGCAAGTTTTAATGTGCGCTTTTTCCACTTTGGGAAGTATCGGGAAATGCGTCAAAAAAATTAAAGAGTAGGGACCCGTTTTCTCAAAAATTCCGACGAAAAACTTGGTTTTTTCTGATTAAAATATACCCCATAAAGGTACGTTTTTCGGGACGGTTTTCACGGGCGAAATAAAGGTTTGATTCCGCCGAATCTGAAATCGGATATCAAAAAAAGTGACGGGAAGTCGGTCAAAATGCGAGGGGAAGCGAGGCGAAGCGATTAAAATGAGAAGTTAAGGCTGTTCAAACCCTCCTTCAGGAGGTTTTATTATCATAACATTTTAAGTAGTAGTTGATCAATTTTCACACTCCAAAGCTTGATTAGTTGAATTTCGTTTGTAGTTATTCCTCGAGGAAAGAAATCGAGCCCGCTGCCGTTTCACAATGTTGCGAGCAGGCCTACGCACGCGCACGTTGAAGGATGGAACTTTCCCTTTCGGGAGCCATTTCAATGGAACAAATACTGGTTTTTTCCTACACATATGCAGCAGTACCTTGCGAGCGAAGCGAGCAACATCCCCTAATAAACGTTTTTGTGGTTCCACGTAGTTTTATAAGATTTAATTTGTTTGTAAGAATTTCCAACAGAAAAAAACGTCTGCCAAGTTGGGTGGGCAGTATAACTTCCTCAAGCAAGGAAGCGAGCAGCATCCCCTACAGACGTTAAACCTACCCTTAGGGTCCTACCGTTTGCGAGCAAAGCGAGCAACTTAATGGGGGGGGGGGGTCCAGGGTTTTTCCTACACATATACAGCCGTACCGAGCGAGCGAAGCGAGCAACATCCCCTACACACGTTAAACCTACCCTTAGGGATGTACCGTTTGTGAGCGAAGCGAGCAACATTCCCTACATGACACACTTTGCGAGCGAAGCGAGCAATTTAATGGGGCTGGACGTGGAGGCGAGCCAAGTGAGCCGGAGTGGCTAGTACACTATATGTATGCTTTACTGCACTATACTATGTACATATGGGAATTACTCACAGGAATGCTATTCTCCTCATGGTAAGCAGGGTAACTGCATGAGTACACTATAGGTCTCCCTGTACTGTTCAGTATGTCTTTCAATTGTGCGTAACCTGCAGGAAAGAATGGAAGTAACATAATATTTTTTGAACAAACAGCTGATACATGAAGCAAAATTAATCTTAAATTGGTAGGTTCATTTTAATTCGTAGACATTTAATTACATTTTAATGTAAGACCTACTTACATGCCCCCATCTATAAACCTTTTGCAATTTCTAAAATTGTTACATACAGTGAAATTCAACATTTGACTTAATGGAGTTCATTGAAAACACATTTTTCCTAAACTTAATATGATGTTTAATTCTGAACTCTAAAAATCCTATGCAGATGTATATTATAGAGTAGGGTGATTTACAATTGATTTGTAAATTATTCGTATGAGATTGCATTTGGCATCACGTAAATTAGCTCAACACATCGCTTCCAAACCAAACTTCAAAGTGTTTGATGAGCACATGATTCACTCTTGATAAACCTTTTGTCAATTTCCTCGATCGTTCAGCAATTTTGTTTTCAAAGGATGAGATCGACTTGAGTGGCGTCCCTTCAATCCAAATAAATGGGGAAATCGTTGCCTCTCAGGAAGGGGTGAGAAACCTAGGTATAATTTTTGACCCCCATTTGACCTGGCAAAAGCATGTGGCTCTTATATGCAGCAGAGTGTATAGTGCTCTCTACTTGATGAGGCCTTACAAACATTTTTTGACCAATGACGTGAAGAGTGGTCTCGTTCGATCCCTTATACTCCCTTATTTCGCTAACTCTGATATAATTTTCAGCACTGGGCTGAGAGCGGACGCTGTGAAGCGTTTGACTGTCACTTTTAACTCCTGTATTAGGTTCATTTGTAATGTGCGAAGTAAAGAGCACATAAGCCCTTTCTATGGCTCCCTGATTGGCTGCGGCGTTGATGACCTTATGAAGATAGATTTGCTCTGCTTCATATTTAAATCCACCTTGGGAATTCGTCCAGGTTATCTTGATGGTCTATTCATACAAACCAAATCTGAGAGATCCAAAAATCTTGCAATGCCTCAGCACTACACTTCCTTTGCAGCGTCTAGTACAAGGGTGAGTGGTGTGCGGCTGTGGAACACCCTTCCTAGGGCTGTCAGAAAGTCACCCACCTACTCGGCCTTTCGGAGGCGATGTATGGCCCACTTTCCAGAGTCTTAGCAGCCTTTCCTTCCTTCCTTTTTTATCATCTGTTAACTTCTTGATTTTACCTCATTTCCCTCTTCATTTATCTCTTCTCATTATTATCTTCTTTATCTATTACTCCTCCTTCTCAATGATCTCTTCTCTATTCTCATTAATCTTTTTTTAATGAAGATCCTGGTATCTGTCTCTCTTTTATTTTATTTTATTTTTTATTTTATTTTTTCTAGTTTGATTAGTACTAACTTAAAACATAAGACGCCCATTACTGTTTCCTTGTTAATTTTTTATAAGTAGGTACGCTCAGTGGGACCCAGGTCCTCTGTACTTTTTGAAAAAAATAAATAAAATCATGCTTTCAAACCCCTCAGCAGCTCTCAAAGAAAAAAGGAGGTTCGATGTTTCACCTGAATCCGAACTTTTTTATAGCTCAGTACATTTTTTTTTAATGCAGTTTGCAGTCATCACGGAAAAAATTGTCTAGGATCGTGGTTCTAAATGGATAGATGGTGGATTAAATGCTCATTGATGTTGTGTTAGTTATTTTGTTAGTTACCTTGATCCGTGGTTATCATTCAAATGGTATCATTGGAATTCCCAACTCATTCTTATCAAAGTTGTAAGATGTAACAATGAATTTGGAAGTTTCATTTTTAGAATATTACGATCAGGCTTCCTTTTCTATCTTGGAAATAATGTTATACCTATCGTGGAAATCCAACAAACAAGCAACTGTGTAACAGAGTTACCTCCTGAGAGGTCCATCAAGCTCCCGTCAGAGCACCAGAGATAGCGTTGTTGGCGTCCCGTTGAGGAATCAATGGGAACCACGCACTGTTCTCGATCATTTTAGACAGCTGGTTTGGCGTCGGATGGATTCCTGGTGACAGGAAAATCAACCTTCCCCGAACATGGCTCATTAAAAGCTCATTAGTAGGGGTGGTATCTCTCTGATGGGATGCCTGTTACTCTCCTCTACCTTTTTATGAGGATTTAGGCCCCCATTGCACCTCTGGGGGGGGGGGGGGGGCACCTAAATTCCTTATATGGTAGCAGAGCGTGGTTTGGATTATGCACGGCTGACGCCTAGTAGTCCAATCCACTATTTTTTGGGGCGTTAATGTTTCAGAAGAAACATGGCCCGGGGTTCCAGAAGGAATTCCCATTATCACCCTTTGGTATATAAATAATTTCATTGGTCTTTGACTTATAATTTCTCTTTTATTCCCCTTTTATATTTTATATACCATATTTTCTTTCAATTTTATGCCACCTGAGTATTGCTATAATGTCAATTACCAGGTTAGTGCACAATTTAAGTCCCCTAAGTTGGGCAAATTCATTTTATGTTATTTAAATTTCATGCCACCTGAGTATTGCTATATGTCAATTACCAGGTTAGTGCGCCATTCAAGTCCCCATAGTTGGGCAATTTAATTTAAAAGTCCCCAATGTTGGGCAAATTAATTTCTATATATATTTTGATTTCCTAAGGTATAAGTCTCCATAGTTGAGCATCCGTTTTGTCCCGATTGTTCAATGAAGATACTTCTTATGAAGCTTCATTGACAATCCAGTTTTAATTTCTATTCCCCCATCCAAAACGCCAATGCAGCTATTTATGATTGAATGAGCATTAGTTCTCAGCTATTCACTATTCCACCCAACTACCATACTTGATCTTCAATCAAGTATGTCTTTAAGGGGAGGAGTGTAACAGAGTTACCTCCTGAGAGGTCCATCAAGCTCCCGTCAGAGCACCAGAGATAGCGTTGTTGGCGTCCCGTTGAGGAATCAATGGGAACCACGCGCTGTTCTCGATCATTTTAGACAGCTGGTTTGGCGTCGGATGGATTCCTGGTGACAGGAAAATCAACCTTCCCCGAACATGGCTCATTAAAAGCTCATTAGTAGGGGTGGTATCTCTCTGACGGGATGCCTGTTACTCTCCTCTACCTTTTTATGAGGATTTAGGCCCCCATTGCACCTCTGGGGGGGGGGGGGGGGGGGCACCTAAATTCCTTATAACTGTTACTCTACTAAAGAAACGAAATATGTAGCCTTGTCAATAGCTCGTAGCTTTTTGCTATGGCTAAAACAACTATTGATGGACTTGAATACACAAAGTTGACATGTTTGAAGATAATAAAAATCCTATTCTGTACAAACAATGACAATAACAAACGTTGTAAACATATTGACGTTCGATAGGTACAAATTCATAAACGATGAAGTTGAGAAAGGCAGTGTATCTATTCATTATATACGAGCACAATCAAAAGAACTAACAGCTGATATTTTAACAGAAGCTTTGGGTTCCAACTTGTATACCCCCAATTGTAAAAATATAGGACTGATGTAAATTGAAAAATGGAACTGGAAGCTATCTACTTTTAATATTGAATTTTGAAAAATATTTTTAAAATATTAAATTTTACGTTATACCTACTTGTTGTGAATGTACTTGAAGAATTTGTATTCCATGTGTTTTGTATTTGATATCTGAAGTATTACCATGTGATATAGGTACCTATTTGAATTTTTAAAATTTATTATCTTTGAGATTAATATGAAACATGAATTTGGAAGGGGGAATAATGGAATGAGGATATAATTATATTGAAAGGCTCTCTTGATCCACCGCTGCTTATTCAATCATAATAAGCTCTATCCTCTCTCCACTACGAAAAGGGTTCAACTATATCTATTTTTCCCAGAAGCACTTGTACATACACAAATGTATAACAATTGTAATACGTTGGGTAGATAGGTACCAACCTACCTACATGCTTTTTATCTTTGAGCCAACCTTTTTGATTTCAAAATCTAAAAAATATCAATACTCTTAATGCTTAACACAGACGCACATACCTTTTGGATAATCATCTCCGTCGTAGTAACAGCCATCAACTTTAATGTAATCTATTCCCCATTCAACGAATAGGCCAATGTCTTTTTTTTCATAACCCAGCATCCCAGGGTAACCAGCACATGTTTTATTGCCGTAATTTTCGTAGATCCCAAATTTCAAACCCGCTGCATGTACCTGGAAGAAAATTACAAGTAAAGATGAAGTCAAAGGGAAGATAGAAGTTCAACAATGATATAACATGTTGAACACAATGCATGTATGATCGTTTCCAGGTTCTGGAGGGTATGTATTGCTTCTAAATCTATGAGAAAAATCATGGAGCTGAAGGACATCATTACCTAACTATCTGTGGAGTTAGAGACCTCATGTACTTAGATGAACTCTGTGGGGGAATAAGTGAACCACACCCTCTTTTTTTCTCTGTTTTGAAGATCACCAAAACTTTGTCTGTTGGAAGCACTGTCTTCGTCGTTTTGAGTGGGACCTTTGAAACATCCTTTGCAGTTGTTTGTTTTGTTTTGATCGACATATGCAGCATTTTTTTAAATACAGTATTTCATTTTATAGATATATTTTTTCAAGAGGACGCTTGTTTTCAGCGGTATCCAGGCAATAAGGGTCACCATGCCTCGCATCTATTATCTGCCGCGAAATAAACCTTGAACGAAAACCCACCTTCACAACTTTCCCCAAACATCTATCGTCTATGACATAAACACGAAAAAGGAGAAGAAAAAAATGTTCGTCTGTCAGGTTGTAGGCATCCAGAAAAAAAGAAGCCTCTCCGTTGCTCCTTTCTAAAGAACTATAAAGGTGTCATTGACTAATATTTATTTCCAACTGTTCGTGATATTGATTCTATTGGGTTCGAATAGATGGAGAGATTGCTAACCCCTATCTCTAATGTAAGGGGAACCTTCATGTTCCATGGCTATGTTTGCCACAACTGTTTTATTTTTGTTCTTAGTTTGGTGATTTGTGTTCAAGTTCTTTTTAGTTAAATTGATAATTTGGGTCTTAATGAAGAAGTATTTTTGATTGTTGATTCAATTCCAAATTTATTAATGATATTTTACGACAGAGACATTTGCTTCTACTGCTTTATTATTTTCCAAGTCAATGGAATGTAATGTGATTGAAAAATGTTTATTTTAATGGAAATAACATTTTCTTTCGATATTGGCACGTTTTGGTTTTTTTAAAACTTAAATTTGTGACCCTTGTATCCCTGGGAGTGCGTAAAAGAGAGATTTTTGCTGAAAAAAGCACGTGACCCTAATCACCCCACTTTCGTGTTTATAAGGGTCAGACCATTTAAAAAAATATATAAGCTCCTACAAGGGTTAAAACAATTATTTTAATAAAGCGTTGCTTTCTTCAGGCCAAGACTAATAACACAAAAAATTAAAAAATTGCAGAAAAAAATCACCCTGGCTAGGAGGGGCTTCCAAAGTTGTAAATTGACCCTTATTACCCCATTTTACGGTACGGAATGCTTTCTTTGGTGAGTGTTCTCTGAGTTGATATCTGTTGAATGTGTTTGTTGTGTGTGTGTGATGTTCAGTGACAAAAGAATAACTTAGGACTTTGATAAATATTTTTGATTACTAAAAATACATGAGTGTTTAAACAAGTGTTTATAGTTGAAACTTTGACAATTGCATTATTGGAACAGGTCAACATTTCCGGTTAATTATGCTGGACCTGGAAATATGTAAACTATTTTCTGTTTGGGAACAATTAAATATAGCATTCGCACTTTGAATTAAACCTTTCGGGAATTGAATTAGACTTTCCACACATTGAATTAAACTTTCTGCAGATTGACCTTAGGCGAATCTGTTGTTTTAATCAAGACAAAATGTAAAACTTCAACACGATGTTTGTAACAAATCATGCAAGTGATGGAACGAGCACAGAAAGTGTAGATTTGATTAAGCACCTCATGAAGTTAATCTGAAGGTAAGTTATTTATTTATTGATAACAAAACTGAGCTCGCAACGTATCCATCTATAGTTGAAATTTTATATAATTTATAGGCATTAGTAAAAAGACTTCTAAAAGCAAAAGTTAATGGAGAGGTCGTCCAAGAGCAGCAAAAACCCATCATGTTATTTGCACAAAGAAAGTTTAATTCATTCTGTGGAAAGTCTAATTCAATTTGCGAAAGGTTTAATTCAAAGTGCGAATGCTATAAAAGTATTTCCTTCTTGTATTGATCGTATTGACACGATAAGACCTACTTGTTGACTGGTTGACTGTATTGAAGTTGGATTTTTTGTAGGGTTTCAGGCGTTTCAGAACTTTTTTCACCAGAATGTTAGTCAGAATCTTCTGATTATCAATCAGGTTAACTGAAAGTTCCCCTGGTTATCTACAAGTTTAAGATTAGAAGTAGCCATTTTTGGGATTTTCCATTCACTTTCCCAAGCTTTCGTGGTTTTTTTTTTCTCAGAATTGTTACGCTCCAGGGAAATAACTCTCACAGTCAAAAAGGTTTGCTCAACCCTGGCCTCATAGCTCAGATCGTTGGAGTGTTGCAACTACGGGAAATTTCCCGAAACAATAATTAATTAAATCCCTCTCGAGCCAAGAGACTGTAAATATCACATTTCCTGTCGTTAGCACATCACTTCCTCACTCACTTGAGTCAAAACACACTGTGGCAATGACCTCGCTCGACTGCTGACTTGTTTCAGGGAGCATCTGCTGAGCCAGTGGCTAGCAGTTTCACTTCGTCATTTGTCTGACCCCAAACAGCCGAGACGGCTGGTATTTGACTCCGGGAAAATGTTACGCTCCAGAAAAATAACTCTCACAGTCGATGAGTGTTGATCACCCTGGCTTCATAGCTCAGATCGTTGGAGTGTTTCAACTACGGCAAATTTTCTGTGGTTGTGACGACGCGAGTTTGAACTCCTGTCGAGTTATTAAATTTTTTTGGGCCATTACAAAATGTTTATATCTTGATTTTCTAAATTATATTTGTGATAGACTGCAGGTTTCCACCACTCCTTTAGCTTGACTGCTGCTTTGATATTGAAAATAATAGTTTTTTGGGATTTCTCTGGGGGTTTTCCAGTGTTTTCTGGAACCAACTTTTTTTTCTAAAATGTCAATACATAGAAAATACACATGGAACTGATTCTTATGAAGGAAATACGTCAATGGCACCCTTAAGGCCTGATGATCTAACTGATAAAGCAAAAGGTAAGAAGTCCAGAGTGCAATGTCAGAACTGTTTCTACCTATAAGATCAATATTCAAAACATCCCATAGTGTAGGCATTGCAAAAACCTGTTGATGTGTACCTACTGACCAGTGGGTCCTGCCCACGAGGCAAAGTTGTAGAAAATATTGATATTCCATAGAATGAAATGAGGAATAATTGACATTAGTGAACATATAGTATAATTTTTCAGCACTGTTGATAAATTGCAGGAAATGGTGATTGTGATCAATGAAGAACTCCAATCATGTTTCTCTATTTGTCTAACCGAGGTACGAGTATATTACTACTCTTGAGTTGCAATAGAGTCAAAATATAATGTACGATGCTCAAAATATTTAAGGAACATGAGGCCCAAAACAGCAGCCTTATTGAGACTGAGAATAATAATGAACCAAATACTACGTTAGCCAACGAGACATTCATACCTACAGGGAAAGAAGACGTATGATGAACCGAAAAGTAAATATTTTCCTTCCCCTAGCTAGTGCTGTAAGGAACCAGGTCATAAGGGTTTTGAGTGTTCAGTGAAAATTTCAAAAACCAAGCTAGCAATAAGTAGGTAGGTACCTAAAAATGCCATGAGAATGCATTTTCTTGAACAATGATGACACAATTTTCTGAAGGTATGGGTTGGTGCCTTGACATTAGATGAAGCAGCCGCATCTGCATTGATTAGAATAAGTCCCCTAGATAGAGTATACTGGTGGTTTGTCACTGAAGTTGAATAGTTTAGCTACCACCGAAGATATGGCCCAAGGACCAGTTTGACTAACAACGAAGGAGGGGAATACAATCACCCACTTCGAGTTGAAAAACGCTGTATGTACCTGATATATGAACAGGAATGTTATCCGTCACTTAAATGAAGGAAAATTTAACTGAAACATCTAAATGGATTACTTATGTGATACATAGACATGGTCAGTTGAATGTGTCTATCTTACTGCGATTGATTTTAATTTAATGTACAAGCTCGCTAGGAGACATGATTGAAAAAGAAACTCATTACCAAATTATGTTTCCAAAAACTGAAAAAAGAGGCAAACGACATAAAACTTCCTAGAATAAAGACGTGAAAAGCTGAAATGAGAAAAGCTGAGGACCATAATGTTACTATTAGGAACCCACCAAACGTCTATTTCATGCGAGTTCAACTTTATATTTCACAAAAAGAATCGAAAAAAATAATCATGACAACGCAGTTCTCATTTTGGGACAAGAGTGCCGAATTTGGAATATTCTCCTATGTTGTAACGTTTTGATTATTTTCTTCTTAAGCTGGGCTCAACTCCCCAGACATTAAGATAAAGATAAAGTTCCAAGGGGGTCTTTAAGTAAAGTCTTGCCGGAGGTTCTGTAAGAGAGAGGATCACAATTTTTGGGCAAACCTTGAAAGCTACACTTCTAAGCACACCAGATTCCAATAAAATCATGAAAAAATCATTTGCTATATGAAGAAGCACCTGAACGACTAGGAACCTACCAAAAAGTTGTTCGACCTGTGATAAACCAAAAGCACTTGATTGATAAACCAAAGAGTGTTCTACCAATACACTGAAACAAAGTTTCATTTTTGTTCAAAGTTGGAGCTTGTGTCCCATGATAAAGCATTTGACTATGTATTAACTTTCATGGAGGCTCGTTTCAATCAATAAGTGCTCAGTTACTAACCTATGACTTTACATGTCTTTTTACAGGCCTTTTTCGGCTATGGGAGTCCCGAAACGGATTTTTACGGGGATAATTCTCCATTTGGTAATTAACTGCAAAGTAATATCTGTTGGACTCGTTACATGAGCTTTGTCTTGGACAAAGAGTAGTTGAAACCAAATACCATAACCGACCATCGAGTTTATTTACACAGAATAAATAGGTAGCACGTGAAAACATACATAGTCAACAAGAGGTTTCATGCCATGCGGAAATCTTGTTTTGTCTGGCATCAAGTAATCGTTATCCAAACTCCGATTCTTTTCTAACCAGCAATCATCTATGATGATGTACTCGTAACCAGCTTTTTGGTAGCCATCTTTTACCATCAGATCCACTGTTCTTCGTATGAGGTTATCACTGGAAAAATAAAAACATCCTTAATAGATCAAAAAAAGATGCTAAGGAAATAATGAGGGTAGAGGTATGTCGTGACCTAAGTTTAGTCAGCAGGTTTTTTTGTTGTTGTTGCAGAGTTCCATTTATTGAGACCTGCATTTCTACAAGTCGTGCTTGGGTACAAGATGACTATCTACCAAAATTACAATTAGGTTGGAACATTATTGAAATCTATGAGTCTCCTAGATTCAACATGTCATCTGGTACTGAGAGCAACACTGTAGTTACCATGGGTTTCACATCCCATGATAACTGTATAGCTATGGGAGCCCGATCCGAAGGGGAAGAACAATAAGATTAGTGGCACATGTGTGTTTCCACATAAATTTGTATTTTTCTCAATTCAAACGCATAATTGACCCCAAGTAATGTGACCAACCACAACTGGTCATAGCAAGATGAACAAGGAGGACTCCCCCCCATTTATAAATACTTAGCAACTCACCTCTCACAAATTATGCTCTGATGAGGGCATGCATGGCGAAAGTGCTTAGCAAAACTACAATAAACTACATAATAAGAGAAGCCTGAAATGTCTCACCCTCAACCAACCCAACCTACAAAAGGATAAGACAACACACCACGACCACTGTGGTTACCATGGATTTCACAACATAATTATATAGCCATGGGAGCCCAATCCGAAGGGGAATAACAATTAGTGGCAGCCTATCAAGGCCAATGTCTTAAAACAGCAGGTATTAGCCAAACTTTTTACACAACCATCAGGTAACTGGAGGATGTATTGTCATGAGGTCTGAGAGTGTGTGACCTTCAGAAGTAGACACTGGAAAGAGCGAACAGGCCCTGCCCCCCCCCCCCCCCCCCCTATCACCATACTATCAGTTGGCCTTCTGGCTACTGAAACGAGTTATTTTGCCAATGATGTATAAAATCAATGCCTATGCATACTTAAGGAGACAGCTGAACTGAAAGAAGAAGAGTAAGTGGCTGGCTCAAGACCTCAGAACATAGGTATCTAGCAAGAAATCCAAATACATGCCTTCCCATGATGAAATTTGGTTCAGTCCACCGAGGCATAAGGTGTACCTGCAGAACGTGCCTTGATAAATCCAAGTCGTGCATTTGGCAATAAATTTAGGTAAATTGGAAATTTCTTAAAATTTCCTCAAGGCTTTTTTTTTCAGGCTTATTATTTAGCTCCCTACCTACCTACTTTTTTCATTGCCCCCCCTCTTCTTTTCCGAAAATTAACTGGGTCCAATATTTGTGACACCTAATTATTAAAACAGGAAGTGAAGGTCTTACATCGTAGTTTCAATCAAATTTTTGATAGATACCTATTATTCCAATATATATATATTTTTTTTTTTAGGTAGGTAGATACTATTGTATTTTACAACCAGTGTCGCCTCAAATTTTATAACTTGATCATTCTTTTTTAAATGTATGGTCAACGTGTAATTTTTCCCACATCTGGACTTTGTTGGATGCGAGAAAGTTGTCAGGGACAGTATGAATCACCGTACAGCTGATTATCAACAGCAAAATAGGTTTATTCAGTAAAGTTTCAGCTTATCGTAGGTAGTTATTTTCACTTGACTTGTTTTCGTCAGTAGTGGTAGAATCACAACGTATTTTCAGAGAATGCCCTTTTGACTTGCATGCAATCTTTCTAAGTATCACTAATAATAATAATCATTGTTTGAAATGTGGGAGGGGCCGCACCGTTTACACAAACCAATTACCCTCAAGATAATAATAATTTTGAAAAAAAGGAGAAAAGTACCTACCTAATGGTTTGCTGGTAATTCGAAGGACCACCAGTCTAAGACTGGAAAAATAACTATTAGATGTGTGAAAGAAAAGGGTAGATATAAGAGAGAAATACGTGTATTGGTTAAATTGTAAAGATACCTATATTGATTGCGGATGAACATGAACTGATCAAGTTATTGCGTTGAGTTCCTACTTACCTACCTACACCAAATCTATGGCCATAGAAGAAAAAAAGCGTTGATCTGACCTTGATTGCAGCGGTGGAGGCAGTGTAAAGGCCATATCACACTAGCATTTTTAATGCCTAAACGTGAAGAAGATGAAGTGCTTTTTTCCAAGGTCAGCTTTTTTGACCATTGCACATCCTGGTAGAGCATTTTTAAACTCACTTGGGAAAATTGGAGCATGTTCTAATTTTTACCTCCACGCAAGAAAAATGCTAAACATAACCCTTGGAGAGGTAACCATTCAATGAAAAACCCCTAGGAGCCCTAACCTGACAGATTTAATAAAAATGCATTCCGCCAGAATGCGCTGTTTTTGCACTTATTCCTCCTCAACATTCACAGCTGACCTTGGAAAAAAGCACTTTGCCTTCTTCACGTTTAGGCATTAAAAATGCGGAAAAAATGCTAGTGTGATACGGCCTTTATAATTAGCTTTGTTCGCAGTGCCGGTTAGGAACGGTTGCCAACCGTTGGCGACCACGTTTGTGATTGGTTTAGTGCACATGCGTGACCAACACCTAATTTCAAGCCGTTTGTAACGAAATCTGCACTGCGAACGGGTTTGAATGAAGTATATCGTCGTGTAGCTTCCAACTGCTGTAAGCTTTGAATGGGTAAGTAGGTCTTGGTAGGTGGTGAATTTTATGTATTAATAAAGAACCTGAACTGTAAAGAGATGGCCTGCAAGACAACGAACTGGTTGAAAAATGAAAAATATTCAGTGGGAACAAACCTTCCAACAGTAATACGAAATCCATGGAATATGGACCCATTCTCAATCTTTTCTTGTCTTCATTTAGTGGGAGAATGCGGTGTTTATCTCACGGGAAGAATTCAACTCGATCTCGAGGTCGACCGACATTCTTAATGTGTTATGTTAATAGCTTTTCAAACAACTCTTCAGTTGAGATTAAGTAGGTAATAACATTTAACTGTATGATTTTGTATTTTGTTGCTATTCAGGTGAAGTCGTTGTCACCAATAAGATTTTCCATATCACACAACTCAGAGTAGGAAACTCTTAATAAATAACCATAGTAGTAAATGAGGGTAAATGCAAAGGCAGAACTTAGTAAACAGAGCACGACATGCAGATATATCCTATGGCTATCTCATCTCCTTCGGCTGGCTCATCTTATCATCTGTAAGGTAAACTCAGCTCGCTGAGCTAAGCTACCCATAGATTCCACAGTGGAATGATTTGATTGGCTACTTCAAGTCGTGGTATGGTGGGGGCAACCGTCAGATCGGTCAGCAGAAATTTCTCTGATCGGTCAAACTGATCCACAACTTGGTTCTAACTGGTTAGGTGGTCACTGCGAATGGACCACTATGGATGCTATACAGGACACTGCGAACGCCCCAAACACGTTTCCAACAGTTTCTTACCAATTTGATGGTCACTGCGAACAAACCTACTAGCTTTGTTCGCAGTGCCGGTTGGAAACGGTTACTTACCAACCGTTGGCGACCAGGTTTGTGATTGGTTTAGTGCGCATGCGTGACCAACACCTAATTTTAAACCGTTTGTAACCAAATCCGCACTGCAAACGGGTTTGACTAAAGTTAACCGTCACATAGCCTCCAACAGCTGTAACAAACACGTTTCCAAACCTATTATTCTCACTGTCCAGGAAGCTCCAATTGGTGTGGGTGGCACTGGCACCGCAATGCGGTTCCCCAGGGTAGACGAGGGTGGGGGGGGGGGGGGGGAGGTGGCCTTCCAATTCCCAATTGAATAGAGCGGAAATTTTTACTATTCCTGAAGGAAAACTGCGAGACTACCATCAGGAATTTTATTCGTGAGATCTTGAACTGCAGGAACACAAATACGTTGAAGGCGGAAAAAGGGAATTTCAACAGGTGTCAGAAATTGATCGATGGCGAGCAACTTTAATGGTAACAAATCAGTCGTTTATATTCATAATGGCGGAAAATCTATAGAAATATTCTCTGTTATCCCTGATTCCAATATGCCAGGCACTCCTAGCGGCATTTTCCGGTCCCCGGAGGCGGTAGGCCTCAGAAGTCCAGGTGTGGCATAAATGAAGTGGTGATGTTTGAAATCCAGGATGCGGCTAATCAGTTCACGTAAACTTATTACACTCATCATAGTTCACCTAATGAATCCAAGACCTAATTCAAAATACAGAAATAATTAAAATCAACCCGGAAAATAATTACAAATATAAAAAATGGTACTTTTCCGTTATACCCCCCCCCCCCCCCCCAGTCAATTTGTCTTCAACACGCCCGCCCGATGTTTCTTTCTAGGCATTCTGGTGACGATTTCAAGCTGTGGGAAGAATTTATATTAATGAAATTAAAATAATAAATAAATAAGGAAAAAAAGAACTACCGTGTTTTCAGAAGTTGCCGATGTCGGTGAGGATTTGTTGAAACGAATTGGGGTGGTTGTGGTTTGATTGCCTCCATATGAATTCGCACAAGTAGAATGAACATGGATCCGCACAAATATATCAGAATGCTGTGTATAGGTTGGTCGTCTGGATGCTCGCATCTCAAAATTACATAACATCAAGTTGATTGTTTAGGTTGTTTGGACACAAACAATCCAAACTGAAAAATCACTTTACTTAGTTTCACCGATTTGTAATTTTGTATTCCGTGAAATAACATTTATAACTAAGGTTATACAGCTCAGAATGGCGGAAGGAGGCGAAGCAGTGGACAAAGTGAGTGGAATAGTTGAGTTGGATAGAAAGAACTATAAAACGTGGTTATTTAATGTGAGACTCGAACTAAAAGATAGAAAACTACGGGAAGCTGTTTCAACTACAGACGATTTGGCTTTCGATGACATACCTGAAGATATCAAAGACCGAGCATACAGGTTGGTGGCTAGAACGCTCACGGAAGAGATTCAGGAATCCATATTGGACATCACCTGCCCGAGAGCTTTGTGGCAAAAACTAGCTAGTAGATTCCAACCAAAAACTAGACTGAGAAGACTCCAAGCCTCCAAAAGCCTTTACTCTGCCAAGATGTTGAACAATGAAGATATGGAGACATACATCAATCGGGTGTAGTCATACGCCTCGGAAATAGTAAAAACGGGGAGCGAAAGTATACACGACGAACAAGTATGCAACGTAATTTTAAACGGTTTGCCATAAGAATACGAAACTACCGTTAGTATAATATACACATTCATTGATGCGGATTACACTCCAGAAAAGGTAGAAAGTATACTTTGTGGTGAGTTCAAACGAAAAGATATGAAACGAAAAGAAGAAGAGTATAATAATAAACCGAACAATGTTTTATCAAGTCAAAGGGATTTCAAACCGAGAAATTTTAACACAAAATAGAGTGCTACATCTGTGGGAAAGAGGGTCATATGGCTAGGTTCTGTAGACAGAGAAAGGAGATTGGGGAAGAAGAAAAGACAACAAAGGATATGAAATCGATGAACGTACTTTGTTTGAATGTTGCAAGTGCTCTAAGAGACAATGAATGGTTATTAGACAGTAGAAGACTAGGCTGTCATTTTTCTCCGAATCGCTCAGATTACAAGGAATATAGGAAGTGTGATGATCAACAAGTGGTATCGCTGGCATCAAGAACAAACTGTAAGATCGTAGGCGTGGGAAGAGTGGTGATCACAAGTAAGACCGTCGATGGTACCTTTGAAGTCAGCTTTGAAGAGGTTCATCATGTTCCTGAATTTAATTTCAGGCTGTAATCAATTGCTACGATAGAGAAAAAGGGTTATCGTGTCTTAATTCAGAAAGGTGTGTGTCAAGTATTTGACTCTGAAAGGAAATTGATACTCGAGGCGGCAAGAAATGATGCCAACATGTATTCATTGAGAAAATTTACAAATGCGGTCTGTCTACTGACTCAGGAAAATAAGAAAAGCTGGCATCAACGACTAGGGCACGTCAATCAGTAATTACCTGATTAGGGATATGTATAAAAAGGAAACAGTTAGAGGGCTGGATAATGACGTCTTGCAAGAAGAAGGTGTTACATGAGATGCTTGTGTCAAGGGCAAAAACACTCGTAAGCCTTTCCCAAAAATCAGCGGTTTGGTAACAACCAAGGTATTGGAATTAATTCATTCGGATGTGTGCTGTCTCCCAATAGAATCGAAATCGGGATTCAAATATTTCTTCTCATTCATATATGATTTTTCCAGAAGAGCAATGGTTTATTTCATGAAGAAGAAAGATCAGGTTTTAAATTATTTTAAAAGATTCAAGTGGTTGGTTGAAAACCAAACTGGAAATAACATCAAGCGTTTGAGAACTGATAATGGACGAGAGTACGTGAGCACAGCATTTGATGAAGAACTAGAGAGATGTGGAATAACTCGTCAACTCTCGTGCCCGTACAGCCCACAGCAGAATGGGGTTGCTGAGAGATTCAATAGGTCAATGCTGGATTTGACTAGAACAATGTTAATTGCGTCACAGGCTCCAAAAAGTTTCTGGGCTGAAGCTTTGAATACAGCTTGCTATGTGAAGAACAGGTGTCCTTTGGATAATGGGAAGACTCCAGAAGAAATCTGGACAGGAAACAAACCCAGCATGAAACACATGAAACATTTTGATTGTAAAGCATTTGCTCATGTCCCAGCGGAGTTAAGGAAAAAGTTGGATGATAGAGCGATTGTGTGTGCATTGCTGGGGTATACTGGGGCCGCAAAAGGGTACAGATTGTGGGATATCACGAACGGTAAGATTTTAATAAGTCGTGACTTCAAATTTGAGGAAAATGAATTCCCGTTTATGAAAGATAATAAATCAACAGAAGAGTATAGTGATCTTGAAGTGTCGTCATCTATGAACACATTACGTAATCAGAGGGAGGAAATCAATGCCCTTGAGGAAGCTATGATATTGATGAACAAACAAGAGGAAGAATTGGGACACGGACAAGCAAGACACCTTGATAGACAAGAAGACAGAAGACTACAAGAAGAAGAACATGGGCAAGATGAGAATGAACAAGAATCTGGAAATGAAGAAACTGAGCAGGAGCAAGAAACAGAGAGCCGAGAGAGAAATCACAGGATGACGTTAAGGGACAGAAGTCAGATCAAGAAACCCGACAGATACTGCGCGAATTCAATTGAGAAAAAGGTCCCTAAAACATACAAGGAAGCCATATCAGGAGAAGGTAGAGACTTAGGGGCAGTTGCGATCCAAGAAGAATTGAACTCTCTTGAAACCATGAATTTTTGGGAATTGGCTGATCTGCCACCAGGTAAGACAGCCGTAGGTTGCAAATGGGTGTTTCGAATAAAGAATTTAGCGGATGGAAGTGTTGAGGGGTACAAAGCACGGCTGGTTGCTCAAGGATTTAGTCAACGAGAAGGAATAGATTACAATGAAACATACAGTCCTGTAATTAGTTTGCCTGCTATAAGACTGATTTTGAAACTTGCAGTGAAGAACGAGTGGCTAATTCACCAGATGGACGTGAAAACTCATATTTAAACGGAATTTTGAAAGAAGAAATATACATGAAGCTGCCAGAAGGTTTGATGGAGAATCAATCGGATAGAAGAGTGTGTAGGCTGTTAAAAAGCCTGAATGGACTCAAACAGTCTGGTCGCTCTTGGTATGAAACCCTTGATTCAAAACTCGAAGAGGGCGGAATGAGAAAATTTAAAGCAGAGCAAGGACGGAATCAGGTTTCGGCATCATTTTAGTTTATGTTGATGATTTAATTCTTGTTTCTTCTGATGAGCAGACTATGAAAGAGCTGAAAAACCTACTCGGCAAGTATTTTGAAATGAAGGAAATGGGAGAATTGAAGTACTTATTGAAAATAGAAATCAAGAAATTTGGGAATGGCACGATCAGTTTGAATGAACATAAATACATCAAAAAGAAATATTAACTGAATTTGGAATGATGTACAGCAAACCAGCCCTCAGACCATTGGACCCATACCAAGAACTGAGCAGATCACAATGCCCATCCTCCGTCGAAGAGAAGAGGGCAATGCAGAAGGTACCCTATAGAAGGCTCGTAGGGAAATTAATGTATTTATCCCAAGCAACGAGACCAGATTTATCTTATGCCGTGTCAAAATTCGGTCAATTTTCTTCAAACCCAGGAAGGTCACATTGGATAGCGGCGAAACGAGTCCTCCGCTATCTAAAAGGATCATTGGAAACAGAATTCGTGAATGATGGTAAAGGAGATGACATGGTAGCATATTCAGATTCAGATTGGGCTGTGAACAAAGACGACAGGAAATCAACATCGGGATTCGCGGTCATGATCGGTAGCACACCAATCATTTGGAAGTCCAATTAACAGACATGCATCGGATTGTCAACAATGCATGCTGAATTTGTGGCAATGGCTTCATGTGCCACGGAGGTAGTTTGGCTTGGCTACATTCTACGTGAACTGGGCTTGGATTCAAGAGGAACTCCCCAAATTTTATGTGACAACCAATCTGCTATTGAATTTGCAAAGGGCAACAAAGTCAGTTCTCATTCGAGGCATATCGATATCCGGTACCACAATGTGAGGGATCTGATAAGGAGCCAAAACATAGACGTTGAATACATCCCGATCTGCGAAAACATAGCTGACATTTTTACTAAGCCCGTTTCAAGATTCAAGAACGAAAAAGTAATGGATAAAATTGGAATCAAGAAAAACAAAAACAAGGAAGAATTTGTTGATTGTTTTGGTTGTTTGGATACAAACAATCCAAACTGAAAAATCACTTTACTTAGTTTCACCGATTTTTAATTTTGTATTCCGTGAAATAAAATTTATAACAAATCCCTTAGTAAAAATACAGATTAGTTGGACATGTAGGTCAGAATGATGTGTATACTTTGGCGGTCTGGATGCTCGCAAGCTCGCATCTCAAAAATACATGACATAACATAATCTAAGAAAGAAGTAATGCCTAGAAACATCGGGCGGGCGTGTTGAAGACGAATTGACTGGGGGGGGGGGGGGGGGGATAACGGAAAAGTACCTAAAAAATTTAATCCATACAGGCAATTAGAGAAGGGGGTTGGCACCGCTGTTCTAACGAACTCATGGGCTCATGAAATTGCATCCTTCATATCAGTGATAATGATAAGATGATTGCACTGCGCCTTCCAACAAATTTGGATTCATAATATTAGTAAATCATGTCGCAGAACTATATTAATTTATCACAAGTTTTAGTAGGAGATGTGAATCCCACAAGCCACCCAGTTGATTAGTTTTAGCTATGGCCTCCAGATGCACATGGTGGGACAGAACGCACAATAACAGTTGACATATTCCTCTGGGCAATATCCGTTGTTTGAGTAGCCACTTCATAGGGAACGATATTTTCAAATTTCTACTAGTTAATCACCAGTATGTCAATTTATGTAGGTACTTGAATATTTCAAAGATGTATGCAATAGACACTAGGAAGCTATACTTCCTTCATCCTTCTCTTCATCCGCCGTATCAACGCCATGACCTGAACTTGGACAAAACTGATTTCTTCATTTCACTTCTGGTTTGAATAATAATGGAGCAGTACCAATTGTGTAAAGTCCTTTGTTTTAGAGAACGATCACCTGCAATTTCCTTTGGGTCTCGAGAGAATACTTTCTTGTTGTTATTTATTATTTAGATAGTTCCTATACCAATATTACCCAATTATTGATGTAATATGTTCATTAAATAAAATCGCTTGGAATAATTTAAAATTAAAGGCCATCACTAGAGAGGTCATGATTAGGTATCCAGTATGAAGATATTGTGAATTTATTATAAGTTTTTGAGGAATTGGATATTAATACTGTAATATAGGCAACAAAACAACACCAATCAAAAACGCTATTATACTGATGATTTTCTAGGGTGGATACTAACCTTATACATTCATCAGGATATAAGGAGCAATCAGTTATGCATCTGAACCGCTGCCACGTCATGAAGCCCATTGGTGGTGTCGGAACAAGGCCATTGTCTAACGCTACAACCAGGTTTGGCAAGAAGCATATCGAGCTCAGTGCAACAGATATCCTGAAATTAGAGACATTACCATAAGAATTCAAATACTGAGGGGTAGGGTGTGTTTGAAAAATGATTGCAAGTACCTATGACACGAAAGAATGGGCAAGTAAATCAATGTTCATCCTAAAACGATCTTTAAATGCCTAGTACCTATATTTGTTCCTATAATTTTATTATTCCCCTCCTACTACCTTCACCAAAAACAAACTAAATGTGAAACATTCGTTGAGCTCTGAACATCCCCTGAAGTATAAATTTGAGATTTAAAATGTTGGGGAAAAAAAGTCTGCTAAGTTGGGAGTGGCACATAGCTTCCTCGTATTCATAATATGAAATCGAAATGTTTTAAAGAACCTTAACAAAAGATTCTATAGTTGATTCCTACGATTGGAGGACAATAGTAAATTGCATGGAGTTCGAGAAAATAGCAAAACGTCACACATTGGTTCAGATCATAAAACTAGCTGGAAAACATTCAGTAATGTAGGGCTACGATAATTTTCGTCAGTTCGGTCTCACTGGATTCACCTGTCTTCCGTCCAAGGTTCGGACTCTAAGTGACGTAGGTAACATGAACAATCACTCTCCGCGGTTCACTATGTCAATGAAAACGGAAGTTAAAGAAGGACGTTGTCTAATTTTACGAGAATAAAGAGTTGCAATGTTTGATATTTTTCGACGGTTAGGTCATCATCAGTAGGTAACAAACAATAACTTAACTGAACTGGTCCGATGACCTAACCATCGAAATCGATCTAAAATTGTACCTAACTCTTAATTTTCGTGGAATTATACAACTTTCTTCTTCAACTTCTGTTTTTTAATTGGAATGGGTTTCGTCAATTTCGTCGCGAGTGATTTAGTTCTTTCTCAATGTCCTTAGGGAGCGCCAAAATCGTACAGACATTCGAATGAAGCAACAAAGCCTAAAAAAAATAATGTACTTCCCACCAGATTACCTACTTCTTGCATTTCGAATTTTTCTTCAAAAACTGGAATTTTACATGAAATTATGAAAAGTACCCTAAAACTAAAAACTAACTATAAACAAAAGACAAAAACTAAAAACTCATATTTTATTTAGGTTACTTGGTGGTATAAATGGTAATATAAATATATAGGGTATATAAATGCAGGATGCCTTAATCAGCAGATTTGCCATTTGTGGAAATCCGCTGATTTTGAGATTTAAAAAATCCACAGAGCCCAAGAATGCCAAGTGATGCAAATAATTCTTTTAGGGATTTATTCTATGATGGTTTTTGAGCATCGCCACATTGAAATTTTCAGGTTGCAGTGCATTGGCTGGACTGGACAGTATGCAATCAACTGCAACTAGAAAATTTTGATGCGGTAATGTTCAAAAACTATCGTAGAATCGATCTCTAAAACAATTAACTCTCTGCATATCTTGGCATACTCTGACTATGGATTTTTTAAACTTAAAAATTTAGCTGAAAACCAGTATTTGGCTGGACTGGACAGTGTGCATCTAGCCACAATTTGAAACTTTCAATATGGTGATGTTCAAAAATCTTCGTAGAATAGCTCCTTAAAATAATTAGGTATGTACCTACCTATCTAAGTACATATCTTGACATACCTAATTGGACATTGAATGAATTTTTTAAGCCTCAAAATCAGCAAATTCTCATTGAAACGAATGAAAAATCCTTTTGATTAACCCATCCTACATTTATATAGGTAGGTACCTATTCAATAATTTATATTACCTTATACCGACAAGTAACTTGAATAACCTAAATATAACATAGGTTTCCAGTTTTACTTGGTACTTTTTCATGATTTCATTTATTTCATGAAGAAAAATTGATGTTTTTGAAGAAAAATTCGGAATTTCAAGTACCTAATCTGTTGGTAAGCTCATAATTTTTCTAGGCATTGTCGCCACGTTCAAATGTAGGTAAGTTGGCACAATGTTGGCGCTGACAGGGCAGTGTCAATTGCGGAAAGAGAGTGGTACCTTTTATTCATGTTAGTCAAGTGAAGTTAGAGCCAAAATCTTGGACGGAAGACCAGCTAATGTCGGGCATTTTTTCCTGCATTTCGTAAAATATGTAACTAACTCCAATCTAACTTCACCATTAGATTCAGAGAAAAAAAAACTATACAAGTTCATATAAACAACGCGACAAAAAATGAAATTGGCGCTGTAGGAATTTTTTCCTCCTTTGTTTTGTGTATTTTGTTTTGTGTATAACGTAATAAGTATATAAAAGATATATATATATATATATATATATATATATATATATATATATATATATATATATATATATATATATATATATATATATATATATATATATATATATAAATTGCTATGCAATTCTTAGGCCGACCCCCAATAATTTTTTTTGTAATGTCCCAAAATTTTTAACATGATTTTCACGTACAACTGTTGCTATCGTCCGTGACGGGAAGCGCGAGTTCGTGGGTTCGAATCCCAGCCAGACGTTGATGAAAAGAATGGTGCCGGCTCTACTTTCATAAATCCATTAAAATTAAGTAAATCGGTTTGAACACCAACTGTGGAAGTCAAAGCGTTTCTGTATCATGATCCGCGTCGGATAGAATTAGTTTCCCGGTGTTTACCTCACAATATGAATTTATAGGCCAAAAAATGTTGCAAATTTTGTGGTTTTTATAATTTGGATGGATTTATTCTTCTTCCCAGTCTTTTCCAGGTGCTAGTGGTTGTGAAAAATGTCTACTTTTCATCACCTCATGACGTATTCTTCGAGTTACAACAATAAGCTTCTCAAAAAATGAACTCTTTTATTTATAAAAAGGCCGAGTTTTAAGTATTCTCGTTAGGGACGGTCATGGGTTGTTAGATCATCTCACAGGGGCCTATGATGAAGCTGGGCCGTTTAATATAGGTTCAAGAGAAAAACCTAAAAAAAAAAAAAAATCATCGGTCAGAATCTCAGCAGTTGACTCGGAAAATATGAACTCAGTAGGTAATTTTCAGTTTCGTTAAATTATAATTTATTGATCACAGGGTAGTATTTTGGTTTATTATTTTCAATTATTATTAACCCCCTTAAAATTTTGTTGTTTTACGTTTCTAGATATTTAAAACCCGAAAATCAAATGCTAGTAAATAAAATCCGACCGATCATCAACAAGTGAGGTTAATAGGACTGTGATCCTTTTTAGCCGTCAGCGCACGATCTCTGATCTTTTTTTTTTTTTTTTTCGCCACCTAAAATCTTTCTCTCTGTATTTTGACGCTAACCTTTATCATTCTTTCCCGAAGCGATACATGCGTTTCTTTAAGACCTGCAAGATGGCACCACTATCTCATTTCGGACCAAAAATTGACTCTGATCGTTCTTTCCCGTGACCCTTCAAATCTTATGTTATATATTTGCGGACAAGTGAAGCGTAGGTAGGTGTTTATGGTATCTCATTAAATTTCAGTTGTTCTATCGGTGGATTTCCACGTCGTGTCGATATACAGTACATTGCACCATTGTAGGTATTTTGACATCAGCTTTTGTTTCGTACAGAGGGATTGATGTTCACGAAGTCATCACATACTACAAGGTATGGAGACACACTGATCAGCTGAAGGATCCTTGTGGGTAATTCCTTTCTAATCGATATACCGTGCTGAAATATAAGTAGTATACCTAGCTCTTTTTATGGCATTTAGAATACAATTACAAGTTAACAAAGCGCCGAAATAGGATAATGTACCAGAAACAACATCTTATGGACATAGATGAGTGATTTACGTAGAAGGGTTATCTAGTTCAGAAATAATAAACCTTGTGTTATAATTTGTAGCGTTTTTAAAAATAATGTTCAGTCTTCGTCCAACTTCATGTTCAGTCTTCTTCAACTTCAAGGTAAATAACATTTTTTGAAATGGCAAACTTAAGTAAAACTTAACTACCAGTTTTATAAAATAACCGGAAACTGAAATCGTGAACTAACTCGTAAGTGAGTCAGATTCTCAACAGTGCGTCAGGTTTTGAGGATATCATATCACTAAAGTATGTACCATTTTATCAAGGTAAATTTTCTCATGATCATCTTCTCCCGAGTAAAATGCGCAGGAGGGCTGTTGAGTTGCACTTTGTGTTCAATAACCACTAATCTACTCGTACACGTGCCCTTCAAAAATTGGAAGTGTCCTCCCAAGAAGGAGGAAGACGTATCCGTTTTATAAGCTGATTTTTTTAAAAATTTCTTCTTCATGTCCCTTTCTTTTTTTCTCAACTTTTTCAGATTGAATCACTGCCTAGTTTTTCTTCAAGGCTTCTTGCATCAATTTAGTTTGATTAGAAAGCTGATGTGGGAAGGCTCTTTTATGATTGCGCACAGTCTAATTAACGAAAAAATAATAGATATCAAATTTGTAATTTTAGTGTTCAGCTTATTTTGGGTTCAATTTCAGTTGTAATAGCTATTGGGTACCTGCGGAACTGCTTCATAATGTCTAAATAAACTTCTATTATAAGATTTGATTAGAAAGCTGATGTGGGAGGCTCTTTTCTGATTGCGCAAAGTCTAATTAACGAAAACTCGGCGCTCCGCGCCTCGCCAGGGGGCAAGCCCCCTGGACCCCCCGGTTACCTCTATTTACATACTTCGGACGAAATTATTGAAACACAGAATGTGTTTGCGTTGTCGCGCAACCAAGTGACAACCAAACAAGCGTCATTGTTTACTATTCATTAATAACATCAATTTATATAGTTATAGTATGAAACTACGAAAAAAAAAACGAAATAAATTCGTGATAAATCAAGAGCGATTTATCAAGTAAATGTCCTAAAGAGGCTACATACGAAATTACAGCTTCCTAGAGTGTAAAGTATAGAAATTAGCTTTAAAAGCCACTCATCTGATCCGGACCCTGGACATCGTCAAGTAAATGTCCTAAAGAGGCTACATACGAAATTACAGCTTCCTAGAGTGTAAAGCATAGAAATTAGCTTTAAGAGCCACACATCTGATCCGGACCCTGAGCATCGTCAAGTAAATGTACTAAAGAGGCTACATACGAAATTACAGCTTCCTAGAGTGTAAAGCATAGAAATTAGCTTTAAGAGCCACACATCTGATCCGGACCCTGAGCATCGTCAAGTAAATGTCCTAAAGAGGCTACAAACGAAATTACAGCTTCCTAGAGTGTAAAGTATAGAAATTACCTATTCAAATTATTTAACCTCCGCTTCACAAATTGAACCCGTTTTCGTAATACTCAGATCACCTGCTATGAATCAAATCATCGAAACACAAGCTCAATGAAATCATCAGAAATTAACAAGCGGTTGCAATCATGTTCACAATATCAATTATTGAGAATGATCACCTGTGTGTAAACAATTATTTATATAACCATGCTCATAACTCAGTTTGTTGGACACGCACTTCGCAGTAGTTAACATAATATTGTTGGATAAATCGAGAGCTTTCGAACGAATGGTCAACGAATTTTGTGGGATGAAAAACGACGAAGTACCATATCCCTAGCAACGACTCGGTTGTACGTGAAAATCATCCGTCACACATTTCGTTACCATCCCGCGTTCCATTTTCGGCTAGTTAGTCCATGGCTAAAACACATTCTGTGTTAAAATAATTGATATCAAACTTGTAATTTTAGTGTTCAGCTTATTTTGGGTTCAATTTCAGTTGTAATAGCTATTGGGTACCTGCGTGACTGCTTCATAATGTCTAAATGAACTTCTATTATAAGATTGCAAGTAGGGCTGGTAAGAGTAATTTGGAAGTATTACTTCAGTAATATGGTATCGTCAGAACCTGACGCACTGTTGAGGTAATCACTCATTCACGAGAACGCTCAACAGCCCAAGGTCGGAAACGACTATAAGTACATGAACCAGAGCGCTATTGGTGAGGCTGAGTTCAACGAAAAAGAGTCAAGCGACGGTCATGAGAAAAATCAAGTTATACAATTTCGAAATTTCCCCTCCATTCCCTGCGGCCAATAAAATTGAGAATTGAGAACTAGAATAGATGGAGAGCATGAAAAGTTTTCAGTTGGACCTGAAAAATACATTACCCCATGAAATTTTAATTTTTATTAGAAAGTTAGGGCTGAGTTACAGAGACAGTCAAAAGGTGTTGGAACTTACAGTGTTTGAAAATAGTAATAATCGCATAGTGAGAGAAGAAATTGTTATAGGTGCTGATCCATTCGACATTCATTAGTAACTGTCGGGGCTGAAAAATCAACATTAAAAGATGAATTACATTGACTTGGCACCTTTTCGTATAAATGCCCATCTAAACTCGGCTCCACGCGCCTCTATACCTTGTAATTGTATTCTAGATGGCATAAAAAGAGCTCCATTTATAATTCAGCACGGTAGATCGATTAGGAAAGAAATTAGCCACAAGAGTCCTTCTGCTGACCAATGTGCCTCCATACCTTGTAATTCACTTCTAGAGTGACTTCGTCTTGAATATAACTCCGTGAACACCAAACTTTACTAGTCCCTTTGTATGAATCAAAAGCTGATAAAGCAATAAAAGCTGAAACGACGTAGAAATCCACTGTTAGATCAACTGAAGTTAAACGGGATAAAATAGAACACCTACCTACGCTTCACTTGTCTGCAAACATTTAACGTAAGTCATGAACCATTGCTATTATATCAGCTGATTCTTTCGTCTTTTGACGCTTGGACGCTTGGACACTTGGACGTCTTTCGTCCACTTGACGCTATTCCCTCAGGGTGTTATTTTTTTATTTATTACTGTTATTTGATTCCACCTTTTAAGACAAACAGACAGCGATGCCTCGAACTCTGTCTTAATTAGACCCCTAATGTGATTTTTGACCCATGTTTCATCAAGTGTGATCCAGTAGTTTCGGAGAAAAGCTCTGGACGGATTTTTTTTTTTTTTTTAAATTTTGGGATTCTAATCTATAACGAACTTGGAGTCCCTAAAGGTGCAATGGGGGCCTAAATCCACACACATAGAGAGAGAGGTGGGTGACAGTACCATAAGAGATACAACTCGTACTAATAGCATCTGTGCTATGTTCGGAGAAGATCATTTTCTGTTTCTCAGATCCTCATCTATCGCCAACCATAGCAATTCGACAACGTGAGAATGGGCCGCCTGGCTCCAAAGCGACAGACGTGCAGCACATTCTCTTGGATATTGCGGGAACTGTCACAAATCATCTTGAAACCCGAAACATAAAATCTTGAGGGGGATTAAAATTATTTTTTGTCTTGTTCGATTACAAAGGTTCATTATTGAAAATAATAACCAATATACAACTGTAAGATCTACTTCAACACCAACCACGAAACGCCCTGTGCCCGACATTTAAAAGATAATAGAAGAAGAAAGAGAAGTGCCTACACCAAGTTTCAACTAGTTCACCTAGTTTCTTCTACTAACAAATAGGTTAAGGAGGGACCGGATAGGATGTAAAAAATTTGTAAGTATTTTTCTCAGCCATTTTTAGGACAATTTTGATGGAGTTTGCGGCATTTTCCTATGGAAACAGTTCCATACTGCAACTCACCATTTAAAATCCAATTTTGGAAATTTCGCTAAACATTTTTTTTTTTTTTTTTTGCATGAATTTGAAATTTTAATTAAATAAAAAATACACATGGCTAAAAAAGTTGTGGTGTTCAGTAGTTAATATTATAAAGAAACGAATGTCATCTATCGCATCATCATATGGAATAAATTAGCTGAGAAATTTTTGTTATCAGGTAACGGGGAATTCCGAGATATTCATAGGCCATACGGGGGTGGGAGTGGATTGTCAAAGTCACGCAAGTTCAGCCGGCTACTGGTAGATGGTATTATTGCGCTCACTGTTCACCCCGTGTCCACTACCTTCCCCCTCCCAGGGGATTGTATCACCTGCCCGCCCATGACGGGTGCCTGATCCGTCCCCTCGCTACCTCTCTATCTACTCATCTTCAGTGCCTGGATTTATTTACAAGCTCGGTTCACTTCACTTTTCTTCAGAATAGACATGTATACATAATATCGGTACCTACCTACCATTTTACTACCTCACTACAAAACTCACACAAAAATAATCTTGTCTCCAAAATTACCATTGCATTGTTCCCGCCAAAATGGCAGACCAACAGAAGACATCACGGCAACACTCAACAGGGGGTCCTCTAAGATCATCCCTCCCCCTCCCCCTCTTGCAGACTGCAGATATGAAGGTTCCCTGTTTTGATTACGAGTACAAAGCTTGAAAACTGAACTCAAGGGTAGATGGGGGAGGGCGTGGAGAGTTTGGCGCGAGCTAGGGGGTTAATGATCTTAGAAGACCCCCTGTTGAGTGGTGCTGTGAAGTCTGCTGTTGGTCTGCCGTTTTGGCGGGAACTGGTAATTTTGGAGACAAGATAATTTTTGTGGGACTTCTGTAGTGACCAAGCGAAAGGTAGGTACCGATATTATGAACACATATCTATTCTGAGGAAAAGTGAAGTGAACCAAGCTCGTCATAAAATCCCGGCACCTAGGATGAGTCGATAGGGAGGTAGCGAAGGAACGGATCAGCCAGCCGTCTTGGGCGGGAGCATGCGTGACTTTGACAATCCACCCCCCCCCCCCCCCCCCCCCCCCCCCCCCCGCGGCCTATGCATACCTCAGAATTCCCGTTACCTGATAACAAATTTTTCTCAGCTAATTTATTCTCTATGTTGATGCGATAGATGGTATTAGTTTATTTTTAATATTACCTACTGAAAACCACAATGTTTTTAGCCATGGGCATTATTTATTTAATTCAAATTACAAATTCATGCAAAAAAAGAGTTTTTTTTTTTTTTTTTTATTTATTTTTTAGACAAATTTTCAAAATTTCTATTTTAAATTGTGAGTTGCAGTATGGTACTGTTTCCATAGGAAAATGCCACTAACTCCATCAAAATTGTCCTAAAAATGGCTGAGAAAAATACTTACCAATTTTTTACATCCTATCCGGTCTCCCCTTAACCTGTATGTTAGTAGAAGAAAGTAAGTGTGACTTGGTAAACTAGGTGAAACAAGGTGTAGGCACTTCTCCTTCTTCTTCTATTATCTTTTAAATGTCGTAGGTCTTTAGAGACTTATGTCGGTTTTGTGGTCGGTGTTGAAGTAGATCTTACAGTTGTATATGGTTTATTATTTTCAATAATGAACCTTTCTAATCGAACAAGGCAAAAAATAATTTTCATCCCCCCCTCGCGATTCTATGATTTGTGTTTCAAGATGATTAGAATCCATAATTCGAAAGAAAAAAAATTCCGTCCAGAGCTTTTCTCCGAAACTACTGGATCACACTTGATGAAACATGGGTCATAAATCACATTTGGGGTCTAATTAAGACAGAGTTCGAGGCATCGCTGTCTGTTTATCTTAAAGGTGGAATCAAAGGGCTGATATATTGAAAAATCAGAATATCGAAAACTTTGGAAATAACAGTAATAAATAAAAAAATAACACCCTGAATTCCCTCAAGTGTCCAAGCGTCCAAGCGTCAAGTGACGAAAGAATCAGCTGATATAATAGCAATGGTTCATGACTTACGTTAAATGTTTGCAGACAAGTGAAGCGTAGGTAGGTGTTCTATTTTATCCCGTTTAACTTCAGTTGATCTATCAGTGGATTTCTACGTCGTTTCAGCTTTTATTGCTTTATCAGCTTTTGATTCATACAAAGGTACTAGTAAAGTTTGGTGTTCACGGAGTTATATTTAAGATGAAGTCACTCTAGAAGTGAATTACAAGGTATGGAGGCACATTGGTCAGCAGAAGGACTCTTGTGGCTAATTTCTTTCCTAATCGATCTACCGTGCTGAATTATAAATGGAGCTCTTTTTATGGCATCTAGAATACAATTACAAGGTATAGAGGCGCGTGGAGCCGAGTTTAGATGGGCATTTATACGAAAAGGTGCCAAGTCAATGTAATTCATCTTTTAATGTCGATTTTTCAGCCCCGACAGTTACTAATGAATGTCGACTGGATCAGCACCTATAACAATTTCTTCACTCACTATGCGGTTATTACTATTTTCAAACACTGTAAGTTCCAACACCTCTTGACTGTCCCTGTAACTCAGCCCTAAATTTCTAATAAAAATGCATTAAAAAAAAAAAAAATAATAATGCATTAAAAAAAATAAAAAAAAAATGTAATGTATTTTTTAGGTCCATTTTTTTCTCATGCTCTCCATCTATTCAAGTTTCTATAAACCTCAGTTTCTCAATTTTATTGGCCGCAGGGAGTTGAGGGGAAATTTCGAAATTGTGTAACTCGATTTTTCTCATGACCTTCGCTTGACTCTTTTTCGTTGAACTCATCCTCACCAAGAGCGCTCTGGTTCATGTACTTATAGTCGCTTCCGACCTTGGGCTGTTGAGCGTTTGCCCCCGTGAGTGAGTGATGACCTCAACAGTGCGTCAGGTTCTGACGATACCATATTACTGAAGTAATACTTCCAAATTACTCTTACCAGCCCTACTTGCAATCTTATAATAGAAGTTCATTTAGACATTATGAAGCAGTCACGCAGGTACCCAATAGCTATTACAACTGAAATTGAACCCAAAATAAGGTGAACACTAGAATTACAAGCTTGGTATTAATAATTTTTTCGTTAATTAGACTGTGCGCAATCATAAAAGAGCCTCCCACATCAGCTTTCTAGTCAAACTAAAATTGATGCAAGAAGCCTTGAAGAAAAACTTGGCAGTGATTCAATCTAGAAGAAGAAGAAAAAAAAAAGAGAAAAAAAAAAAAAAAAAAAAAAATCAGCTTATAAAACGGATACGGCCTCCTTTTTGGGAGGAAACCTCTAATTTTTAAAGGGCACGTGTACGAGTAGACTAGTGGTTATTGAACACAAAGTGCAACCCAACAGCCCTCCTGCGCATTTTACTCGGGAGAAGATGATCAAGAGAAAATTTACCTTGATAAAATGGTACATACTTTATTGATATGGTATCCTCAAAACCTGACGCACTGTTGAGAATCTGACTCACTTACGAGTTAGTTCACGATTTCAGTTACCGGTTATTTTATAAAACTGGTAGGTAGCTGATTTTTACTTAAGTTTGCCATTTCAAAAAATGTTATTTACCTTGAAGTTGAAAAAGACTGAACATGAAGTTGAATGAAGACTGGACATTATTATTTCTGAACTAGATAACCCTCCCACGTAATTCATTCATCTATGTTCATAAGATGTTGTCTCTGATACATTATCTAAACTCGGCGCCTTGTTACCTTGTAATTGTATTCTAGATGCCATAAAAAGAGCTATACTACTTATATTTTAGCACAGTGTATCGATTAGAAAGGAATTACCCATGAGGATCCTTCAGCTGATCAATGTGTCGCTATACCTTGTAGTATGTGATGACTTCGTGAACATCAATCTTTCTTAGTCCCTCTGTACGAAAGAAAAGCTGATGTCAAAATACCTTCAATGGTGCAACATACTGTATATATACACGACGAGGAAATCCACCGATTGAACAACTGAAATTTAATCAGATACAGTAAAACACACAACATTTGCACTTCTACGCACATATAAGACATAAGATATTTTGAAAACCTCGTTTCAAAAGGAACTCTTGTAAAGATAATGGCATTGTAAATTACATCAGTTGATTCGGCCATCACAGTTTATTATGTTCAGGCTTACTTACTATGCTTACTATTATAGGCAATTTTTACTATGTTCAGAGATTTTTGCATTCATATTCGTGTTGAAGTTGTTTTTCTTTTTTTTTTTCTTTCATGTTCTAGCCCTTAGGGAAAGCGAATGGTTGAATGTTAAGCGATCCGAGTGGACTCATTCGATTCATTGAAGGGATGACTATCAATAACGAACATAAAAACAGTGGAAAGTTTTCGATATTCTGATTTTTGATATTTCGGCCCTTTGATTCTACCCTTTAGGATTGAAAGAAAGTGATGCCGAGAATTCAGTCCCAACTAGACTATAAAAAATTCGACTTTTGACACTAGTTTCATTTAGTTTGGTCCAGTATTTAGTTTCGGTGAAAAGCTACGTACGGTGGACGGTCGAATTTTATTTACTAGCATTTCATTTTCGGGTTTTAAATATCTAGAAACGTAAAACAAAAAATTTTTAAGGGGGGTAAATTTTTTTCTGGTTCGACTACAACATTCATTATTGAAAATAATATACCAAAATACTACCCTGTGATCAATAAATTATGATTTTCGAAACTGAAAATTACCTACTGAGTTCATATTTTCCGAGTCAACTGCTGAGATTCTGACCGATGATTTTTTTAAATAGATTTTTCTCTTGGACCTGTATTAAACTGCCCAGATTCATCATAGGCCCCTATGAGATGATCTACCCAACCCATTACCGTCCCTAACGAGAATACTCGGCCTTTTTATAAATAAAAGAGTTCATTTTTCGAGAAGCTTACTGTTGTAACTCGAAGAATACGTCACGAGGTTTTGAAAAGTATAAATTTTTCACAACCACTAGCCCCTGGAAAAGACTGAGAAGAAGAATAAATCCATCCAAATTATGAAAACCACAAAATTTGCAATATTTTTTGGCCTATCAATTCATATTGTGAGGTAAACACGGGGAAACGAATTCTGTCCGACGCGGATCATGATACAGAAACGCATTGACACCACAGTTGGTGTTCAAACCGATTTACTTTTTTTAATGGATTTATGAAAGTAGAGCCGGCACCATTTCTTTAACCTAAAAAGCAGTGTACCATTCCCAAAAAAAGATCAAACTTTCTCGCCCTTCCCAGTAACGAGTAGTAGACATCGTAACGAGTCGAATGATACCAAATTTGTATGAGTTCGTTGCAGAAAAAATTTCCACACACCTTCCTGCAAAGTTGGCACATAAGTACCACAGAATACGTCTAATAAACATAGATACCTAAGTGATTTACGTAGAAGGGTTATCTAATAAAGAAATAATAAACCTTTGTGTAATAATTTGCAGCGTTTTCGGTGTTGAATCCATTCGTACATTTCATTCAATTTTTCTATTTCATGGATATTTATTTTCAAAAATGACTGTATTGAGTTTGCTTCGTCGATGTGTTGACTTCTCAGAAACTAATTCAATTCGGATCTTGTTGCAGAACATTCTTGAAATATATGGTAAATATTTTGTTGGGAAGCATCTTCATGGCGAAAATCACACTCTGGCTGTCAATCTTTCCTATGAGATATTTAAAGAATTTTCTATTACCGTGGCCTTCCAAATTAAGCCTCCAAATTAAGCTTCCAAATTGAACCGTTGGGTAATAATTTACAGTGGGAGGATTTTCATGATTTGCCATTGTGTAATAATTTACAGTGAGTGTTTCCGTGTTAAGGAATTGTGTAATAATTTGCAGTGAGGTTTTCTCATTAAGCCATTGTGTAATAATTTGCAGAAGGATGCCTCATTAAGCCGCTGTGTAATAATTTGTAGTGGGAGGTTTTTCATTAGGTATGTCATTGTTTAATGGTTTGCAGCGGAGGTTTCTCTTCATGACATTTTGTAATAATTTGCACTTTGAAGTTCTCATTAAGCCGTTATGTAATAGTCTGTAGTGAGATTTCTCATTAAACCATTATGTAATAATTTGTAGTGGGGTTTCCGGGTTAAGCCATTGTGTAATAATTTGCATATGGAGCAATTTCGTAAGTATTGATCAAGCATAGCAAAAATTTCCAGAGATTTTGGGACATTTAGGAATAAAAGCTACTGTAATATCAAGTTCAATAACATTTGTTCGAAAAAACAATACGAGATGTTCCCAATGTTCTTAAACTTGCATATCATGTCTGAAAATTAAAACTTCCATAAATATTTTACTTTTTCCTTCATTTTTTCCATAATGTAACCTTTTCAACCTAAGATGTACATAAGTATGTGTTTTTATTGTTGTGTAACATTTTCAAACAGGTTAGAACAATGATTGATAAATGTTAACTTTTTTGAGGATATGAGACATTTAAAAACTAAGGAGTTCATTTCCCTTCCACTGCCAGATGGTGTTTGTGACTGTGTGGATGTGTGCGAGTGAGAGAGCACATTGAGAGAAAGTAATTAATGGCATCGGTGGTATAAATCAGGGGGTTTTCGGGACCCGCAATATATATATAACTAGGTATACAAGGGCGGGTCCCGAAAACCCCCCGATTTATACCACCGCCTATATATATATATATATATATATATATATATATATATATATATATATATATATATATATATAAATGATGATAAGTTAAGGAGGTAAAACACATTAAATTGCATAGGGTTAGGTGGGGTAATTGGGAACAAATTTTGTGAATTTTTGTATTCTTTATACGATTAGGTACTGTGACCTAGGAAAGCGCCTCGACACAATTTTCTTAGCATGCTCTTCTTTGTACACATTCAAGTTGGCTTTTCCCCGCTTCAGACTTATAAATAACTGTTTTTAATAATCTAGTTTCGCTCGTTCCCTATTTTCCCAGATATCCCCCCTATAGGGTTGGGGTTGATTGGGAACAGCTATATATCTATTTGAGTGTATTTAATGAACCCAAACATCCATATAGGTAATGCACTTGCGAGCTCGTTTCATCCTGTGCAACCCAACGCCCTTTTCAAAACCAACCCTACCCATATTTTTAATAGCCTATCCTAAGTCATGTTCTCAGTTCCCAAACTCATTTACTATCAAGGTATTGGCTCAAGAATCGGACTACAAATCAAACAATTATGTACAATTGGACAAAAATCTTTATTTAGACGTGAGTGGAATTACAAAAATTGCACGCACGTCACAATATAGTGTTATTTTTTATTCACATTGACACAATAATTGAAATCGTATACCTATACCTACTTAGTTGACAAAAAAAACAGTTTGAAGGCCTGTGGAATGGAGGGAAGTACAGACCTGTGAGGAGAAAATATACGAAAAAATATCGCAAGCACTTAAATTTTTAAATTTTAAGACGATATTTAGTTCAATTTTCTCCAGCAGAGGAAGGCAAGGCACCCACAGACATGAAATTGTATGCTGACCATTCTAGCTGACAAATGGCTTCCAGGCTCACTGCAACTTGTTTGGAATTCCTCACATGCTGTTCGGCTGCAGAACCAATGTCACCTATTGTAATTCATAATTCCAACAGGCTGTTCGACCTATTGATACGAATTTCATTCCTAGAATTGATTTGGATTCTGGAAGCAAATATCGTTGCCTTGGGCACGTGTTAACGATGTAAGGTGGTGGCTTTTCTAACCAAACTTGGGAAATTTTGCCAATTTTTACGGCTGCCGTCTAAATAGCTTTTCTCAGGATCCTGAGATTTATGATTAGCTACCTAGTTGTCAAACATTCACTGTATCTTCCTAATTTATGTTTTACGGGTTCGGTAATAAGCAACTAGATAACACGCTCTTTAGAAGTACCAAGATATTTCTTCAAGGCTCTTATACCTAAGCTAGGTACTTTTTTTCAACTCCATGTTTTTGTTTCGCTTACCTACCTATAACAGAATTTAAAGAAACCAAAATGGTTCGAAAGCCAAATGCGACCAACATGATAATATCTTAACGTCGTTCATTTGATAAAAGTCCTGAGCGTATGAGAAACTTTTCGTAAATTATCATACTACATTATGTTGAATTGTTTTGAAAAAGTAGGGCTTTGAGTGAAAAGAAATATTGTTAACTACCAATTTTAAGGCAAAAACTCATCCTAACTAACATCTGCAATTCAAAAAATATTTTGGGTTTTGGCTTTTTTTTGTAGTTTTTTATCTATTTTTCTGCAAATATTAATGAAATTTAATTACTATTTTCAGCATAAATCTGGGCTTCAATTTTTAATGTTATATTTCATTGGTTGATAAACTTCTTTTGAGTAAAATGCTGCCAAAAAAAAAATAAATTTAACGAATTTTAGCTGTTTTTAGCCATTTACAGTTATTACTTGGCATATTCTTTGGCATTTGGCCAATTTAATGTGCTTAAAAAAATGTTAGCCAACTAGCTCACCCCTTCGTTTAAATGCTTGATTTTTTGTTGTCGATTTCGTTTTACCCTTTTTTTTAAATTTTGTTATTTATTATTATTTTTTGTTGTTGTTGTAGAAAAGGGGGTATTACAGCCGTCGGCATGATAGCACATGGGGGTGGGGGATGCATTTTCTCTGCGTTTCAGAGGGTGTAGAACACGTATACAATAGTCATTAATTTTCCGATTTCTTTATATATACATACATACATATATATTAATCGCTATGCAATTCTTAGGCCGACCCCCAATAATTTTTTTAATTCGCTGCGCGAACCCGCGAGGTCGTGGGTTCGAATCCTAGCCAGGCTTGAAAAAAATTTTTTTTTTTTTTCTCGTGAGATGAAGGTTGTGGGTTCAAATCCCAGCCAGGCTTGAAAATTTTTTTATTATTTTTTTTTTTTTTTCAGGCTAAGCATTGCATAGCAAATTATCCTCGTTTTCTACGCAGTAGAAAAGAGAAAAGATTAGGGGGGTCCAGGGGGGCGAAGCCCCCCTGGCGGGGTCAAGGGGCGGAGACCCTTGCGAGGCCCGAAGGGCCGAGTATATATATTAATTGCTATGCAATTCTTAGGCCGACCCCCAATAATTTTTTAAATGTCCACTTTTTGTGTAACGTTTTTGTCCCGAGATGGGAAAATATGGTTCTTTTCCGTTAATTCACTACCATTATTGTTTTGGTCTGGGATTCCGTTAATTCACTACCAATCATGTTTGTACTTAAAGTAGGTATGGTTTTGGTTTTGTATATAGTTTGTATATAGTTGTATATAGTTTGGTGGTCTGGATGCTCGCAAGCTCGCATCTAAAAAATACATTACATCAAGTAGTCAATCCCTTAGTAAAAACTCAGATTAGTTGGAATATGTAGGTCTGAATGATTTATATAGTTTGGTGGTCTGGATGCTCGCAAGCTCGCATCTCAAAATTACATACCATCAAGTAGTCAATCCCTTAGTAAAAATACAGATTAGTTGGACATACAGGTCAGAATGAATGAATGGTAGTGAATTAACGGAAAAGGTCCATTTATATATATATATATTTATTTATTATTATTATTATTATTTTTTATGGACAAAATATTGTCTCACAACTCCTCCAAAATCGCTGGTACGATTTGGACCAAATTTTGACATTGTATAACCATGTCAGAACTTGTCCCTCGCTGACTTTGGTGAGGATTCGCTGATCACGAGCCATAATATCAATCATAATTATGGCTAAATCGTGCTCAAATCTTTCCTATTCACCGTAGGACGTCGAAATTTGTCTCTGTGACAAGAGACCAGCAAAGTGAGGGCCGCCATCCTGATCAGCCGAGTGAGCTAAAATATCTCCTGTTCACCGTACGACGTTGAAAATTGATTGAGCCTCTCTGGGACAACAAGAGACGAATGACCTTACAGGCTCCATAATGATCAGCTGAGTGTGCTAAAAGTTATGTCGTCTGTATGATTACAGCGAAATTTGATAGGGAGTCTCTCTAGGACATCGAGGGACGAATAAAATGAATGGCTCCACCCTAAGCTCCAGCTGAACGATTTGCATGGCGTTTTTTGTGATATGCTCCGTGAAAGCATTTTGTAAAGAAATTTTCCAGTGATTAAGTCAAAATTACTAACAACCACGGTTCACCTAGCGATAAATAATCACCGGAATTTGTTCAGTGAAACTTGACTTCCACGTATGAAGCTTGACTTTTCACGTATTTATGTCTGACATATCTCTATTCGAAAAGTTGGTTCTGCTTACACAAACTGCGTAAGTGTATTTTTTGCCAATTCTAAGGAGAGTTATCGTATAGAAGGACACACGCACGCGCGAGTGTGCGTGCGCACTCACATTTTTTTTTTTTAAATAATACTCCCCTCAAAGAGAACATATTCATGTGAAAATAGATAAATAAACATAAGAAATGGGGAGGACATCCCGACGTCGGCTCTAGGGATGAGGGAAGTTGCAGAAGAATAAAGAGGAAGAGTGGGGTGAAAGGAAGTGATATTCTCGAGACTTCGACAAAAGCGCATCCTTGCATTGAGGCAAGGCTAAAATCCTAATTGTCGAAGTTATTCCACCTTTGTGTCATGGTGACAACACTTGCGACAACACAACTATGCGAAAAACCGCCATTAGGAGTCACCACCTAGTCACCTACGTACCTACTTATCTTACGGTTTAATATTTACCTAGTTCCTTGTTCAGTATATTTTATTATGCCAGGTAATAGATTTTATGCGGATTATATCAAGCTGTAACCCGGTAATGACCTTGAATGCGGTGAACGCAAGATTAGTTTGTGCGGTCGAGATCCCAATGAAATTTGTGTTGATGGGGGATTGACAAACAAGTGTTATAAGTTCCAAACATCAGCTGCGAAGATGTTGTAGATTACCTATCTAGTTTTCAGAAAACTGTTCTTTAAATCAATTAAGAAACTAAAAATTTAAGAGTCCTATGAAAGTGGTCACGTGAAAGGAGAGACCATGAGACCTCTGCTAGTCAGGAATATTAGGTATCGCATGTGGAAAGGTAAGTAGTACCTAGAGAGAAGATATACCTACGCACTTTCCGTATATTATTGTTACGGTGTATGGCAACATCACAGTATCCTGGTTTATAATATATTTAGTAGTGTTTGGTTACTGTTTGTCATTACATGAAAAGTTTCTAAACTTAAAACTTCCCGTTTTTCTAAAAGATTATGAGACTTAGTTCTTAGAGTGTTTTTGTTATATATATATAATTTTTTCTTCTTCCATTTGCCCTCACCCGAGAGAACTATGATATGGTCGATGCAAATGGGAGTAATTCTGACCATGACTGATTCTCTGGGCTATGTGAATGGACGTCAAACCTAGCGATAGCAGATGCAGCACTAGAATGGGTGCATAGTCACGTATAGTCAAGCGAAGTCCCAAAGAATTGAAACAAGTCAGTGGATGCTCAACTTCAAAGGAAGTATGAGATAAATTGAAGTCAATTTATCAATCACAAGGACCTGCGAGGAAGGCCACCCCACTGAAGAAACTTATTCTTACCAAAACAAGAATAGGGGATGACATGAGAGACCAAGTCAACGAATTTTTTGACGTTGTGAACAAACTTGAAAGTATGGAAGTTGAAATTAATGAAGATTAACTTTCTATAATGCTTCTCTATTCCTTACCAGACGGATATGAAAACTTTAGGGTTCCAATAGAGTCAAGAGAAACACTTCCTAGCCCTCAAATACTAAAAGTTGAAATGATTGAGGAAAGCGATGCTCGAAGAGACGGTAGGCTAGAAGTAGCAAGTAACCATGCATTTCTAGAAAAGTATTCAAGAAAACCTCAAAGTCGAGGTTATCAAAGTTTTGGTCACTTGAAGTCCAATCGGGATAGTTGTTATATTTGTGATTCTGTAAACCTTTTGGCAAAATTTTGTCCAGAAAGGGAAGTGATCAGAAAGGAAAACCCTACAATGGCAGAGGAACTTGGGTTCCATACGACAGAAAACTTTAACGGACGCACACTAACTGACAAGTTTTGGTGTTTAGATAGTCTCACATGTCGCAAGACTCGGGTAATTTAGTCAAATCTTGGTCATATGAGAAAAAGAAGGTGAATTTAGCGAACAAAACTTCAGTGGAAACAAAAGGTGTAGGAACTGCTATGCTATAATCAACACAAAACAGAATAAAGTTTCCTTGTACGAGACGTTATTTGTTCCAGTATTGAGAACAAATCTGAAATCTGTTGGTTGATTGATTGATAAAGGCTTCGATGTCTTGTTCAAGAAGGACAAGGCACTGGTGTTAGATAAAGAAGGAAACACTAAAATAATGGCAGAAAGAGTTGATGGCTTATATTACATCCAGTAACCAAAGTCAATGATGGAATCGGCCAATTTAGCTTATGATCCACAAAAAATTAATGATGTGGTACCAAAAGTTTGATCATTTGAACTTTCTAGACCTAAGGAGAATCATCAGTCATAAGCTGGTAGAAGGAATAGATGAATGTGCGAGTGCAATTACACAAGAGACACCACAGTGTGATGTTTGCTCTAGGTGAAAACTGTAGTGGATTTATATATGTTCTACTTGGTGTAGGTAGACCAAGTGGGACATTGTGAAAAGTACCCATATCTTGGTTATGCGGGTTAGTCACTGTATTATTTCCGAAGGAAATGTGAGCGAAATTGTCAAGGACATTTGGCTGGGTGGTTGAACCTCGTGGTTCGTTCATTGGTAGGCCGCGAGGGGCGCCAGGTTCGGTTCGAGCTGTTTGGAAATGCGTATTCGGGTGCTGAACCGTTGTGTAATATTCCGGTCTCAGATTTGCATCTGTAGGAGGAACGGAATGTGTTTGATTGAGGTCAATTACATATAAAAGACGTCGAGTTACAACTCTGCAAAATAACATATTTCGCCCGAGAGAAAATGCGAAATATTCACTCACGAACGAAATATTCACAAATAACCAACAAGCCAAACACCCACTGCGGGAGAAGGGTTCGTCAGGACAACTCACAAAAGTTGCCTTGAGAACATCAGCCCAAGGAAATAATCAATCGACCTCTACGAAATGCAAGGGCGAGGCTGGCAAACCAACTCACGGGAGAAGGATACGTTGTGTCGAAGGAACCGTTGTGTAATATTCCGGTCTCAGATTTGCATCTGTAGGAGGAACGGAATGTGTTTGATTGAGGTACTGGGAAGTACCTTTTGGTCCGTGCGGTGTATGCAGGATAGGAGTGTGTTTAACACTTGGATCGGCGGTGCGATCGTGAGAGGAATATTTAGTATATTCATGTACATGGGTAGGATCGTAAGAACTACCCTCCGAGAGGTTCTGAAAAGAATCCTCGATCCCTTGTGTGTGTAAGGGAGTAGCTAACAAACTCTTTGTGGGTTTATTAGGTAAAGCTGCGATCTCGTCGAGAGGTTCGAGCTTTGGGCGCGGAACCCGCATAACCAAGATATGGGTACTTTTCACAATGTCCCACTTGGTCTACCTACACCAAGTAGAACATATATAAATCCACTACAAATGGTGACCCCGCATTTCAACAGGCTAAACACGGAGCAATACGTTCCCTCTTATGAAGCTAGTGGATTTCAGGGAACCACTGCGGGCGTGCGACCCCCGCCGGGCCTCTACGCCCCACACCTCACACTTCAACCCTCTCCACAAAGTGGCTTTAGAGCACTTTTGGAGGAAACAGGTGACTATCAAAAACCTATTTTTCAGAAGAAAAATATTGATCGAGCTCTCGCCGAGTTCGATCAGTACTGCATTCGCAAGCATTTGAGAACACAAAACGAGTGTTTCTCCGCCATTTACAAGTGGGTACCTGAGGAAATGAGAGAAGCTATTGACTCAGCGTATCTCACGGCACCCCACGCACCTTACGAAGAGGCTAAGAAACGCCTAACACGAGAATATGGGTTGTCTATGCAAGATAGACTCCTCGCACTAGAGGATCCATCATCTCTCGCCAAAAAACCCAGCACTAAGTACCATGAAATGTATGCTAAAGCAGTTGGGTACTTTTCGGAGGCATTGATCACACAAAAGTGGATCGAAACTCTGCCAAACGACGCACGGGGTCTCGTCGCAGCACAAGCAAGCACGAGCGCCCGGCTTGACCTGGCCGACACGCTACACGCGTATAAAACAGAAACTCCCTCCCTAAACATTAGGGGAGTCGAGTCAACCAACAGAACAAGCACTTCTAGCCCTAAGAAGTCTGTTACGCAAAAAACTGAGTATAAACCTCACAAACCTACCGTCTACATCTGCCGAAACCACACTCGTTTCGGCACAGAGACACGTAAGTGTGCGGATCCGCAGCACTGTGGTTGGAAACCAACCGTCTCGAAGTCAAACAAAAAGGCCGCAGCTATTAGCCAGCCAAAACAGAAAATAGTTTCGAAGGAAACTACACCAGAACCGGTACTCGAAAATACCGTTCCCACTTCAGACAACGAGTGCTCGGAAAACGAGTAACTGCCAGTGTAGCAGAGCCTATACGCCGGCAGACCAAAGATTTTAAACGGCTCTTTTTCAAGTGTCAACTTCACGGCACCGAATTCCTCATTGACACGGGAGCAGAAGTGAACATTCTGCCCCAAAATGTCACTAAAAAGCTGGGTTTGAAGGTTCTCAAAACCAATGTCAAGCTCACAGCTGCAAACGGCGCCCCAATCGAAACATTGGGACGAGCCAACACAACGATCAACATCGGTCTCGGTGACATGACCACCGATTTCATGATCACAAAAGTCAACCTAGCCATCCTAGGTATTCCCTTCCTTGAGTCCTGGGACATCGGGATCAGGGTCAAACATAAATACATTTATAGACAAAAAATGAAGAGCTATGCCGACCAAACAATAGCAGCTGTCATTCAAGAGAAATTCTCTGACGAACAAATCGAAGCGGCTATTCCTCACTGGGACAACAGCTCAAGCTCAGAGAGCACCCAAATTATTGAGGACAAGAACATAAACTCAATAATCGAAATTTATAAACGGCAAATGGACAAGCTCCAGGGAAAGTGGAAGGACAACGGGGTTTACCACCGTATAACTACCGAAGGCTCACCTGTACACTTCCGAGCAAGGCCTATGGCGGGTGAAAAAAGATCCCAAGTAAAAAGCACTTTCGAAAAAATGCTCACAGACGGCATAATTGCCCCGTCTGATTCCGAATGGGCATCACCCCTACACTGCGTGCCGAAAAAAGACGGGACGTGGAGGATCACAGGAGATTATCGTTTCTTGAACGCTAAGACAAAGAAGGACGCCTATCCTCCACCCCACATACGCTCTTTCCAGGCAAATTTACACAATACACAAATCTACTCAACTATAGATTTAAAATCGGCATACTACCACATCCCGATGCACCCCGACGACGCTCACAAAACAGCCATTATCACCCCTTTTGGCCTGTACGAATTCAAAAAGATGAGCATGGGGTTAGCCGGCGCTGCCCAGACTTGGCAACGCTACATGGACAACGTCATGCGAAAATTCGAATTCGCGTTTGTCTACCTAGACGACATTTTGGTTGCTTCCAAAACCTACAAGGAACATTTGGAACACCTCAAAAAAATTTTTGACAAATTAGGAGAACACGGGCTCCGAGTAGGGTTCGAAAAATGCATTTTTGCTCAACCCACCGTCGACTTCCTGGGTTTTACTATCTCAAAACACGGGATAACCCCTAAAAGAGACAAAATAGAAGCCATTGAACAGTTCCCACGACCAATAGACGTACGAAGCCTACGCAGATTTTTGGGAATGTGTGGTTTCTACCGAGCTTGCGGTAGAAGGAACCGCACAAGCCTATCCTGCATACACCGCACGGACCAAAAGGTACTTCCCAGTACCTCAATCAAACACATTCCGTTCCTCCTACAGATGCAAATCTGAGACCGGAATATTACACAACGGTAAGCCCGCTGCTCTCGGTTTACCAAGTCTCCGTTTACCAATTTACTGTTTACCTCAAAACGATACGTAAACGTAAACCGTTTACCAATTTACCGTCCAAGGAAGCCTTTATCAAGGCTCGGAGGGAACCAGGGCTACCAAAAAGAGGTACTCACGACACAATTACATATAAAAGACGTCGTACTTCCCAGTACCTCAATCAAACACATTCCGTTCCTCCTACAGATGCAAATCTGAGACCGGAATATTACACAACGGTTCAGCACCCGAATAAGGAAGACCTTGCGGAGGATGTTCTCAAGGCAACTTTTGTGAGTTGTCCTGACGAACCCTTCTCCCGCAGTGGGTGTTTGGCTTGTTGGTTATTTGTGAATATTTCGTTCGTGAGTGAATATTTCGCATATTCTCTCGGGCGAAATATGTTATTTTGCAGAGTTGTAACTCGACGTCTTTTATATGTAATTGTGTCGTGAGTACCTCTTTTTGGTAGCCCTGAAAAGGGCTGTTGAAACCTTGTGGTGGAATTCACCACAAAAACTCGTTTGAAAACCTTTTCCAAAGAGATCAAATCGGTTATCAGAAATATTGGATATTGTTCATTCGGACCTATGTGGGCTAATGCGAACTGAATCATTTGGTAACTCTTGGTACACGTAGAACAAAAGTGAAAATTTTCAAGGAGAAAAGTGATGAGCTGGAAGCTTTCAAGGGCTACAGAAGAATGGCAGAAAATTTTACGGGTAGAAAAATGAAATATCTACAGACAGACACTGTAGGAGAACTGATGAGTAATGGATTTACAAAGTTTTCGGATGATTGTGGCATCCAAAGGAGAGTTTCGTGTCCACGGACACCAGAACAGGATGGCATTGCTGAGCTTAAGAATAGAGCTTTGAATGATATGGCAAGATGTTTATTATTGGAAGCAAACCTTCCTCCGATATTTTGGGCAGAAGCTGTTTCAACTGCAAGTCACATCAGAAATAGGTTTCCTTCAGAGGGTATCGATGGAGAGATTCCTTACAAACTTTGGAAAGGAAAAAATCTGAATGTAGCGTACCTATTTCCTGCTGCTCGGTACCAGGACATTCGTTTTAGATAAAACTCCAGGAAGGGGGAAATATGAAGCGAAGTCATATGAAGGAATACTTGTTGGATACTCGGACATTTCGAAGGGATATAAAGTTTGGTTACCTAACGAACGAAAATTCGTAGTGTCAAGAGACGTCAAGTTTGCCAGTTCAATACATCACGAGCTCGAGATCGTAGAGCCAAATAGAGATGATAATGTAGTGCATTCTCAGGCTGTGGTTGAGTTTCCGAACAGAAATAAAATTCAAATTGTTGCGAATGATTTTCCCAAATCTTCTGAGGTGATACAGTCGGAACTAAGATCCCCTTCCACTAATGCCATCCATAGTGAACCAGAAACTACCGACTCATTCCAAATAAAACCTGAAGAATTTGAATAGCCAAATACATTCAGGCGGACGGAGAGAGTAAACAGAGGTGTACCACCAAAGAGATTTCAAGTTTTCACGATGGATGTGGAAGACGATGTTTTTGAACCCAAAAGTTGGAAAGAATTAGAAATGCAGGCTGAGCCTGAACAATTGAAGTGTTATGAAGCAGCTAAGGAAGAAATTAATTCACTGGTTGAGAATAACACGTTGACATTAGTTTCTTTACCAGCGGGAAGGAAAGAAATGGGGTCAAGAAATGGGGTCTAGATGGATATTTAAAGTAAAATATGGCAATGATGGAAAAATTATGCGCTACAAAGCACGACTCGTCGCAAAGGGTTATTCACAAAAATTCGGTGAAGATTATGACGAAGAGTTTGCTCCAACAGTTAATCCTTCGAGAGTGAGACTGTTGTTGACAATTTCCGTATAAAAAAATACGAATTGCGCCAGTTTGATGTGAAAACGGCATTTTTAAATGGCGACCTCCAAGAAAATATATTTATGCTACAACCTGAAGGATTTGTGGAAGTCGGGAAAGAAAGGTTGGTGGGAAAACTAGAAAAGAGTTTGTATGGTTTGAAGCAGGCTGCGAAAGCAAGGAATGAGAAAATCAACCACGTGCACATTGAAGGGGGTTTAAAAGAAGTGAAGCAGATGCCTGTTTGTACACAAAGTTACGTGATGGGAGGTAGACATATGTTGTGATACATGTAGATGACATACTGAGCGCAGCTTCCGAAGAAGATGTAGTGGATGTGTTTACTACGATATCAACGTCATTCGAACTAAAAGATTTGGGACAAGCGTCGAATTATCTAGGTGTCGAAATCGAAAGGCGTGGTCGTGAATGCTATATCAACCAGAAGAAGAAAATTAAAAAACTTATCCCAGATACAGATAAGAAGATTGCAAACGAGTTCAAACACCTACGGAAGCAGGTTTCATGAACATAAATGTAGAACCACCATTACTTCCAAACAATTTCAAGTACCGTCAAGTTATCGGCTTCCTCCTCTATTTATCTGTCACATCACGACCAGACGTGTCATCTACAGAAAGGAATACTTAGTTATTCGAAGTGGACTAGTAGCACTTCTCTGAGACTTCTCTTAGTAGACTCTGTTAGAGTAGGATGCTCTTAGTAGTTATGTTGATGCTGATTGGGAGAGGGATTGTGGAGACAGAAAGTCAATCAGTGGCTATCTTTTCACGATTGGGTCAAGCTGTATTGTCTGGTCTTGTCGAAAACAAACGTCAGTAGCGCCATCGTCCACGGAGGCTGAATTCGTGGCTGCATCAATGGCAACCCAGGAGGCCATATGGATCCGTCTTAGGATGAAAGACTTGGGGTACCCTCAAGAAGGTCCGACCTGTTTGTTCGAAGATAACCGGAGCTGCATCAAGTTTATAGAAAATGATAAGTCATGTACGAGAATTAAACACCTGCACGTGGCAGGTGCTCCGTGAAAGCCTTGATCCAGAAGAAAGAAGTTATTCTGAAATATTGTCCAACCGAAGGCAACGAGGCTGATATTTTAACGAAACCTCTGGTCTGTGGGAAATTCCAGGAACTTTCAACCAAAATCGGCCTTTTCAACGGATGATGCTGAGAGGGGGTGTTACGGTGTATGGCAACATCACCGTATCCTGGTTTATAATATTTAGTAGTGCATGGTTACTGCTTGTCATTACATGAAAAGCTTCTAAACTGGAAACTTCTTGTTTCTCTAAAAATTATTGCTGTTGTTCATTTACTTCCATAGACTAAAGTGGAAGTAGGTACCTAATAAACTTTTTTTGTATCTAAAATTTGCGTAACTGCAAAACTCGAGTAATTCAAGGTTTTAGCGAATTTTCGCAAAAAACGTAACTATTGCAATGGCTCGGAAATTTTTGAAATAAAAATTTTTGAAATTTTTCTTCATTGAAATCCGTTTTGAGGCATTCTGAAACGAATCCTAGAGTTTAACGCTTTTTCATATATATATATACATATATGCTATGTGTCATTCCAGACGATAACTCTCCTTAGGATTGAGATAAAAATTCCGTTCTTGCGCCAAAAAATCAAGCTTTCCAAAAGAAAGGATAAGTTCGTTGGCCAACACTTTTTGAGCTCACTAGATTAGTCCACTTTAAAAAAAATGTGCTCCAAAAATAACTAAAAATGAATTAACACGTCTAAAAGTCGTTGAATTTATGTTTCTATCAGACGTTTAGTCAAGAGAAGTTTCACTAAATTATGGTGAAAAATGTACTTAAATTTCAGTAATATTTGCTGAAAAATATATTAAAAACTGAAAAATTGCTAAACATCAGAAATCTGTTTTGAATCGTAGATTATGATTAAGAACGAGTTTATTTGCCATAAAATTTGTGGTAGACAATTTCTTTGCGCTCAAAGTGCTCAAATTTCAAAACAAATATAACAACATAATACGATAATCTACGAAAATTCGCTCATACGATAATGACTGGAACTTTTTTTCCTTACAGCTGGTTTATAATTCATATTGCACATTTCCTGATTCGATATTAATTTGAAAAACTTGCTAAGCAGCAGTTGTATTTGTTGGCAAAGCCTCAACCTACTTCCTTTGTTTAATTTACCATCAGCGATTATGGTAGTATGTAAGTGGGTACGAGCACCTACCTACCAACCTGTTGTTTCGTTTCTTGGTGTAGCAACGACCTGCCTTGTTTACTTTGACAAATGATCAAATCTGTCCTTTTATTCATTCACTATAACAAGTAAAGCTTCCTCAGTTAAGCATAGTACCTACTACGAACTTATTGTGGCGCAACGGCCATGTTCCTGCACAGAGACACCTGAGGAATTTCCAATAATTTTTTCTTCATTACTTTTCAGTTCAATTATTCTCAAAGCCTAAATAAATGAAGTTCTTTAGTTTTCGGACACTGATTAACTACAATAGTTAGTACCTAGTCCAGATAAAAACTCGTACTCCGTCAGATCGGTACCGTTGGCTACAACCAATAATCGCGCTGGCAGGCATGATTATTTTAACTATTTAGTTGAATTGGAACTTTGTATTGCTACGATATTACTTTGAAAAACAAAACCGTTGAAAAATGGCTTTATAACCACGAATGAGGATTACGTGAGACGGCAAACTTCTTGTGAAAAATAGGTTGGTTGAGTTGCGATTTAGTGACGTAGCGCAGTCACGGCCGATTTGGCTGAAACGCTAACCTACTCGTGGCTTCACGAGAATATGGTGGTGATGACCACCAGTTCAAGTAAGAACCCCTCAGGACACGGGTGGTGATACCACAGTGTACATACTCCCGCTGATATGCCCAACTCGAGAAACTCCGTGCCACTTTTCCCGCACCACACCCCGCGCGATGATACGGTCGCGGCCATGACCTTGATGTTGTTGGTCGCCACTCCTTTCAGCTTGGAAACCACTTGCCGCAGGTCATTCCTGTTATATTTACTTATCTTATCCCAACGGGTCTTCTGCATGTCCACGCTACCTCTGACACACACTCACACACGCACGCACACACATTACATTCAAGATTGCAGATAATGAAGCTCTTCAAAAATAGTCTCAAAGTTTCGGATGAGTATGTTAACGGGGAATGTGGCCCCCTCCACTGGATCGGAACCTGTTGGATGCCAGGATCATGAAATCTTGTAGGGATTCTCCAGTGCAATATGTGCTGTTGTTGACATGAATTCTGGGGTATTTGTAGGGATTCTCAAGTTCAATATGTGCTGTTGTTGATATGAATTATTAATTACCTGTTGAGTTGCTACGATAATAAAGTTTAGTTTTCCGTTTCCGTTGTCATCCGTTGAAATAGTTGCATCTAATTTCTCGTAAATTCCAACATTCTTTTCTGGACCAAATAGACACACGCTTCAATAATCGCTCTATTAAGGCCCGATCACACAGGACGCGTTATAACGCGACGTTAGGCGTTCCAGTAACGTCACGTTACCGAGATACGGTACATTGCATCAACCCCGTCACACACACGGCGGTACCTCTCAGCGATACTTTCAGTAACGCGACGTCAGCCAAGCGGGTTGTACAAAATTACAAAATTATTATTGCAGCACTTACTTCGAGAACTCGTAAATTTATCCACATATTTTATCTCATGCGGAATTGCCTGTCACAAAATAATCTAATCCGGATCTACAAGGCCATAGTTCAGAGCGTATTTAGCTTCGGAATTCTGGTCTGGGGCTCTGCCCGTCCCACACTGGTCTACCCCATTACTATAATACAGAAATCTATTCTGAAAACGATAGTCCGAAAGCCTCGTCGTTTCGCTTCCCAAGAACTCTTCAAATTGCTCCCGGTTTTCACCATTAACCAATTATACCTAAAATCTGCACTCTGCTTCTTTCATAAGCACCCTGATTTTTTCAACTACCCTCGTACTTCGACATATATCACTCGCCCAACTACTCAAGCCACCATAACGGTCCCTCCCACCCGCTTATGGTCCACATCCCGTCATGTTTATTATGGTTTCCCCTACATTCTTAGAGTTTTACCCAATTATCTCCAGAAACCGGGAGAGCACTCTCGCTTAAACTATAAGAAAAAAATTTTCTCTTGGCTCATCTCATTGGGGCCAGACAATTGCAAAAACATTATGTGCAGTATCTATACATAGAAGAGTAATTTAGGTTTTGTGAGTTTTACTATCTGCATTTGTATGCATATGTATTGTTATTAAATTTATTGTGTGAATTTGAATTATTTGCGTGTTCACGTGTTGGATTGTGTATTTACTACTTAAAATGTCTACTCCCCCACACCGCACAGAGCCTGTCTCTTGGTGTTGGGAAATAACATTATAGATTAGATTTCTTAAATTATATGACGAATATTGCATTTTTCTAAAAACTTTTTAGTAAAAAATCTAAGTGAATACGCTCCCAAAATCTTGTGGGACCTGACATGGAAAGGAAAACCTTTTTTATATTATTCCTCTGATTGTCTTGAAAAGGCTCATATTGACCATTTGTGTCAAATCCCTATCCAACCCTGGCCACCACACCGATGACCTTGCCAACTCCTTACACCTAACAATCCCTGGATGCCCCCGATGCGTTATGTGAAGAACTGCCTCCCGTAATTCCAAGGGTATCACTACTTTATTCCCATACACAATACAACCACGTTCTAACGATAAGGCATCCTTCAATTTAAAGAATGGATTGAGGTCTGGATCCACCCGATTTGGCCAACCAGACATTATAAATTTCTTGATATCACTAAGATTTACATCCTTATCCGTTTCCGCAGCCACCGTATGATAATTAAAAAATTTCCCAGGTATATCAAACGCTGGGAAGCCTCCTGAAATGCTAAATCATGCTCTGACGTCCAATTCCATTGTACTTTGAGGCTAGTGAGCTCATATAAACAATGAAGGGTGTCCGTAGGATCTTTTATGAATGCCCTATGAAAATTTATAAGAGCAATAAACGCTCGCTCCGGAGGGTTTAGGACTCAATGAATTTACAATGTCTTCTAATTTTGGGAGGGGGTAATGATTAATTTCACACCTCGGAACTGTCTTTTTAAAATCTGAACAAATTCTGATTCCCCCACTTGACTTTTTTACTGCCACAATTGGACTTGCCCACGGAGACGAGTTGACTGGAGAAATGATTCCCTCTTTTACCATCGATTCAAATTCTTCCTCCAACAAACTTTTTACAGAATACGCTGGATCATAACGTCTAGCAAATACTGGTGTTACCCCCGGTTTTGGAAACGGTTACTGGATTACATGAAATAGGATTCGAATTATGAATGAATGAATTGGGGAACCGCCCAACAAGAGAATCAATCAATTCTCCGAATTCCTCTATGCTATTCTTGTCCTTGAAATACGATACCGAATTCAGAAGATTTATAGAAGGGAGTCTATTAACCAACTCATTCCTATTTATATTTGACTGTGGTTCTTGTTTTTGCAAGAATGTCGATCTCCAGTCTGGCCATAACACATCCATAATATCCCTACCTAGCAACGGGCAAGCTAAATCATCTTCCACCACCATGAATTTTACCTTGAAATTACGTTTATTGTACAATTGAATCAAACAATTCAACTCACCTATTACCTTCAATTTCGAATTATGGCTGCTCTCAAGGTCGTGTCAACCTTCTGTACAATTGAATGTGATACTTTGTTTTTTATCAATGAGCATGGAAGCACCGAAACGGAAGCTCCACTGTCAATTTGCAATGAAGTTGTGATATCAAAGGCCCAGTAATGTAAATAGGATCGGAACAATTTGAATTCAGCAAGTTAATGAATTTTTTTGGTCTTAATTTCGGTACAATAACAACATTTTCTGCATTTTCATTACCTTGGGATTGCGAAAATTTCTTGAAAAGTCGACAGGCCGCGGCTTTGTGTCCCACCTTTTTGCATTACCGTCTATTCCTGCGAAGCGCTAGAAGAAGTAGAGCTTCTTCCTCATTATAGTCATTTTCCTTAGCAGATTGGTACACTCGCCGCGAGTGGTAGCAACTGTGTGAATAGTTATCGCCGACTAGAACACGCCACAATGTTCATTCTTGTTTATTTTGTCTTACGCTGGAATAAATCTTTCTTTCATTCATTCATTCAAAATATCGCGCGCTGAAGGCGTTCTCCTCGGTCCTTCTGGTTATCTTCTGGATATTCACCGCTAGTAGTTCATGTAGGTCCTCGAAATTTTGTCTCGACATGCGGAAATAGTGCTATCTGCCTTTTCCAAGAGCAACGACTTCAAAGAGGGATCATACAATTCACAAAACGATCTTCATGTAGCACAGGTCCTCGAAATTTTGTCTCGACATGCGGAAATACAACTCCCGACATAGACGGTGGTATTCCCCAAGCTCTTCCCTCCTTTGTTTGATTGGGTGCACCCAATACCGTCTATTCCTGCGATTTACTAGCGCTAGAAGAAGTAGAGCTTCTTCCTCATTATAGTCATTTTCAGAAATCATTATAGATTAGATAAATTATAGACGCTGGGAACTGCGAACCCCTTGAGTAGCACAGACAAGACTGGGTCTCGCGTCCTGATAACGCCCAATAATGACGCGGTGTCTGTGACGTTGTTATATCGCCGAACGTCGGGGGGAACGCGCGTTCCTATAACTTCGCGTTATAACGTCCTGTGTGATCGGGCCTTAAGTCACCCCCACTCTAGCCACACCACAATCTCTCCAAAAGTTTATTGTTCATTTTGACAACTCAGAAATACCAGATGAACTTTATTTATTTTGACTCATTCATGAGTTAAGTTACATTTTTTGTTTTTGTATTTTAACTATTAATAAAAAGAAGCTTTACTTCTAGTTTTTAGTTCAAAATGTGCAATACATAACATGTAGATAGGGGACTAAACTGACTTGTTTGCCAAAAAAAAAAAAAAAAAAAATTATTTCTGTTCTAGAACCAAAAATTTCAACCATGTATCATGTTTTCTCCTCGATATTGATTCGAAATTCTATGAACTTGTTTTTTTTTTCCTGTTTTTTTCGTACGTTGACCAAAGAGTGACACTCTTCTTTGGTCAGAGGAGAAATATCTCCCCACTATATGTTTCGTGCGCGGATGAATCGACGCTCGGAATCGACGCTCGAAATTTCGTACGTCTCTCCACTATGTATTGCGCGGAAAAAAGTTGACGCGCAAAATTGACGCGCAAAAATTGCTAGGACCCCAGGGAGAAATATCTCCCCACTATATGTTTCGTGCGCGGATGAATCGACGCTCGGAATCGACGCTCGAAATTTCGTACGTCTCTCCACTATGTATTGCGCGGAAAAAAATTGACGCGCAAAATTGACGCGCAAAAATTGCTAGGACCCCAGGGCTAAAACATGATACATGTTAAAAAAAAAAAAAAACTGCGCGGGATGCGGCGATCCAGATTTTGTTGGTTTTTCGGAGTGTCATTAGAGGGGAGCGGGTGCGGAGCGGTCTCCTAGTTGGGACGGCCGCAGCAGGCCGTTCCAGTTGAGATTTCATGTGCTCCGCTTCTGTCGTCCACTCGTGTTTCCTATTTCATCAGTTCTCAAATTGTTTGTGTTCCTATTATTTGTTAAACAATATATTCTTTTAATTATAAAAATAATAGAATGGTCAGAAGAAGATATGCGGCACCTTATTATCATTTTTTTATAAACAGTTTGACGTGCTGTGGAATCCGTCCCATCCATCCCACTACAAAAAGAGTAGAAAGCACGAAGCTTGGAATTTACAAAAAATAGTAATTGAATAAATACAGTAGAAAATAAATATGAATAGATAGGTACTTAAAATAAAAAGAATCCCCCCCTCCACCCCTGGATGGATGGATTACAATAAATTGTTGAATAGAAATATGAACAGTTCTTTGCAACAGTTATTACCAACGAATTCGATGATGTCAGAAATAACAATAAAAATTCTTTAAAGAAATAAATGGTTTACCTATCTTGAATTGAAATTAGTTCGCGGAATCTCGTTGCCTCCTTCTGAATCACTGGTGTTGACGCGGCTTAATACAGCAATGTATGTGACAAATGTACAGGATGTATTCATGTGCGTCGCCTGATAGTGGAATGTTGAGTGTAATTTTTGTTCGATTCATATAATTTTATTTTATTTCATAGAAACACCGAAAATTTTTCCTCGTTACTATAGTATAATTGCGTTTCAGTGGTTTTTGTTTTATGAAATGAACACTGGTTGATTACATTGTTTATTATGATTAAATTTTTATTCAAATTGTTATTTATTATGTACCTATTACGTATTGGAGCTCATATACAGGGTGTCCACGAGGTAATGGTCCACTCTTTTTATCTCCTTTGATGGGAGGGGTAAAAAAAAAAAAACTTCAATTGGTAACCCCCTTAATTTTTTTGCGAGGAATTCAACTATTACACTTTCTCGCACCAATCACGCGCGCAAATGATTGACGCGCACTAACTTCGTTATTTCAAATGAGAACCCCCTTTTTTATAGCAGATTCGGATTCTTCGCCAAATTTCATGAAGAAATGGCCTATCACTTGACGTTTTAATTGCGCTCCTCTCCAAAATTGCTCAATTCTGCTCTAAAAGTGCAAAACTGTGAAATAGGTACCTACTGAGTTTTTGAGGATATTCCATTGCCACATGTAATACATGATTTTGGGGTATTTTTTCGTGCTGAACCTCATAATAATGTTCATGTATTAATATTTACAACACCAATCTGAGAAATCACCGAAAAATCGACCAGAATTGCACTTTTCTTCCACATTTCGAAAAAGCGTACCTACTACAATGTAGTGTTTTTGGTGTTTTACCAGGTTGGTATTGAAAATCAATAAATGAATATCATTACGAGCTTCAGCACGAAAAAATACCCCAAAATCATGTAGGTATTACAAGTGGCAATTGAATATCTTGAAAAACTCAGTAGGTATTTCACAATTTTAGCACTTTTTTTTTTAGCACTTGGCGCTCGTTTGCGCGCACAAAAAAAATCAAGTGATGGGTCAGTTCCTCATAAAATTTTGCGTAGAATCCGAATCTGCAAAAAAAGGGGGATCTCATTTGAAATAACGAAGAACGCGTTTCGCGTATTTGCGAGCGTGCTTGGTGCGCGAAAGTGTGTTAGTTGAACTCCTCGCAAAAAATTAAAGGGGGTTACCGATTGAAGTTTTTTTCTACCCTTCCAAACAACGGAGATAAAAAAGGTGGACTCTGCATAATCTCAATAAAACAACAACATTTTATAAAACGTAATTCCTAATTAATATCACCAAGTTGAATGGCAACAAAAAGCGCTAAATAAAAAAATCTTATATTCCTCATTCAATCAGAAAGTTATTGATTTAGAAAAAGTCTGAACACCGCAATTTTGACCGCTATTTGTTTTATGCACAAAATTCCCTCTAATGTCTGAATCGGTTCTACGAAAGTGATGAATGGCTAATAAGCCTGGTTATTAAAAACGAATTTTTCCACAGTAAGTCGCTCATCTCGTCTCAATCTTTTTGTTTGAATAAAGAAACCATAATACATATCAACGAACTAGCGCTAGTCTGTAACCTATAAAGTACATTATTAAGTGGAAAAACAACTGTTGATAACTCAGTAGGTACGAGAAATGAAAAATATTTACCGCAGGGACGTAGTCATCTCGCCTCCTTTGACCTCAGACGGTATCGTAGAACTGATACTGATAGGGAGGTAGTCTCTTTCCGCTGCCTGCCGCTACAGCTGTGAAGCCGGGTCCGAATAGCTATAGTTTTGTTACCTCGTTAGGCGTCTGTGGAACAGGAACAAGTAACAGCTTCAGTCACTGCTCCTATGAATGATGCCGGATACCGTGGAGGGAAGAGCCAATAGTTTCTTGCCGCTACGATTGATACATTTTAGCGAAAGATTCAAGTCTACTTCAGCAACATTCTACTATTGCCCTCTTCTCTTCCAATTTTTCATCGAATGCTATTTCCAGAGCAAAATTCAAAAAACTTCTGCGGCAACACCATTTTATTCAAAACAATCACATAAAATAGTCATATTTTGCTGTTATATTTTCAACAATTGGAATAGTAGAAGAATGAATTTATTATTCTAATTATTTTTGAACTTACATATCGATGGAGGTTTCGAATTATACCTATGTTTTCCAACAACACACATAGGAATAGGTAGGTAATCAACCTATAGATAGACAGGAAGTTCTGAAAAAGATATCAAACCTGTATATGGGTCATTCTACAAAAAGTGGCAAATTTGAGTATGTCGTATAAAATTTTAAAAAGTGCTTTAAAAAAACATATATATATATATATATATATATATATATATATATATATATATATATATATATATATATATATATGTGTGTGTGTGTGTGTGTGTGTGTGTGTATATATATTATCGACTTTGGTACTTTAACAGAAGTTGATATTCAAAAAACCTCATCATAGAAACGACTGGTTTTTGAAAAACTGCCATTTTTTAAACTTGATGTTCCAGAGTTGTGAGATCAGTCACATGGGTGTGAGAAAATCAACGATTTAAGATATTTTTTATTAATAGAACTCCATACAGAAAGTATTTTTTCTTATAACGAATGTGCTAATTACCACAAAATCATTGTCGCATAGTGTGAATCGCTCAAGTGGCTACGTATTGTCTTCCGGACAGAACAATGGAGGGCTTCATGAATGTGTAAAAAGGTGTGTCCACACTTTCGAATCTCACACCCTTGATCATTTATTAAAGCCAGGGAAATATTAGAAAACAGGAGTTCGAATTACCTGTTTTGTTTGGCATTCCTGCCTTTTCCCCTCCAAAACCATTTGCAACCGCCCTTATCATCTCACCACGCGCTCTGTTGAAATTTTGTAGGGAAACTGTTTCTACAACCTGTGTATGTACTTGCATCATACTACCTCACAGCTCTTGAGGCTGTCACACTGATACAACGAGTAATTAAGTTATCAACATGTAATCATTATGAATTACCATTGGACTAAGAAGTAACTCATTAAAAAAAACCAGTGTTCAACAATGTGGATGTAGATATAACCTAACTTTTGTGGGGAAATCCTCATACCCCTGGACCTCACACCCCTGATCATCTAATATCCAGGAGTGTGAGGTTTGAGACAAGGTTGTAAGACTTCTTATGATAACTTGAACTAATTTCATTGTTTCGTCCCTGAATCCTGGCTATATATATATATATATATATATATATATATATATATATATATATATATATATATATAAATGATTTTAACATTTTCGGAGCTATTGCAATAGCTTCATTTTCTAAGAAAATTCGCTAAAACAAACTCCTATTCCATACTGCAAGTAGCCAGTGCTGGAAGGAGCAACTACTCGTACTTTGTGGCACATTGTCTCAGAAAAGGTACAGCGCAATTTCATTAAAGTTGAAAGGCAGACATATATAGCCAGGATTCAGGGACGAAACAATGAAATTTGTCCAAGGAATTATAAGAAGTCTCACAACCTTGTCACAAACCTCACACCCCTGGATATTTTAGATGATCAGGGGTGTGAGGATTTCACCTAAAAAGTTAGGCTATTACTACAATCCACATTGTTGAACAGTTTTTTTTTTTTTTTTTTTTTTTTTTTTTTTTTTAAATGTGTGACTTTATACTCCAATGGTAAGTCATAATGATCACATGATGATGATAACTTTACTACTCACTGTATCAGTGTGACAGCCTCCAGGGGTGTGAGGTCGTATGATGCACGTACACAGGATGTAGAAACACTTTCACTGCAAAACTTCAACTGAGTACATGGTGAGATGATAAGGGAGGTTGCAAATGGCTTTGGAGGGGTAAAGGCAGGAATGCCAGCCAAAACAAGTAATTCGAACTCCTGTTTTCTAATATTTCCCTGGCTTTAATAAATGTCCAAGGGCGTGAGATTCAAAAGTGTGCACACACCTTTTTACGCATTCATGAAGCCCTCCTCCCTCAACTATGAGGGGGAAAAATTGATTTTCTCACCCAGATAGCAAGAGCGAATATGAAGACTTCCAATACAATTGAGATTTCCCTCTAAATGACAAAACCGGAGTCAGAAGGATGTTCAATATTTCTGGATCCAGCGGACATTGCCGTGGTGTGAGCATATTGGGATTCAATGTTCTTTCTAACCCCTCTATTACAGTGCGGTTGAAAATTTTTGACCCATTTTACCCTCCCAGCAAATACTTACATGGGGATATTGTTTAATAAGCGCTAAGTGAATCCCACACTACAAAAATCACCGAGGACAGAAGCTTGCCACTTTTTGTAGAATGACCCATGTACGTTTGATTTAGGTGCGTATATGTTACTTATTTCAATACCTAGTTATTATTACTATTTGCCTATCTTCTTCACGAACTTGACCTTTTTGTGTAAAAACTAAATTAATACTACAAACAAATTATTGTATGTTGTTAAACTGCTAACTACGCATCATCAAGTTAACTGTTAACTATTTGTTAACAGTTATTGTTAAACTGTTAACTACGTATCAAAATCTAATGAAGTGGAAAAAACCTAGGATGTTGAGGAAATGTCTGTCGCAGGTTCATAGGTATTTATCGGCACTCACACTGAAGATTTCAAAAATGCTTCAACATTTCAATTGTGATATATCCTCACCAACCTTTGTTGGTAAATTGTGTGTTAGGAGGGCAGGGAAGACGACTGATGAGTGCTCGTCGGAGGATGACTCATCGCCCAGTCGCCCAGTCTCGGTAGTGATGCCCCTGGGTTGTCACAGTCACATTCTAGGAACCTGTTATGCGACGAGATTGTCATTGTCGTTATCACCTCCAAGTCTACCTATAGGTTGGTAACCGAAGCATTGTTTCCAATCTCGGGAGTTGAATTTATCCCTCCAAAATCGAAATTTCCACTTGCATTTTACGATTAAGACTATTTTGAACGACTTGCGTTTTGTGTCTGTCTGTCATGTGCCCGAAAATCCTTTTAACAAGCTTAATTTTTACATTTTTAATCTAATTTTGACTAAAATTTCAGAGAATGTGTGGGCTAAGTTAAAGATGATCCCCAATGAGATACATAGTTCTGAAATAAACACTACACTCTGCGCACGCGCAAACGTAAATTTCAAAGAACAGAATTTTTCGCAGTCCTATCTCATTCAAATCTGAAGGATAGTTGGAAAATGCGATTCAATCATCCCATATAAATTTTAATACGATTGTACCATTAGTAGCTGGTGCGCTTGCGCGATCGTGAAATCCTTGTTACAAGTATTACTTCTGCTATTATCATTAGATTTTGATGACATTTTTCGTGAATGTGCAAGTTATGCTAAAGATGATTCCCTATAAATTTTTTGAGTACCAAATCAACAGTATTCACTCTGCATGCGGAAACGTAAAATCCATTAAGCGAAATTTTTTCATTGTATATTTGTTTGATCTAGCTCAAATTTGGATGGCAATTGGACAATTAGGTAGTTACCTACGATTTGATTACCCCATTTGATTTTCATCACGATCTTATCTTTTGTTGCTGCGACTCATGCGCGAACTTGATATGAATTCCTTGTAACTATAATATGGGGTAATCAAATCGTAATGGCATCGTTCGTGATGAAATTTTAAGCGATTTTAACTACCTATGGTTTAGGCTGCAGATGGCTCCCAATGAACTTCATCTCTTTCATCCCACTACTAACTTTTGCTCGTATATCACAACATCATTTTCTCATTGTGTAATTGACGGATTTTGAGATTGTATGCTCCATCTTAATTTACTAAATGTCTCAAACAAAGGAACCTGCAATGGAATCTTCTAAGTTTATTTAAAACATTTCAATGACCTGTTAAATATGATATGTTACGGATGCGAAAAAGCTATGCCAGCTATGAATTTTTTGTAAACTTATATATTTTGATATTTATTTCCTATCAATAAATTCATTTTCACTGTAGTTATGTTCGCTCATGAAGAAACGTTTCTGTGATGAGTCAGTTACTATTTATTAAAACTTTCATGATGTATGTGTTTAATTTCCATAGTTTCATTACGAGTTTCATAGTACCTAGGTAGGTTTCATTTGCGAATCCTCCAGGAAAACAACAAACAACGTTGGCCTTCGATTTTGAAAAAACGTTTGCCAAGTAGTATTATGACTATCTCACTTATTGTTACACGGATGTATACGTAAACATACCTATACACGTACCCATAGTTGAAGAACAAGTACGAGTAAGGATGACTGAATGCAAAATATAACAGTAATATGCGAAATAGGGCTGTAATTTCAGTTTGCGCATGTGCACACCCTATTATCATTCAAACATCATTCACCATGTCTGGGTATATTGGGTACCAACTAGGAGCCACCCGGCTCAATCCCTGACTATTTCATCAAAATCGGACTAGGTACCCGGAGTTTCGTCTGTAACAACCAATTTCAGGTTTGCGTATGAGCGATGGTTACCTACTACAACCAATGACAACGAAATTCATGGGATACCTAGGTAAATTAGGGGGGCTAGTAGGTACCCACTGAGTTTGAATGAAGACGGACCAATAGATCAAAAAACTTTTGCACAATATTCATCACTGAACCAATCGCAATAAAATTCTTCGGGCACAGGTAGATCATAACAAAATGAAGTTAGAAGGAATTCACGTTCGCGCATGCGCATAGGCTACTATTCACCGATGGAATTGATAGGGGGTAGTATGGTTAACCCGCACAATCCCTTGAAACTTTTGTTCAAAATTGGCCCATCAGTCTCAGAGTTCACCTGTCGGCCAGTTTTAGTTTTTCCCACGCGCAATAGTTATTACTCGACCAATCGCGATTATTCATAGGGCATCATCCTGAAACATGTGTACCCAACTACCAACTGAGTTTGAACGAAATCGGTCCATAGATCAAAAGAAATCGACTTAAACCCACAGTTGTGCATGCGCACACGCTACTATTGGTCTGACGAAGATGAAAATCATCGGGCGCAATTTTAGAGCTAACTCGCTAGATCCCTGACAAACGGACACGGAACCAAAATTGATTGATTGAGACAAGGTCTGAAACGCAAAAAGCTAATTTTGATTTTTGAGGGCAACATTTTTTTGCTTTTTCACTACCGAAGGTTGGGAAACATTGTGTTCGCGCGAGAAGTCGAAAAAAAATGTTGCCCTCCAAAAGCAAAATTTCCACTTGTTTTTTTGCGATTTAGAGCTTGCTGATCAATCTTGGTTCCGTGTCTGTCTGTCAGTTGTAAATTCTTGTCACGCCCAAAACTATACCAAGTTTTAGTTCAATTGTGATGAAATTTTCAAGGTCTGTGCGGGTTAGCTCCTAGACAGTCCCCTACAACTTTCATTACCGTCGGATCAATAGAAGTATGTGCGCATGCGCTAACGTGAATTTTTTATAACGTTGATTTTTTATAATTAATTATTGGACCGATTCTTTTCAAACTCGGGGAGTAGTTGGGTATATGTCCCAGGAAATTCTCTACGAATTATATCGCAAATGGTGGAGTAATAAGTATTGTGCATACGTAAAACAAAATTGATTTACAAAAACAAAACTCTAGGACTAATGGACCGGTTTTTATAAAAATTTCAAGGATTGTGCGGATTAGTTCTGAGATGGTCCCGTATAAATTTCATTGCCTTGGATTAATAGTTGTCTGTGCGCATGCGCAAATGTGAATTTCTTATAACTTGGGTTTCTCATGATCTGTCAGTCCGATTTCTTTTAAACTCGGGGGGTTGTTAGGTCTAGGATGTTTTTCATTGCATTTGGTTGAATAATAAGACTACGCATTGCGCATGCAAAAAACTAATATTGGTTGACACTCCGAGAATAATGGACCAATTTTGATGATAATTTAAATTATTGTGCTGGTTGACCTCCAGACAAAATGCGCATACGCAAACACGAATCATAACCCAATTTTGCATTCTAGCATGTATACACATGCATCTATCTGTCATCCGATCATTTAGACTCGTACTTTCCCCTCACCCACTTGTACTCCCTCACCCATCACGGAATCCGAATTTTACGGGTTATGCTGCACAACTAGACTAAAATTGAAATCGAAAAAAAAAAAAAATAATAATAAATAAATAAATAAATAAATGAATTAATTAATTTAAAGAATATATATATAAAAAAATAGGTATTGAAAAAAAAAAAAAAAAAAAAAATTGAAAATCGGTGAGAATAATTGTGGTCTGGACACCGTCAAAAAAATATGTCACACCCTCACAAACACACCCTATGGTTTTCGTTTCCCACGGGTTCGGGCTTAGACTTGTCTGAAACGGATTCTTATTTATTTTGGTTATTACTTTTATTAATGAACCTTTGTAATCGACCACCAAAAAAACATTTTTTAACCACCGCTCAAAATTTGTTGGTTTACGTTTCAAGATGCATAGAATCTAAAAATCGAGCTTTTCTTTAAAACTACTCGACCAAAGTTTATGAAATTCGGCTGAAAAATCATACATCGGCCGGAGATGTGCCACTATCAGCGGCATCAATTCTGATCAACCCTTAAGGGTAGTACCTAATCAAGGGCTGAAATATTGAAAAATCGAGTTCTCAAAAACTTTCAAGGTAACAGTAATGTTTTTTGGTACCTAGTCATTTGAACATATTTTCCCAAATATCGAATGAAATCATCCGGAAAGCCCTAGATAGCAAGCTAGCGGCGTTACGGGTAATACTGCCAACTCTGGAGGATTTTTAAGGGCTCAGAGCCGTGTGGGGATAAAGCCTGGAGGGGGGGGGGGGGTTATGGGGGATTTTCGAGCTTCACTGGCAATCCATGATTTTCATTATTTTTTCGACTGCCATACATATGAATCAAAGGCGAATTTCACCAGAATTACGCATGTAAAAACGATCCCTCTACTAGATCGTATCCTTAGAACAACGACACATGACACACACGGACAGTGTCAGGCACGAACGTCAGTTAGCCAAACCAAATTAGACGAGAGTTGGAGGAGATACAAGGAAAGGGAAGGAGTTTAAACATCCAAGAAAAATGATTTTCTCCAAAATTTTGGAGAAAAAATAAATGGATCTCTCTATATTGAGTACTGTAGGTGCATAGTACTTGTCGCACAATTACTGTAGTAGCTGGACTTGTATTTTTTCCTGTTACTGACATTTTATTACTTAACAATTCAATTTGTGATCAATATTGTGTCTAAAATTGATTTTATCGGCATATTAAATGTAGGGGGATTTTTTGGTTCTTCGTGGGGATTTTTACGTCAATTTAGGAGGATTGATTTTATGCTGAAAAGGTTGGCAGCACTGATTACGGGGCATACTCGCCGCCATCGCGGTTTTGCAAGTCCACGATCACGACACTGCATCACCCGATGTTATTAAATTTTATTAATTTTTCTTCAGTAGGTGTCCACACTTATGCAGACATATAATGATGATTCGTTTAATAATATAGACAGGTGTTCTGCGTAGAAAAGCTATACATTACAAAAATAATAAATCTCTGTGTAATATTTTGCAGCGTTTTCTTACTCATGCTTGCCCTTGAATTTTGAAAGTTCTAATCGCTAATCTAAACCGTCGTAGGGAAGATCTGTTGGGGATGTGGAAACTCCCTAATCCACTCACGGCAAAAAATACCATCTGTTTCAAAGGGTGTTACCTACAGAGCAAGTTTTTTGGTTCGGTTAAGAAACGTAACGTCAACGAGATAGTAAGCCAAACAATTGAATGCATCCCTTGTGGGGATGTGTTATCTACAAGTATCTGAATGTATTATGATTCCATTAGGCTCTGGTTTCCAAATCGTCTTCGTTTAGTCGGACGGTACAAGGGAATTTTCCCAAGTTATTATGTAGGTATTGTTTTGCTCTCTCTGAGCTCACTTCTAACAGGTGAACGGTTCTGGCGTGCCAAAAATAGAACATCACTTTTCTACCGCTAGATTCGCGTTTCCTCGCACCGAGCGGCGTCCGGCGCAGCTTTGGATCCACAAACAGGTGGGTAATCTACCAATTCAGGTACATATATTGTAAAATATATGTACCTAAATGTAAATTTCCATCATACGCATTCCTGCATGAAATTTGAAAACTCTAACATATTTTCCGAAACAAAACAAAATTCATATATGTACAAAAAAGAACACGGATGTCTGACGAGAATAGTTAAAATATCATGATTTATTACTATTACCCCCTCCATTCATCCCCTTTCATAATGAAATTTGAAACTCCTGACATATTTTCCAAAACTTTACCGAATTCATAGGTACTTAAACATAACAAAACCACGACAATCTGACGAGATTGGTAAAACATCATGATTTATCATTATCACCCCCTCCATTCACCCCCTCACAAGACGAAATTTGGAACTCCTGATTTGAAACTAATCAAATTTGTATTGGAGCAAAATAAGAATCACGAAAATTGGTCAAGATTTATAGTGTGAGCAGCGCATGAAAGAATCTGTAATTATCTCCTCCACCCTCCACCCCGAAAGGAAATCCTAAATTCCCAAGGTTCGTTGCACAACTATACTAAAATTTGAATCAAAACAAATAACAATCACTGAAATCGGTTGAGAATTGTAGTATGGGTGGCGTCAAATTGGTCTAAATAACCATGTGTTTTCGGCTTTACCCCATCCATTCCCCCCTTTTCCATCACCGAATTCAAAATTTCCGGGGTTGCACAACAAGAATAAAATTGGGATCGAACAAAAAAGAATCTCAAAAATCGGTTGAGAATTGTGGCTTGGGCAGCGTCGAAAAAATTTGTCACACAACACACACACACACACACACACACACACACACACACACACACACGCACGCACGCCCCTTCCTTCTTCTTTCTTTTACAAAAGTTACCATCACACACACAATTAAATTTCAAAATAAATAAATAAATAAAAGAAGTGGGAAGGACACCCAGGTTTACCCGACGCCGGCTCTAGGGATGAAGGAAGTTGCAGAAGGAGGAGGAGGAAGAGTGGGATGAAATGAAGTGCGCCTATAAAATGACCACCAGTTGAGGTACGAGCCCCTGAGGACACGGGTCGTGATACCACGGAGTACTCCCGCTGAGACGCCCAACTGGAGTAAAGCTGAAAACAGACTACAGTGACGTGACGTGGGATGACGCATGATCAGGCAGCGACAGACCACGTCAGAGATGGGCCCGCAGGTTCACACTTTGCTGACGTGACGTGAGGGTGGGGGACGTGATGCTGGGATATCGTGCTCAAAGGAGGTGTGTTCAGTTGATGTGTAATCTTCGACAATGCAAGAACTTCTCGACTTGCTTGACGAGGAAGAGGAAGAAATTGCTGGGATGGCAATCGCCTGTGCTGCAGCAGCAGCATCAAGGATATGGGTGCATCCCATCAACGGCACGCGGGGCCTGTATGGCGAATTTTCAACTTTGATGCCCGAATTGGTGGAGGACGAAGAGCGTTTCGTCATGTATTTTCGCATGACGAAAAATGAGTTCTATCATTTGTTGAAATTAGTTGGTCCGGAAATTGAGAAACGCTCGACTCAACTACGAGAGATCATACCAGTGGAGATCAGACTGGCAGTTTGCTTGAGGTGGGTACAAACTGATAACTTAATTATCTAGCAATTTTAAAGAAAGAGGGGAAAACATTAGCAAAGAACATGTATTCCTTTTTTGTTTATTTGTGAAACATAAAATCTGAAATGTTCAACTGAAAAACACATTTAATAAAATAAATTAATGTATTATATCGCAAATCTCAAGTATGAGTACACACTAAACTGAACTTAACTGTTAATAGTCATACAAATAGTTGGAAGTGGACGAAGAAACAACAACAGCGACCTGACGCCGGCTGATGTCTTCACACGACTGACGAAAATCAAAATCTTTTGACTTTGACCTGACGCGTAGATGGCGTGTTAAGGCGTAGGATACGCTATACGGCATCATCCCACGTCACGTCAGCGTAGTCTGTTTTCAGCTTAACACCATGGCACTATACCCGCACCATGACACGGTTGTGGCCATGACTTTGATGAGCGCGCGCACACATCCTCACTCACTCACTGACATACACCTACGGTTTTTCTCATGGATTCGGTCTTAGAATGGTCAGAAATGGATTTGTATGCGATTATTTTTTTCTCATGCTTGGGTTGTCCCCCACCCCCCTGAATCAATTCCAATAGGCGTCCCTCTTATCAACGAAGCCTTACCTATAAAACGTAGCTTCAGAGGGACGTCCTAAAACTGCATTGAGCGATACCAATGGGTGTGAAAGATGTACTTACTACTTTTACTAGGTATTTTTAAATGGAAGAAGATTCCATCCTAAGAATTTTGGAACCAACCTCACTCTCTTACTATGAGTAGTGTTCTTTCTGATTTTTCAAAGTTTCGGACTCTGGTGACGTCAAAGCACCCCTTCCGCCTGGGCTGGACCCCCAGCCACGTGTGAGGTCACTAGTGCAGCAAACTTTAAAAAAATACAGAAAGAAAACAACTCGTCTTAGAAGAGTGCGGATGGTGCCAATTTTTTTAGAATTGAATCTATTTTCATTTAAAAATATAAAATTAATAAGTGGGTAACGCTTATTATTTGTTACGATCCCGTATTGGTGTGTTCCCAATTACTATGAGAGTTGTATCGGACCCATAATAATTTCCAGTGAATAATCCGTATATGATTGCTCTGTGATGTATTCATTGCTCATGATATTCATTTCATTGTGATGTATTCGTTACTCATGGTATTTATATTATTGCTCCCGTTATTCAGTGTTGGTTTATCAAATCCGTCTACTTATAAGGGTATGGCAGTAACTTATCAGTGTTGTTTTATCAAATCGGTCCACTTATAAGGGTTTGGAAATATGTACCGAAAAAAAAAAAAACAAAAACTAAATTACCGCCTATTACTGACTCCCATAAAAGTTAAATTCCGATTTGGCAGAGCTGATAGTGCTGTAGTGAGAGAATGCTGTATTAGGTACCTTCCTCTATAAATTGTGAGATGGGCCTTTTGAATATAATTTCAAAACTAACCCGGTAATTCAAAAGTGAAACTGCACCCATGAATAAAAAGAGACCCCGTGAAGAAGGTCCATTGGACTTGACCATTATTGTTTAATAATAACCGATGTATAACTGGCGCCTGCGAGGAAAGCTAGTCTCAATGATAGAATACAATAGCTTATGCATGACTACGTTCTTAGTGACATATCAAAGCTTCATTGTCTGGGTAATAGTAAACCGAGATAGGAGAGAAGGGTTTAGCGATTGTCTGCCCGTTACAATGCGAGAGAGAGAGAGTGAGAGAGGGAGAGAGGAATAACGGTACAGCATTGATAAACACGTGCTATGGATTTTCTGTTCTTCTCCAGTTAGATAAACGGAAATTGATGAATCGAGTTCTAAAGCTCGATCCATTCTACTCATATAGGAAAAACAATGAATTTAACTTGCAAATAATTTAGAGGAGGATACTGTACTCATAACGGATCGCTACGTTGAGGAACGAGTACATTGATTTTATCAATACCTATAACTGTTAGCAATATAAAAGTGTCCCAAAAGTATACCCTCTCCCGATTTTTTCTTTTTTTGGAGATATCAGAGTGAAACTTTGAAAATGTGATGGTGCTAACAATGAAAGTTGAAAACTTTGACTTCAAATTTTTGTACATAGTGCGAAATCTCACAGGTGGATGAGCTGCTTTCTAAGCATATGATGACACTTGAAAGTCTTGGGTGATGTAGCTCTTATCTCTCTTTAGAGAAATAATTTTTAAAGCCTGACTAGTGAAAACATCTATTTCAAAGTGTCGATTGGAGTGCAAACGTATTTTGACTATTTGATTATTTGCATCATTGTTCTTTAATTATTGAAATTGCGTTACAAGGAAACCGTCATCTGGCGTTAATTTCAGAATTAATCAATTTCTTTTTATTGTCTTAATTTAAAGATGCTTCATTTTGTTTGTTTTTAATTATTTAAATTTCGTTTCAAGTCACCCGTCATTTGACGTTAATTTCATAAATAATTCATTTCCATTTATTGTCTTAATTTAGGGATACTTGATTTTATTTTATAATTTAATGTTTCAAACTTGTGTTGTTTTGTACACACGGCACGCTTGGAGTAGACACTGAAAAACATTACATACTTCTCTGTCAAAATTCCAAAAAATTATAGAAAGACCCCCTGCAATAGAAGGAGACATTTCAATGGCCGATGGTCAAGGAAAAAACGCACTTGGCAAACCCTTTCAATGACCCCAATTTACGGTTCCAAATTACCTTTGGAAATAAATGTTCTACGAAATGTTCTACGAAAATGTTCTAGAAACGTTTCTATATTTCCTAAGGTAAAAGATCTTCTCAAGTTTAAGTCAAATTATAAAACAATACCCAATATACAATTCCCAAAAGGGTAGTGTTGTTCATTGTGGTAAAAAATTAATATCTAATCAGAACGTTAAATGTGAATAAGAAATATTTAGTTCCAGTACTACAGAACTTTGTGAATACGTAACAGTAAACATTGAGGACGATTGGATTTATTCAATTTCAGAATCAAATAAACATCTAGCAGTTTTCCCCTTTGTAGGCAAAATAGAGATAAATAATAGGCCTGGTTCTGAAATAGTGGAATTAAAAGGTATATTATTAATTTCGGAAGGTAACAGTAAAATGTATTACAAGGGACACCCCCTTCATTCAGAAAGTGAATCATTAGGCCAACCTAAATTGTTAACCGACTTGAATTTTGAAATTAAGGATTCAAAAATGTCAATACTCTAAAAGATCGCAGTTTCAGAAATGTCAAACTCAACAGAGTAACAAGTCTAGAACCATTAAATATAACTGAATATTTTATTCTGCTTTTGGGATGTAATTTTATATTTACTTATTATTATGTTTAGCACTTATAACATAATAACATATTGTGAACATAAGAGTAAGGTAGTCGCAACGAGAACATGAAGGCCTTGCAATTTAATTCTTCTTTTTCTGTGAAATTTTAGATTATTTTTATTTTTTTGAATTTTCATCTTAAGGAGGGAGGAATTATGTGATAATTTATCATAGGAGAGAAAAATAATAAGACTACTGTCTTTAACATTTCTCCCCTGTTAGTAGAAGCACCTCGCTTCGGACATCCCGAAACTCGGGTCCATTGTCCAGGGTCCCGAAACTCGGGGTTTTTGGTCCATTTCCCAGGCGGTTCGTTTACTCTCTTGTTGTATAGTCCGTGTGGTATTATACATTTGTACTGAGAAATGATTGGTTCTTTTTTAGAAACACAATTAAATTATATATATATATATATATATATATATATATATATATATATATATATATATATATATATACCCAATTTATTTCATTGTCAAAGAGGTGGTGGAAACAAATTATCTCTAGGAGCTTGGAGTAAGCGATCCTCAACTGTCGAGTGCCAACGGCTTACAGTGGTCGCAATTGGCTCAAAACTGGCAGAAACTCCACGAAGTCATGTTATTCTTTATTTTCAAAGTACCAACACATTGCGTAAATATCATCAAATATTTAATTAAGCCTACTGAGAGAGATCTATGGATTGATTCTATGGACAGTTATCGTCTGGGAGGACATATATATATGTATTCATATGAAACAGCTGCTTATCTCTGTCAATATACGAGTTAAACAACTAAAATAATGGTATCCCCCATAGTGATTTGCGAGGAATACAACCATAATATTTTTGGCCACGGCACAATTGCACAACCATGCGCAGTTAACACCAACTTTGCTTTTCAAATGAAAACCCCCATTATTTTATTTTTTTATTGCAGATTTGGATTTTACACAAAATTCTATGATAAAATGACCCATCACTTGAATTTTTGAGTTCGCACAAATGAGCAATGAGGCGCAAATAGACAAATTGTGAAATATCGAGTTTTTTATTATATTAAATGGCGACATTTGACACATTAGTTTAAGGTATTGTTCACTCTGAATTACCTAGTGATGTTTATATATTGATATTCGTAACACTAACTAGGAAAAACAACGAAAAAACTGTCAGAATCACACAATTCTCCACTCATATTCACACAGCGCAAAGCGCAGTATAATATAGTTTTTTTCCAAGTGTTTTTCCAAGTTGGTGTCTCATATATCTGTAAATAAACATCACTACTCGATTCAGCGTGGAGAAATACCTTAAAATCATACGTCACATGTGGCAATATAATATCTTCAAAACTCGATATTTCACAATTTGTGCTCTATTAGCGCGTTATTGTGCTCGTTAGTACGCACTCAAGAATTAAGCAATGGGTGAACTTCTTTTGACTAAAGTTTTGCTGAAAAATATAAATTTAATAATTTTTATACGTTTTTAGTCACTTTCAGTTTTTTTTTTTTTTTTTTTTTTTTTTTTTTTTTTTTTTTTTTTTTTTTTTTTTTTTTTTTTTTTTTTTTAAGCTAATTTTTTCGAAATTCGACCAATTTAACGTGCTCAGAAAGAGTTGGCCAACCAACTCATTTTTTCGTTTGAAAAGCTTGATTTTTTGGCGCAAAAACACACACACACACACACACACACACACACACACACATATATATATATATATATATATATATATATATATATATGAAAAAGCGTTAAACTTTAGGATTCGTTTCAGAATGCCTCAAAACAGATTTCAATGAAGAAAATTTTCGAAAATGTTTATTTTAAAAATTTATGAGCCATTGCACTAGCTTCATTTTCTATGAAAATTCACTAAAAATGGGAGTTCCCATTTGAAAAGAAGAAGATAGTGTCAATTGCACATGATTGAGCGATTGCGTGGTGCGCTAAAATCTCATGGTTGAATTCCTCGCAAAAAATTCTGGGGGCACCAATATTTTGGTTTTTCAATTAGTAGGTATATTGTCGAAGATAAGTAGCTGGTGGATCTCGTGAACTCTATCATTACGCTATAGGATTCGTCACAGAATGTCTCAAAACGGATTTAAATAAAGGAAATTTTCGAAACATTTTATTTTAAAATTATTGGAGCCATTGCATACCTTAATTTTCACTAAAATACGTTAATAAACTGATTTATGTTCGCTAAATTTAAAAACCATTGTCACATTGCATAAAACCCAGTGCAAGCCTCTGCGCAGAGACTACCTCTAATCCGAGACCAATGAAGTACATTTTGTGGCCCAATCCGCATAATCCCTGAAATTCAGACTGTCAAATAGTATAGTTGCAAGGACGACGCACTGACTGACAGATTTTCCGATTTTCAATCTTTTGTAACTTTCTTATGTCATTACTTCAAGTGCTTTATCATTTCACTGTGATACTTGGGTAAAACGCTGAAAACTATTACACAAAGGTTTTTATTTCTGTATTGGATAGCCCTTCTACGCAAAAAAGTGGCAAAAATTATTGAACGAAATCTATTATACATTATTCATCTAAATATAGCTATATGTATAGGTGTCGACACCTACAGAAGAGGAATTTATTAAATAACACGCCTACTCTCCTATTATAGTATTCAAGAGCTGACTCCCCAGCTGACAATTGATTTTATAAAATAAATCAACTACTCTTCAAAAGTCCGTCTAGAGGTGAAAAAAGTTATAATAAACCCAGTTTCGTGAAGTGAAAATTCCATTGGAATTATATCAGGTGATAGCCGCAGTTACAAGGTAACTTCTGCAATATTCCACCAGTTATGATTTGTTTCCTTGTTATTTTAGCAAATTTTCGCAGAAAATGAAGCTATTGCTATGCCTCCAAAATTTTAAAAATAAAAATTATTGAAAAATTTCTTAATTGAAACCTTCGCGAAATAACAGTTCATTCAAATATCACATGTAGCAGTCCTTATAGATTCAGTTACATTTGGTAGCGATTCGTTTCAGGACGTTGCCCCTTCCCAAACAAGTTTTACAACATTTGACGCCTCCTGCAAGGAGCGGGGAGGAGGGGGGGGGGGGGGTCCACATCACAGGTGTTTCTAGACGCGGGAATACCACCAATAACCAGTAAATATATTTAGGGTCATTCCCCCTCTCGGAACTCAATCCTACCCCGATAGTTTTATTTCTGTTATCCACCAATAAGGTGTAAAAAGATAACCCCCTCAAAATTTGTTGGTTTACGTTTCAAGATCCGTAGATTCCAAAAACCGAAAAATTCCTCTGAAGCCAGATTGTTGATTAAGAAAAATCATCACATATTATTACTAGTAACTAAAATTAGATGGTTGCTTACAAATTATTCACATTCTCAAGAACATGGAATTGAATCAATTACGTATATGAAACCTTTGTTTCACATTCCCCTTTTTAGTAAGCAAGCCTCGTAACTAACAAATCTTGTTATTATACCTCGAGGATTGTTTATAGTTTATTTAATTACCTTGCGTTTAGCTCAGCCAAAGGGGACGACAGTTGTGTGAGAGAGAGGGAAGATACAAATAGTTAATCTTGATTATCTCCACACCAGTCAATCAATTTTCAAATCTAAATATATATTTGAGTTTGTCTCATCCTAGGCTATGGAGCGAACATAACAAAATTTCCAAAAAAAAATTTTGTTGTTGAAATTTTGACTTAAAATTTTAATTGCTAATTTAATTTTTTTTTTAATTTAAAAAATCGCTAATATCCCGTGTTTGGAAACAATTCAAGTGTATGCTGGCATAGGCATGAAATTTTGATTCTGAAAATTAGTGGCCGCATGTGAGAATTGGGAGCGAAAAACGTGGTTCCAGGAAGACGAGTGTATTTGAGGGGCGCGTGCCTTGGCGGCGCCCAGCAACTGATCTCATCCGCGCGCGCGTACGAACCCGCTTATCGAGCCGTCTCTCGAATTTTTGTACTTACTGCTTCTTCCACTTTTATCAAAATATACTTTATCAAAGTGTTAGGTGGGGTTTTATTTTCATTTGTTATAGGAACGTCCATGGTAATAATTAGTTTGTATTGTTGGAACCTTTGTATTCATGTGAAAACAACTGGAAGAGTTTGACGCACTGAACCGTAATATTCATTAGTTAGTATCTACCAACCTCGTACCTTCCTAACTACAATCAGAGATGAGCAAACACATATCCGAAAATACAAATATGTATTTATCCTTTATATTTTATTATTTAGAGTTGAATTTCTTTGTAGGTAGGTACCTACCTATATTAATAAATTTGTATTCATATTTTGGCTACGATTATTCAAAATTTATACTCGAAACTATGAATATAGGAATTATATTCAAAGAATGTGAGTATTTCAATACTTATATAGAAGTACATATTATTATTCAATTATTTTTGAATATGAAATAATAAAATTCACGTATTCAATCAATGTTAATACCTCGATAGGTACCTATTCAAATTTATATTCATCATTAAATATCACAAAACCTAATTTTTGTCTACTTGATGCACTCTTACAAAGATGAGTGAGGGAGCGAAATTGAATTCTAGTTATTTTTGGTGTTTACCACATAAGTGAAGGGAGTAGATCTCAAAATTCATCGTACAATACCGAGAATTTGAGTAAACTTGCCTTTATTGGAATATCGCCTAATAGGCATCATAAATAGAATGGAAAGAAAAATGAACCAAAAACACACACGAATCTGGGCGCTAACAAAAATTTAGTTTTTCAATTTTTTTTTTGTATTTTGTTCAAAAATATGATTTTGAACAATTTTTTCCTGGAAAACGCTAACATCCCATATTTTTACATATCTCAACTAGGTACCTAAGTACTAGAATTATCCTCATGAATAATTGTAGTGGGAATCAGACCTAGAGTAAGAATGAAGGTGTAAAAACGCAGTGCAAAATTGATGGTGATTGTGTCCTCTAGAAACTGTAATAATGCTTGTTGCTAGGCGTTGCTATGCGTTTGCCGGACGCGTCGGTTACGAGGGGGGTTTGCTACCACTGCAGAAAGGCGTGGAGCGGGAGGTTTCGCATTCGGGTTTATTTCGCTTCTTGATTTCTTGTTAACATTTTTTTACCCCAACGCTCGCTTCTTGCCTATCGCGGTTAGGTACCGGCGCCCAGATTAGTTTGTGTTTTTGGTTCGTTTTTCTTTCCATTCTATTTATGATGATGAACGAGGAATTGATGATTGTCAATAATGAATTTTGTTATGATTTATTGTTTGAATTATGTGAATTATTTATTGTTGACTTTGTAAATGATATTCATAATATTTACCTGTTATTGTGCAATACTTTACCTGAAAGCAGAATTTCGATGTATTTTGAAATGTAGTCCATTTACCTATATTGTAAAACAGATAATCACTCAAATTCAAGGATCTTTAGGGTGAATTTCATCATCTTATTTTGAAAATACAAACATTAAAAAAAAAAAAAAATGACGGGTTTCAAGGCTGGATTCGGCTGATTTGTGACAGATTTTTAAATTTAGTCCATTATCCTACTTTGAAATTATCATATGTTACTCAAATTCTCGGTATTCTACGTTGAATTTTGAGAACTAGAATTCAATTTTGCTCCTTCACTCATCTTTGTAATAGTGCATCGAGTAGACAAAAATTAGGTTTTGTGAAATTGAATGATGAATATAAATTTGAATAGGTACCTATCGAGGTATTAATATTGATTGAATACGTGAATATTATTATTTCATATTCAAAAATAATTGAATAATAATATGTACTTCTATATAAGTATTGAAATATTCATATTCTTTGAATATAATTCCTATATTCATAGTTTAGAGTATAAATTTTGGATAATCATAGCCAAAATATGAATACAAATTTATTAATATAGGTAGGTACCTACAAAGAAATTCAACTCTAAATAATAAAATATAAAGGATAAATACATATTTGTATTTTCGGATATGTGTTTGCTCATCTCTGATTATAGTTAGGAAGGTACGAGGTTGATACATACTACCTAATGAATATTACGGTTCAGTGCGTCAAACTCTTCCAGTTGTTTTCACATGAATACAAAGGTTCCAACTATACAAACTAATTATTACCATGGATGTGCCTATAACAAATGAAAATAAAACCCCACCTAACACTTTGATAAACTACTTTGATATACTTTGATAAAAGTGGAAGTAGCAGTAAGTACAAAAAAATGTTCGAGAGATGGCTCGGTAAGCGGGTTCGTACGCGCGCGCGGAAGAGGTCAGTTGCTGGGCGTCGGCGTCGCCAAGGCACGCACCCCTCAAATACACTTTATTTTTCCTGGAACCACGTTTTTCGCTCCCATTTCTCACATGCGGTCACTAATTTTCAGAATCAAAATTTCAAGCCAATGCCAACATACACTTTAATTGTTCCCAAACACGGGATATTAGCGATTTTTTTAATTAAAAAAAAATTAAATTAGCAATTAAAATTTAAAGTCAAAATTTCAACAACAACATTTTTTTTAAACAATGTTATATAATCGCTCGAAAGGTTTACTCGTCCTGATAATGATTCTGAAGCCAGATTTAGAAAAATGTGTACTCAAGTTGAGATTTGCCCGATAAAGTTTCATCCGACGCTAGCGCCATCCGTTATCTGAGAATCACACTAAACACCCGTCCCCTTTAGCCTTAACTTTCGGAGCGGTTTAGACAGCGTAAGATTTTAGCATGAAGTGAGATTTTTCCAACCTCTGGCGAACGCGTTTTGTACGAGAAAAATGGCAAAGATACAGCCCCGTAGCAGCACTTTCGTTGTAAGTGAGAATGATCAGAAAATTTCGTCACCCCTAAAAAGTGTCGATCCATAAAAAATGGAAACGCTTTTCGCATTTGTGTGCCATTGTAAAGACATGAAAATGTCAATAGAATAATAATAATAATAACGAATTAGAAGAAATAACATATTCAAGAAGATCTTAAACTTTTATTTTACAATAGTAAGCAACTGTACAATTTTTTTGTCATTTGCATGTCGGCAACTACAACAATCCGAGAGAGCTTTTAGGTGGGTACTTGGCGCTAACCGTCCTCCAGGTATCAATCTCAACGATTAGCCATCAAACCCAGAAAACTAATCACAATTTTGTTGATAAGTAACATGGACGCTGACACACATGTAATTTCCAAGATATCAAGAATTACTTTCATTTCTCTAATTTCTTTGACAAAGATCAAAATCGAAATATTAGATTCTTTCTTTCCTCTATATATTTGTGAAATTCATTCTATATTTAAAACGAAGTATATAGTTCAGTAGAACCGCGACTAGTTCAAGTGTTCCTATATATATATATATATATATATATATATATATATATATATATATATATATATATATATATATATATATATATATATATATATATGAAAAAACGTTAAACTCTAGGATTTGTCTCAGGATGTCTCAAAAAAGATTTCAATGAAGAAAATTTTCGAAAATTTTGATTTAAAAATTTATGGAGCCATTGCTATAGCTTCATTTTCTACGAAAATTTGCTAAAATGAATACCGAAATATATGAATTTCTGATTGTCGTAATGAATTGCTGATTGTATGGAACGCTGTTCATTCAAAACTTGGGATCCAAAACATCTGTAAATATCAAAACTTTGTTTCTGTTATAGACATTTTAATTTATTCCCTAATCACCATTCTTCTCCATTTCTCCGAGGTCTATTTCTATGTAGTTTATGTATTCATTCAGTCCTCTATGTTTTAATAGTTGGGTTCCAAGTCCTTTCTAGTTGGTGACTATTATTTATTTTCGTTTCTTGTTTCCGACTATTTAGCTCTCACCATTTTGAAGTGCAAGAGCTGCTTTGATACTCGATGGTCCCTATTTCCACCGTTCAGTGGACCTATCCAGTTACATAGGCGATTACGATTTTAGGGAGGTTCCGCATGATCTACATCGATTCGTGACGGTCAATCAAACTATTGCAATACAACTTTCTTGTACTTTTCATGGCGGTATGGATACGGTTTAATAAAATATTCATACACATGAGAACCTATTAAACGGTCATTGAGATGAGTAACAGTACGAGTTAGAGGTGAAACTAGTTACCAAAGTATAAAACTTGGTTATAACGGGGTGGGGGAGATCCGCAAGTATTACCAGTCGATTCAGCGTAAGAAATACGTAGAAACCGTTGAAAAGGTGAGATTTTGGCTTAGTTTTTACCGTTCTTGCATCTTGAAAAAATATTGGTTCTCCTGGTTTAAATTCCAATTGAAAATACTCAAGGTTCCCCAAATTAGAGAAATTTGCTTTTAAGAGGGCTTTTTCATGTCTTAAACCTTCAATCTGGATAAAGGTCAGGCATTTATCCGATAGAAAATTTAATGCTCTTTCCTACGGTATCTTAAAATTTGAATTTACACAGCAAATTAAGAGAGTTATCTTTGTTTTTGTGGCAAAAGGTCAAAAACACGAAAAAAAATCTTGAAAATTGTATCACTCAAAAACTAAAGCCGTCGATTGGCGAGTAGTTAAGTTAGGCTCTGTAACTTTATTGATTTAATGCAGTGTAGAAGTGAGTGCCTTTATCGAAAATTGGAGGAGTAGTCTTGTGGGATCTCACCTTCACATTTCCCGAGGAATATTGACCTGATTCTGAGGGGTAAATTCAATATATTGATATATTTTTTCCTGATTTATTTTCGTAACCCTCGGATCCGGCCACGCGGACCGTCGGACCCCTCCGCACTCGCACTTCATCTTTGAGTGGCCTCTACTCGCCCGCACCCGTCGCCTCCTAGTCGACGCTCTTCGTAGTCGATTTGCCTCTCACTTGCTGTTCCCTTTGCTTGACGACATGTTTTAGTTGACTTCTCTGTCGAGCCTCTGTTCTCAACTCCTTTACGCTGCTCGACGTGTTGCGGCGCATTACCCTGAACCTGTCTTACAGGGGTGTATTGCGGGATAGTCATCATCCGCATCGTCTAGGCCTTCGTTTCCAACCTGTACTCTGCAACACGTTTGAGCGTTTCGGGTCGGCATACTCCTGGCAGTTTATTTGCTGTCTCCTCTTAGCAGGGAATAGTTTAGTATTCTGAAGTTCTCAACAAAGATAGCTGGACCAATTCTCTCATCCCTGTTACTTTTTGAATACATTTTGGCTTTACAGTGGATCGCTGATAGTCGCTGGAAGCGATTAGTGCTAACACCTGGTGCAAAACTGAACCAATCCACAAAAAGACAAAGGGGCCCTAACGGATTAGATACTCTGCCTACAGCAAATAAAGCGTTATAAATCATGGGAAACGCGCGTGCGGGTACATTCACTCTGGCCGAACTGAAGCGATGCATCGCGGAAGTGATAGAGGAGAAGGAGGTCTCCACTGGAGCGGATTTGGGAAGCCTAGCTGCTACTATCAGCACTGAATTAGCTGAACTTAGAGAGGAAAACAGACATTTAAAGGGAGAAATCAATCAACTGTACCTGTGGTGAACTCACCATACCAACTCCCAGTCAGACATACATAAATCCACTACAGTACCAATTGGTCGAAATTCTAGACAACAAGAGCCGTAAAAATAACCTTTTGTTCGTCGGCATAACAGTTTCTTACATCAATTACGCCACTACTACATAGCATTTAATAGAGACTGTGCTTGGAATGGACTATAAACCCATGCTAAGCAGGGCCTTCCCAGCTGGGAATCCTAATGCGGCTAAAAATATGGTAGTCGCGGAGTTTGTGCGGGCTGAGGATGTTTTCCAAGTATTGAGCAAAACCAGGGAGCTAAAAGGAACTGGTTTCTACATCACCAGGTATCTTTATAAAAAAGGAATGAATCGCAAAAGCAAATTAGCTGAGGTTAAGTGGTCTATTACCCTCAGATATCCTCATATTAAGATTTCTTGGAAGGGAAATGCTTTGTTGGTAAATGACTGCCGGTACCTTTGGGGCGATACCCGAGGGCTAATTACGAGCGCTGGGGATGACGGTCTTGAAGAATTGAAGAAGAAACAGAATGTGGAGCTGCCCCGGTGTTCCGACTATCCCACACAGGAATGATATGAGGAGCCGGAGGACATTATCGATCTAAATATTACTAATAATATAAATAATAATGTAACTAGTAACTTAACTAATAATAAATCAAATGATATGTCTAATTTGTCGTTATTAATATACAATATTAATAGGTTACAAAAGAAACCAAGTGATTTCTTTTTGCATGTATCCAAATTTGGTATATTTGTACTAATTGAAACACACGTGGAAGAGAAGAAAATTTGTCTATTTAAGCATAATTTTAGTGAATTCAAACCGAAATGCATTCCTGCCACGAGGATCTCCAGGTTCGGCAGTGCTAATGGGAGTAAAGGGGTCAGTCGGTGGGGATATCGTGGCGTTCACGGACTTTGAAGGAAGGTATGATAAAGATGAACACCAATGATGGGTATGTATACCTGTGTACCTTCGGGATGAGGCTTGGGGTACCAAATTTGAGGAACTCAAACTTTTTGTGGAAAAAGATTCCAATTCAAGGCTGAAACTTACAGGCGATTTTAATGCAAGGATAGGAAACGGGCAAAAGCTCAGGAGGAGCATTGAGTGGCTACATGATCGCACGGAGGAAAGAATCTCCAAAACCAAAATTAGAAATAGCCCAGGCAATAAGTTGCTGAATAAGCTGGAGGACTGGGAACTTGTGATTTTGAATAGCAGGGTGAGTGGCGATCGAAATGGCTCCTATACTTACGGTGGGCCGAGAGGTGCCTCCGTTATTGATCTCACTTGTATGCCCATTGACTTATTGACTTCTCTACTCGAGCTGAAAATTCAAACACTGGCGTTCTCTGATCACGGAAGATCTCCCTCAGGTCCTTTCTTAGACCCTTCCAATAATCAACAAGCCAGAAAACATGCTCCATAGTTCGTTAAAATGGACGGAGAGCGACGAGAAAAGCTATAAGATAAAAATGGAATCTGCTTGTAAAAATATAACAGATTTCGCTCGACCGATGAACTTCAAAAAACTATTATTAAATGCTCTCGACAAGGAAATTATAGCGTGAGGCCAGTGCAGTTTATTCCACGTGAACCATGGTTCGATCTGGAGTGATTCAGGCTCAGGACAAGATCGTTCAGACTCCTGAGACTCTACGAAAAGTCAGATTCAGCATTGGTGCGTCTGAACTACATGGAGGTGAATAAAGAGTACAAAAAAGTCTTCGCTGCAAAGCAAGAGGGATTTCTGAAAGGAATAGTCACCAGATTTGCTGGAATCAGGGACACGCGTGAGTTCTGGCGGTTAGCCGATCATTTTAAGTACAAAAACTTGAACGGCACTCCTTACTTACAAATGGATGATTGGGTTCAGCACTTTACCAGGCTGTACAACCTACCAATTGAAACACAGGCCTTCCACTACCATAACTCGTGTTGGATGACTCGCTGGATAAACCTTTTACTTCACACGATACGAACTAAACCACTCGCGATGAAGTAGTGGAAACCCATTTCAAAACGGAAGTTAGTGAAAAACGTTGTCTATTTCAACGAAAAATAAAGAGTTACAAAGTTAAATCGATTTCGACGGTTAGGCCATCATCAGTAACTAACACATAAAAGTTAAGTTGTTTTGTGCCTAATGTTGAGGCTAAGTGTAGTGACACCCGCAGACTTTATATTAGGGGATCATATGAATATGTGTCCCTAATCGCCTCGATGGTACTGAGTCACTACAGAGCACATAATTTCCAACTCCCAATAGCTGGCAGTGTCGAACAGCCAGCGTCCCTGCCCACAGCTCTTCTGTGAACACAGACGCAACAGGTGGTATGCATCTAATGACATGGAAGTTGGGGGTCCATAGTGCAAGGCCAACACCATCAGGTGTCTTTGAGCCATCAGTGAATAAGAGAGTGTGTCCAGCATATCACTGTATGGCCTCTGACCTCTGAGTAACGACATCTGAGGATATGTGGGGGTGTATTGCCTGCAACCCCAACTCTCAACCAAAAATCAACGCATATCCCAGACAAGGAGGGACGGGGAGGACTTCAAAAGGGACCAGAGGGTATTTTTCCATGCAGTCCCACCTGGTAAGTTCCTGAACAAGAATGCCTAATGGGCGAGTTGGAGTCTGGAGCCTGGAATATGTTTCATCCAGGGGTGGTAGAGTTACCATGGTATGTAGTGGGTGCCCTGGGAAATAACGAAGGCGCTCTGCATAGGAGAGTGTCAGTAGATTTCGCGTAATCTTTAGTGGCTGGCTACGCCCGAGCACTTGAAGGGAGGCTGTTGGGGTAGTTTGAAAGGCCCCAGTGGCCTAACAGAGGCCCTTGTTTAAAATAGGCTCCAGCTTATGCAGCAAGGATTTTCTTGCTGATCCATAAACTGCAGACCCATAATCAATTCTGATTGCACCACAGCATGAAAAATCCTTAAGATTACTTCCTGCTGGGCGCCCCAACAATACTTGGATAGGGCCTTGAGCAGCTGTACACCTTGCATAGTAGCCTGGCGCAAGTACTCAAATGCTCGGTCCACCGCAGCTGGCGGTCTACTATGAGTCCAAGGAAACGTGTGTGTGTGTGGAATAAGGTATTATGACTCTACAAATTGTGAGTGGATACTCATCATGTGCTTAGCGCTTTCTGCAAAATAGATGGAGGTAGTTTTTGCAGGTGTAAAACTAAACGTTCGCATCCGAACTATTTGATATATCGTCACCAAAATCCCAACATGACATAATTGCATTTCTCAAATTTTTTTTATTGTGCTTTTGGAAGTTAAATTTCCCTGCGAATCGATTGGTGGCACCAGTTTTCCACTATGAGCGCTAGTTTCTCCAATATCGACAGGATGACGAACATGACATACAAAATTATGGAATCCAACATGACACGATTGCAGAGTTTCTACAGTAAAAGCATGGCCGACGAGAGCAATGACGAAAGCATGCTGAGTTTTCCCTTTATTTCATCTGTTATTTGGTGTTTTCCTGTCAAATTTCTTCTATAGCTACATAATTGGACACTTTCTTAGTGATAATGATTTATTTTTCTTTGCTCCAGAATGTCAGAATTGGTAGAATACGCAAAGAAAAAAAAAAACACATTCAATAATGCTATGTTGATTTGTGGAGTGTTTGTAATTAAGTCAAGTTGTGCAGGCTCAGCCACGTTGATACTTGATGTGGTAGCGTGGCTTTTAAGAATTTCGCCTTTTAAATATTTTAGCGTAGAAGACTTATGATTCAAGTTAATTTTCCTAGTCCTTATTTGAAGCCAAGAGTCAGGCTCAATTACCTAATATTTTGTTTTCATTGAAAAGAAAAGGCTGAGATTACGTAATTTATTTTGTTTATTGAATAATAATTATTATTAGTTCTTAACTATTAGGAAAAAATGTGTCTTTAAGAATGAAACTACTGATTCCTTCCACACAGACTAAGGCTTAGACTGACAACGAAAAAAACGAAAGTTCGAATTATTGAGGGGCTCAAAGCTCAGATGATTGCATCAGATGCAAGGAACAACTCCTGAAAATTTCAGTCCGAACCGATAACCCCTTGAGGTCTCCTAAACCCGTTTTTTGGTAATTGAATTATCGATTTTAGAACACTAGACGCTTAGGACCAAAAGACGGTTAGGACATGAAAGATCCATGCGTCTGGACACTTTTTATACTCTATTCCTATGTTTTCGGTGTCGCGGAACACGATGCCACCATTAGTGCAAGCGCAGAAGCTGTATTTCTTTTGATATTCAAGAAATCAGTCCAAATAAGTGATGGAAAAAAGGCTTTTTTTGTCGTTTTTACCTAGTTTTGACTGGGAAAAAAATTGTTTGCGGGTCTTTTCTGCTTTGGACCTAGTTTCCTGGCTTGTTCCGAATGTAACTGTTATTTTTGATAAGCGTGGTATATAAATAATATATAAAGACGATTTCGACAAGACAAATATATTGACTGACTGACGACGACATGATACTTTTACAACGACGTCACAACCAGGCAGGAGTGTATCACTGCCTTCATTATATTTATAAATAATTAGTTCGTAATTTAGTTATCATTTCATATATTCATTTAGGAACGACAGTTTAATAATTAAATAATATTTATTATTATAAATAATATTAAATATTATAACATGCTCCTTTTTTTTATTTTTTTTTTATTTTAGTTTTTTTTTTTACATTCAATAATCATTAGATATTATTTTCCTTTGGTAATTCATTAATTGAATTTCAAAGACATTAGAAGAAGAAATACATACAATAAGTTCATTATTTCATTAACAATATTAGTGGTGTATTAAGTTACGAATTAGAATAATCATAGTGAAAGAACCAATCAATATTTCAAAATGTCAACCGGGTAGGAGGCTTAATTAGTCTACCACTTCGCGTAGTATAATCTTTATTTTGTAGAGACGTTGTTCCTGCATTATCGTTATCAAAAAGTGATTTTTTTGCAACATAATTAGGAGAAAGCGTAATAGATGATTCGAGACTAGTCTGTTTTGCAAAATCGTTTTTCGCTTGTTCATGAATTGGTTTCGGATCTGGATTTCTCTTAATTCCGTTATTTATCAAAATTGGCATAGGTTTTTCGAGTAGAAATTTTCTATTTCTAGTATATCTACTACCCTCTTTATTTTCAATTACGTATGTCCGCGGACCTGAAAATTGGATAATTTTTGCGGGTTCCCAATGGTGCTTTGGGGTTTTTTTGAAAAAAATTCGTTGTCCAATCTGTAAATTTGAAAGAGGACGAGCTTTTCTATCAAAATAGCTTTTAAATTTGTTTTGCCTTAATGCCATGGATTTTTTGTGTTTGTTAAAATTTAAAGTTTTGGGAATTAGCAGCTTCGGCGATATTGGTATTGTACATCTTAAGCGACGCGACATCAAAAGTTTTGCTGGGGAGTCAATATCATTTTTAGGGGTATTAGCATAGTGGAGCAGAGCAATGTGGGGATCACTCCCTGAGTCTTTACATTTACGGAGTATGTTTTTACATATCTTCACTCCACTTTCAGATTGTCCATTACTTCTAGGATGGTAGGGGCTAGATTTCATATGAGAAATACACCAATCTTTTGAGAAATCAGCAAATGCTTTTGAATCCCAAGGTGGACCTGTGTCTGTAACCATTGTCTCGGGAATTCCATGACGAATAAATATACATTTTAAATGATTAATTACTGTTACAGCATTGGATGACGAGATGCTTATTAACTCTATAAACTTGGAAAAGTAATCCATCACTACTAGGTATTTTCTATTGTCGAAATCAAAAAAATCTGCTCCTACTTTTTGCCAAGGTAACTTTGGACACTGATGAGGCATTAGTGGCTCATCTCGCTGTTGAGGACTAAACTTAATACATGAGGTACAACTTTCTATGAAATTTTTAATTTCTGATGACATGTTTGGCCAAAATAGAACACCTCTAACAAGAGCTTTACAACGTTCCACGCCCATGTGACTTGTGTGGATTTTCGATAATAAACCTCTTCTAAGACTAGCTGGTACTACAATACTTGTGTTTTTATAGAGTATACCCTCATTAATATATAAATCCGCTTGGTATGACCAATAAGGCTTTGCTAAATTGTTAACCAAATTTTTGTTCGCAGGCCAACCTTTTTGACAGTATTCTTTAATAATTAATGACGTTTCATCAATTGCAGTGACTTTTCGAATGTCGTTTAATGTTTCATTAGAAACAGGGGTTGATTCAGTGACCAAATTTACGTGAACTGTGATTTGTTCATCCAGTAAATCGTCTGTGTCTGGGAGAGCTGCGCGCGACAATGCGTCGGCTACATGCAAAAATCTTCCAGGTTTATATACCATGTGCAAATCATATGGTTGCAATTGCAAAAACATACGTTGTAATCTTGGGGGAACGCTACCTAGTGGCTTTTTGATTAAAGTTACTAGTGGTGAATGATCGGTTTCTATGGTTATTTTTTGTCCATATATATATTGCCTAAAACGAGTACATGCAAAAACTGCAGCGTACAACTCTTTTTCTATCTGTGCATAATTTTTTTGACAGTCGTTCAATGTTTTTGATGCGTAAGCAACTGGTTTGTTGTCTTGAAGTAGACAAGCTCCTACGGCTGACTGACTTGAATCGACTGATAACACTATTTGTTTATTTACATCGAAATGAGACAAAACGGGTGTGGTTGTTATTATTTTTTTTTTTTAGTTGCTCAAACGTATTTTGATGCTCAATTTCCCATTCCCACTGACTGTTCTTTTTTATCAAATTTCTAAAGAGAGCGGTTTTTTCTCCCACATTTGGAATGAAACTTCCTAGATAATTGATTATGCCTAGAAATCTTTGCATTTCTGTTTTATTTTTAGGAGCAGCCATTTCACTGATAGCTCTTACGCGATTGTTATCGGGACGTACTCCGTCTGCTGAGAAAACATGACCTAAATAATTAATTGATTTCATGCTGAACTTGCACTTCGATTTATTAAATTTTACATTAAATTGACGAGCTTTTTCTAAGACGGTCCTTAGACGTTCGTTATGTAATTGCTGGTTTTCAGCAAATACTAACAAGTCATCGAGAAATACACATACGCCAGGTATATCCCCGAAAATTTCCATCATTTTTTCATGGAATATTTCTGAAGCTACTGAGATTCCAAAAGGAAGTCTCAAAAATTTTCTTCGACCCCATGGTGTATTGAAAACTAAATAATCAGAGCTAGCATTATCGACTGGCACAATCCAAAATCCCGAATTGGCATCCAATGTTGAAAATATTGTTGCGCCATTTAATTTTGACCTAATATATTCTAATGTAGGAAGTTGGTAGTGCGATCTTTTTAAAGCCTTATTCAAATTACGCGGATCTAGACAAATGCGTAAATTACCCGATTTTTTTTCTGCTACAACCATGGAACTGACCCAATCACTTGGTTTTTCCACTTTGGCTATTACACCGTCGGCTTCCATACGTTCTAGTTCGGCTTTTACTTTTGGGTATAGTTTAAATGGTAATTTTCTAGGAGGGTCAACTATAGGTTTCACGTCCGGTTTTATAGTGAGTGAACACGGTTTTGACAAACAACCCAAACCTTCAAAACAATCATTGAAGTCATTAACAATCTGCGTCGGCGACAATGTTACCTCTTGAACACGCTTAATCAAATTTAATTGTGAACATGTTTTGAGACTTAATAATGTAGAACAGTTGCCATCTACTATATTGAAAGTTATACGACTTGGCTTGTTACCTACCAAACAATCTAACTCACAATAACCAATGCTTGGTATCCGATAACCACCATAAGTAGTTATCATGGAATAAGACGGTTTCAAAATTTGCTCACCTAAATTCAGATTTTCAAATACTTTTTTGCTCATGCAATTCAACTGTGCACCTGAATCGAGCTGACATTTGACGGTATTTTTTCCAATTTTAACATCAACATACCAAACATCGTCTTCGGCTGACGTACCGACTTGACAAACAAAATACTCATTATCATTACATAAATCATACCTTTCAGATCCGGTTTCGACAGAATTCACTGCTTTAGACTTACACATTCTCTGATAGTGGTTAAACATACCGCACTTCAAGCACCTTTGACCAATAGCAGGGCACTTGAAACGATGAATTTGACCGCACCGACTGCACATCGTGTTATTCCGATCACCATTTCGCGGCATACTGCTGCTTCTTGATAGCGTTCTCGACGAACTGCGTTGACGAGTTGAGTTATGAGCGCGTTTGTTCTGTTTCCCACGGGACCTTGATCGCCATCTACCATCATCTCTTCTAGTATCGGATGAATTCGGATAAGATGCTCCTGATACTTTATTGACATTTTGAACTTCATTTGGTCTCTCTGTCTCAGCTACCTGTATTCTAGATAATTCAAGGCTACGGCAAATTTTAACAGCTTCATCAAGAGTAAGGTCATCTTCTTGGAGAAGTCGCTCCTTCATTTTATGATTTTCTTTCGATAGGCCAAGAATCAGAATATCCTTTACTAGGGAGTCACGTAGAGTACCTAGTTCACAGGATAAAGACAAGTTTTTTAAGGATGTGACGAATTCATCGATTGATTCTCCCTGTTTCTGTTGGCGGGTAAAAAGGTTATGCCTCTCGACTGTGACATTTTTCTTGGGATTGAAGTGGTCATTAAATTTTCTTTCCAAATCCTTATAAGTCACTTTATCCTCATCAACATTAAACGATTCAAAAACATTCATGCCTTGAGACCCAATAAGCGACAAAAGTAAGGCTACTTTCCGTTTGTCCGATTCTCCTTCAAGCCCGGCGGCAACAAGGTATAGGCGGTACTGCTTGATCCAATTTTTCCATTTCACCGATAAATTTGTGGAATTGCATCCATCTATTTCTAGCGGAGCAATGTTAGGGCGAATATTGACAGACATATTCTCTTTATATGTTTGAGTAGCTGCACTCACTTTAGTTTTAGACGACGCTGTTGGGAGCTGGTTGTTGGATTGACCGTTTTCATCAATTGAGTCATCAATGGCGGAATCGCGACTTTCACGCACTCGCGGGTTAGGTGCAGACATTCACCGGTATATTCTCCGTTGACAGAACTTTCTCGGCGAATTTATACGAAAACGGACGGTCTGAATATTTAATTAACACACTGACACCATGTTATTTTTGATAAGCGTGGTATATAAATAATATATAAAGACGATTTCGACAAGACAAATATATTGACTGACTGACGACGACATGATACTTTTACAACGACGTCACAACCAGGCAGGAGTGTATCACTGCCTTCATTATATTTATAAATAATTAGTTCGTAATTTAGTTATCATTTCATATATTCATTTAGGAACGACAGTTTAATAATTAAATAATATTTATTATTATAAATAATATTAAATATTATAACAGTAACAAGACCGATTTCGTCCTATATTATATTGCCCTTTTGGAAATACCTGCTCAAGAGCCGAGTTAGCTTTTTTAATGGTAACCGCCCTATACTTACCAGTAGCTGCGAAATCAAAATTTAACGCCCTGAAGCCCTATTTACCCCATTATTTTATGTTTTTGGGCTCATTGAACATTACGTGCAAGTAGTAGTGTCACTATTGAATATAGAACGGTTACCATTAAATAAGTCGACTTGACTCTTGAGCTGATATTTCGAGAAGAAAAATGTATTAATGAACAAACTTAGTCTTGTCATATTCAGAATAAGTCACAGAACAAAGTCCAAGGCAGAGGAGACTCTCATAAATTGTTTTTCCCAATCAAAACTTGGTGTAACCGGCGAAAAATCCCTTATTTCTAATAATTTTGTCCACTGATTTTTTGAACATCAAGAAAAATCCACTCTATTCACCGATTTTTGACACCTAGCTCTTGATTATTAACCGAAATACGAGTCCTACGCCTCCACTACTAGCACGTAATGTTCAACGAGCCCAAAAACATAAAATAATGTGATAAAAAGGGCTTCAGGGCGTTAAATTTTGATTTCGCAGCTACTGGTAAGTATAGAGCGGTTACCATTAAAAAAGCTAACTCGGCTCTTGAGCAGATATTTCCAAAAGGACAATATATTATAGGACGAAATTGGTCTTGTTACATTCGGAACAAGCCAGGAAACAAGGTCCGAAGCAGAAAAGACCCGCAAACAATTTTTTTCCCAGTCAAAACTAGGTAAAAACGGCAAAAAATGCCTTTTTTTCTATCACTTATTCGGACTGATTTCTTGAATATCAAAAGAAATACAGCTTCTGCGCTTGCAATAATGGCGGCATCCTGTTCCGCGACACCGAAAACTTAGGAATAGAGTATAAAAAGTGTCCAGACGCATGGATCTTTCATGTCCTAACCGTCTTTTTGCCCTAAGCGTCTAGTGTTCAAAAATCGATAATTCAATTACCAAAAAAACGGGTTTAGGAGACCTCAAGGGGTTATCGGTTCGGACTGAAATTTTCAGGAGTTGTTTCTTGCATCTGATGCAATCATCTGAGCTTTGAGCCCCTCAAAAATTCGAACTTTAGTTTTTTTCGTTGTCAGTCTACTAAGGCTGTATTTTATTGCATTTAAGATGAAGTAAAACTGAAATCTTGTCATTATAATTTATTAATATCTTGTCATTTGTTGGAGTCAAGAGTTGGGCTCAAATAGTACTACTTTTAACAGAGAATGTGTTTTAGCCATGGACTAACTAGGCAAAAAAGCTAACGAAATCTGAAACGAAATGTGGGACGAAATCTGTGACGACAACATTCTGATGATTTCCGCTTACAACCAAGTCGTTGCTAGGGAAATGGTACTTCGTCGTTTGTCATCCCCCGAAATTCGTTGACCATTCGTTCGAAAGCTCTCGATTTATCCAACCATATTATGTTAACTACTGCGAAGTGCGTGGCCAACAAGCTGAGTTATGAGCATGGTTATTTGAATAATTGTGTACACTCAGGTGATCATTCTCAATAATTGATATTGTGAACATGATTGCAACCGCTGGTTAATTTCTGATGATTTCATTCAGCTGGTGTTTCGATGATTTGATTCATAGCAGGTGATCCGAATATTGCGAGAACGGTTTGATTTGTGAAGCGGTGGTTAAATAAGCTAAGGATCGTGTAGCCTGGTGTAACCTATGTAACCGAAGCTGAAATTTTGGAGGGAGGCTCAAGGGAGAATGCTGAAGACGCCTGGGTGATCACTGATCAGCTGAGTGAGCTCCTAAGCCATTTTCTTTCTTATTCAACGCAGGAAGCTGAAATTTGAGAGGGATGATCAAGGGAGAATGCTGAAGACGCCTGGGTGATCACTGATCAGCTGACTGAGCTCCAAAGGCATTTTCTTTCCTATTCAACGCAGGAAGCTGAAATTTGAGATGGAGGGTCAAGGGAGAATGCTGAAGACGCCAGGGTGATCACTGAGCAGCTGAGTGAGCTCCGAAGCCATTTTCTTTCCTATTCAACGCAGGATGCTGAAATTTGAGAGGGAGGGTCAAGGGAGAATGCTGAAGATGCAATGGTGATCACTGATCAGCTGAGTGAGCTCCAAAGCCATTTTCTTTCCTATTCAACGCAGGAAGCTGAAATTTGAGAGGGAGGGTCAATGGAGAATGCTGAAGACGCCTGGGTGATCACTGATCAGCTGAGTGAATTCCAAAGCCATGGAATGTGTTTTAGCCATGGACTAACTAGGCAAAAAAGCTAACGAAATTTCGTAACAAAATTTGGGACGACAACATGGATACCAATGATACGGAACTAAGGATCGTGTAACCTGATGTAACCTAGGCGATATTTTGTTATGACGCGGTCTATGAGTTATAAATATTTTAGGTTATTATCTCACTATTGGAAGTTAACCAATCTTCAACCTAAGATTGAATACGGGTTTATGTGAAACGCGTGAGCTAAAACACATTCTGTGTTTCAATAATTTCGTCCGATGTATGTAAATAGAGGTAACCGGGGGTCCAGGGGGCTTGCCACCTGGCGAGGCGCGGAGCGCCGAGTTTTGTTTTTAATTACTTACAAGAAAAGGCTGAAATTCAGTATTTGAATGTTGAAAAAATTCGTTATAAAATAGTGAACCTGATTCTCCTTCCAGACTGATTAAGAGTGTATTTTATTTAATGCCAAATGATAATCAAATCTTGTCATTATAAAAGTTGAAATAAATATTTTAAGAGCCTTATCGGACTTTATTATCATTCATTCCCTGAAAATTTCATAGGAAACATGACAAGACTAACAGAAAGTTTTGAGCAACATGACATGACTAACAGAAAGTTTCGAGCAACATGACATGATCTCATTCTTTTTTTAGTCCTTTCGCAAAATCATGTGTTTTTGTTTTTAATTGAATTCTGGGACCCTGGAAAACGGTTAGAAGCAGTAATATACTGACAATTATGAATAGTTGAGAAATGAAACGGTTTTTCTATTCTCCTGAAAAGCTCCCAAAATCAATTATGTCATGTTGAGATTTTTGCGACGATATGGTATCAATAGCACGTTGCAATGTTTCACTCACATTTCTCAGACTATCGCCTCGCAGGAGGATAGTTAAGTCATCCACATACAGTAAGGGACCCCTTGACCAAAAAGGTGTCCACGATATAAATCTCAAAAGCTGAGAGCTGGTCAAAAGCTGAGAAGCGTTTGCGAAAACCAGCCTGATATTGGCTGATGAGGCAGTTGCTCATAAAAAACCATACCAGGCGGTAGTTGACCATAGCTTCCAGGATCTTGCTCATGCAGCAAGTAAGGGAGATGTGTCTGTAACTGGCAGCCTCACAAGGGTCGTTGCCTTCTTTCTGCAGTGGGACAATGACAGTCTCCCTCCAGGAGGAAGCATAGTTACCTGAGGCATACATAGAATTATACAGCCTCAAGAGAATGTGCTTTTCCTCCTGTGGGAGATTAATCAACATTTCGTAATGGATCGTATCCTTCCCAGGGGTAGTCCTGATCGATTTCTTCATTGCTCTCTCTAGTCCACCCATTGTGAATGATATCATTTGAGGGATTGGACGGTGGCGCGAGCTGAGAGAGAGGTGCCATCTCAACCTCCGCCTTTTGTCGCCTAAAGTCATCCGCGTATGCTTCATCACTGGACACATGGGCATGATAAAAGGCCAATGTGTCAGCAACGTGCTTGGGTTCCCGAGCCACATCACCCTGAGGTGTGGTGATAAATGGCATAGTTGGTGGCGGGAGACCCTTCATTGCATGAACCTTTCGCCATACATCTTTAAGAGGAGTAGGTACCATCCTTAATTTCACTTACATATGAGCGAAAGGTGCTGACTTGGCCGTGACGCTTGAGCCAGCGCTCACGTGCTCTGGCTCGCTTGAATATAGCGTAATTTTCAGTTGAACGTCTTCGTCGGGTACGTCGTTATTTATTATCATTATTTATTTTTTCAAAAAGCAAATTTTTATTTTCAAAATATCGTTTATATTTTTTTGAACAGAATTTTAGTCAAATGAAGTTTATTAACAATATACTGGAGCATTACAAAATGTATGTACAAAAATAAGCCTGAAGAGTTATAGTCATGCAGCATGATCGTGTGAGCGAATTTTCGTAGATTATTATTGTAGTATATTAAGTTACATTGTTAAGACATTTTTTAAGCACTTTGAATGCAAGCACTACTAGTTTTAAGACCAAAAAACCCGTTCGATATAATATTCTGCAAGTCAAAAAAGATTTTAATTATTTGCATTAATATTTACTGAAAAATCGATAAGAACTGCCGAGAAAGGGAAAAAAGCCCAAATATTTTTTGAATTGCAGAATATTATTTTGAACAAGTTTTCTTGCCATAAAATTGGTTGTTGAACAAATTTCTTCACACTCAGCGTGCTAAAATTTCAAAACAGTATATTGCTATAATACCTACACGATAATTTACAAAAAAAGTTCCAGTCATGCAGCATGATCGCATGAGCGAATTTTCGTAAATTATCGTATTACGTGAATCGTAGGTATGTTAAATTTATTGGACATTTGAGCACCTTGAGTTCCAATAAATTATTTACTGACTAGTAATTTTTTGGCAAAAAAAATTGTTTTAAACAATACCCTGCAATTCAAAAAATATTTGATTTTTTTTCCAGGTTTTATCGATATTTCTGGAAATAATAATGAAATGTCAGTACATTTTTCAGCATAATCTTGTTGAGTCCAGCGACGAGCGCTCCGCGTCGACCCGTGAGCGGAAGGCGATCGAGCGAGACACACGAGCGACGCGACGAGTGAAACGCGACAACCACTTCGAGCGTCGACCCGTGTGTGAACGGCCTAAGCGTCCAAAAACTAAATCTCTTTGATGAACCTAAGTCGGGACACCAGGCCATATATATATATATATATATATATATATATATATATATATATATATATATATATATATATATATATATATATGTTCATAATTTGATAGTTAACAATTTCTTCACACACAAGTTGCTTACATTTCCGAAAGATTTGAAAAAACATTAATGCTAAAAAAAAGTATGTGAATTCACTCATTTGTTCTTGCTGCACTTCTAGAATTTTCTTAAATAAAATATTTGCATTTTGTTAACATTAGTTTGCTTAGAATGTTTTATCACTTTCATGTGTTCAATAAACAAATCTTAGCTTGCAACTAAGTCGGTATCTCGGATGAAACCCGTCAAACCACTGAGCCGGTCAGCCCTGTCCCCCGTACACAGTACCTACAGATTCAGGTCACTAAGTCCCACTAGCAGTCCACCACAATCGCGATATCTGATCTTCCGTAAAACTGCTAAGTGGGTTGTTGGTTAATCACTTATTGTTAAGCCGTTTGATGTGATGAATACAACAAATACAACATTAAATTCATAACGATGGTTGTTGGGAGGGAGAGTGACAGCCCCCTACCCACCCCTCCCTCGCTTCGCCAATCACCGGACAACCGCGTTCAAGTTTAGTTCGTTCGGAACCAGGATCGCGCGATGTATGACAATGCTGCCTTCACTTCCTACCCCAATCTCCCTCACGTACTCGATATCGAGAATCCCCCGCACAAAGGTAAATTGATGGTTTCTATTCTTGGATCGATTAGCATTTCCATACTCCGAAATACTAGCGTTAAAACAACATTAATGATAATGGCAGTCATCCTTCATAATCCAAAACTCGCCGGCAGCAGCAACTAATAAACAATTAGGTATCTGCTGTCATAAATTTGGATATCCACAATCTCATTTCAATTCAACTGAAATAATGATAATAACTGCATATTATATCTACGAAACGTCACTAAAAAAGTTAAAGTCATGCAGCATGGAACGTATGAGCGAATTTTCGAAAAATTATCGTGCTATGTTATGTTGCATTGTTTTGAAATTAATTGTTAACTACCAATTTTATGGGCGAAAAACTCGTTGTAGATAATATTCTGCGATACAAAACGAGATTTTGGATTTTCAAATTTTTGGGGTTTTATCGATTTTTTAGCACATTTTAATGAAAATTAAATACATTTTTTCAGCATAATTGTGCACCTAATTTTGTTAATGTTCTATTTTATAGTTAATAAACTTTATTTGAACAATATTCTGCAAAAAAAAGAAATATATATATATATATATATATATATATATATATATATATATATATATATATATATATATATATATATATATATGCATATATAAATGTAATTATTTTTTGAAAAGTTAAACTCTAGGATTCGTTTCAGAATGTCTCAAAACGGAATTTCAATGAAGAAAATCTTCAAAAAGTTTGATTTTAAAATGTTTGGAGCCATTGCAATAGCCTCATTTTTTACGAAAATTCGCTAAGAAAGAGACCCATCACGTTGTTGATACTATTAAATTTTCGATCTTGGTTGTTGTAAACTCCACGTTTAAAGAACTGAACTAAGAAATTCGGCAACAAAAACGACATTTCATGTGTTCTGTGTTTTCATTTGTATGGAATTAGTCGATCATGTCATTTGCCTCCATAATTAAGATAAACAATAAAAGAAAAATTTACCTGGTATTCACGACACTAAAAGCCTCGTTGCCTATCTTGCATTGACTTCTCGAAATTATCCTTCCTCCCGTTAGCCCCCTCTACCGACAGTAAATTTCCATCATAAAATTTCCAGCATGAAATTGGAAACTCCTAACATATTTTCCAAAAGTAGACCAAATTCATTATTATTGAACGAAAAAATGATCACGAAAATCTGACGAGAATAGTTAAAACATCTCGATTTATTATTATCGCCCTCTCTACTCACCCCCGTCCACAATGAAATTTGAAACTTCTGACATATGTCACAAAACTAGATCGAATTCTTAATTGAACAACAACCAAAATAATATTAATAATAATAAATAAATAAATTAAATTAAAATAAAATAAAAAGATCAAAATCACAAAAATTGGATGAGAATAATGTAAAAATCACGAACTATCAGTATTACCCTCTCCATTCACTCTCCCTCCAAAACCCCGGTATAAGTTCCAAAACTAGACTGAATTGTTAATTTAAAAAAAAAAAAAAAAAAGTTACGAAAATCAGATGAGAACAGTGATAACATCACCATTCATCAATATTACCCTCTCCGTTCACCCCCTTTCGTAATGAAATTTGAAACTTATAACATTTGTTCCGATACTCGACCAAATTTTTAATTGAAAAAAAGACAATAAATAAATAATTAATAATAATCACGAAAATCAGTTGAGAATTGTAGCTTGGGCAGCGTCAACGAAATTGTCGTAGAAAAAGAAAAGGGGAGGGGGATGACATGCTGTTGTTGATCGATTTAAATTGATGTCTTCTTGTTGGTCTGTGAGACCATTTCTCAGTGCATTTCTCCACTTCTTTGCTGCATATTTTGGTTGGGGCAGAGAGATTGAGGCGTTGAAACAAAGAAAAAACACACATATATATATATATATATATATATATATATATATATATAAATAAAATTATTAAATATAAATATATGTATATATATATATATACATATATTTATATTTAATAATAATTAAAGTCGTACTAGGCCGCAATTTTACGCGTGGTTGCAGCTTCTCAGACTATATACTGCATCGGATGCATTCACTATCATGGGGGAAATTAGTTTTCACAAAAAGGGGCGTTCCTTTAATGCATACATCACATGTCAACGAGTTTTTGACTTACTTTAAGCCTCAAATCCTGTGCAATATTTACGTTATTTACGATAGGCTGGAACTTGCTAACAACACTTCGTCACGAAGCAATGGGGTAAGAATTGGTATCAAGCATCCGACCTTACAGACTTCAATGAAAGGTGCGGAAAACGTTGCATTATTCATAAAGTGAATACCTACTTATGCTCATCATCCTGATAATTATTACGTTGTATTTATTTATTTTCTTGAGCTTTATTATTTATTAATGTTATAATGATTTTCTTCAATCAGCTTTCGTCACGGAGTTGAAAAATAGGTTGCATTGAGATCTCGTTTTTGAAAGATATTTGATGAGGAAAAACTGTTATTTGTGAAAGGCGGATTTCAACGCAAACAACTAGAAATGTGTTATCCCATAGGTTACCAGATGGACATCGTTTTCCATGAAATAGTTCTGGCGTTGCGATTGTGCATTTTAACAAAGGGGGAACAGGACACATGTCCAATTATGTCCAAATTATGTCAAAAGCGACTATTTGACTTCCACGCGTTGTCATTATGCCATTCTCATGACATATCAGTCAAGCAATTGAGGAAAATTCGTTGACTTTATTGAAAGGGAAGAAGAAACAGGTAGGTACCGGTTGAATGCATAGTAAGTGGCACTCGAAATCGATTTGTAGGTACAGACAGTTTTGTCGTTCCCAAACTGTAATTGATGAGGTGATCATAATCAGTCAGTGGTCTTCAAAGGAGTAGTTAGGTAACTTTTATTCTTACAACAGCAAAAGAATTTTTAGTTACCGGCTCGGAAAACAAAACTAAATAAAATAAATAATAATAAAATCCAGAACTAATGTGAGCGCGCCAAATAATACTACCTTTGTACTTGATAGATCGTCAAACGATATTGCCAGACAGAAATAGCTTGACCCATGCCGAAAAAGACGGGAATTTCAAACTTGAGTTTGACAAAATTGTTAGACGGCTATATTTTGAATAAGCCCCAAATAAAGCCTTTCACAGATAATACAGATACAGATGCAGATTTTAATACAGCGCCAGATTTTATTTTATTACTATTCGTTTTGTCAACATATATTCTTTGTACTTACTTTTTTCGTACGAATAACAGAATTGTAGATTATTGAGTTGTGTTAAAAGGGAGGATATAGATTGTATCAATTTATAAATGAACTGCAGAAGCACTGAAATTGTGGAAATTTGATTTATTATTAATTATATTGAATGTATATGAACATTGTTCTGAGGATTTATTGTTTGCACAGCGCAGAAATTCTCTTTTTGCTCGCTTCAATGTTACAACTCCTAGTTCAAACTCTCACCCAAATTCTATCCATGTTACTATTTCTTCTCACTTAAAGTAGGCACTCTAATTTCAAAACAATGAAACATAATATACTAATATAATTTATGGCAAAAATTCGCTCGTATGGTGATGCTGCGTGACTGGTTTCTTTTACTAGCATCTCTTCAACAGTTTTATTCACGTTTTTGGCATAAGTTCGGAACTCCGCTTTCGGGGTCACCGCTGCACTTTTCAAAGCGGAGATCTCCAGCTCAAAGCTGAATACTTAAGCTTGTGACTCTAATTGATAACGGTTTTTAACTTTTGAGAAATATCCGGGAAATGTGATCTAAGAATTTCTTATTGCTAACTTTCATATTGGCGGATGCTCGCGTCTGGAATTCGGGCAGAATCTGTCAAAGGTATGATTCGTAATAATTTATTAGTTTGTGAAATAATACCGCTGTCTATCGGAATAACGGCGCTACACTTTCCGTTTTCACTACGCCGAGTTTACAAAAAGCATCCTTGGCATTTCTTCTTTTCAGTTTCTCCCAAGGAGATTCGCGCCCAACCTAACAATAACCAAAAACCACAAACGGTCCACCTGCCTTTCATGCTGACCACTCTTGATGTAATAAGCGCTGGACTCTCACTCTGAAAGTTATCTTTGGTATTCTTGTGCCTCTATTACAGAACTATCATACAAAAAGCCTTACTCTGTTTGTATTCAACTATTTGTAACCCAGGTGAACCCATAAATAGGGGCATTGCTCGCTTGATACAGAAACAATTACTCTTCGGATACATGGAATGCCTACCGAGATTTTTCTCTGAAAACTGCAAAGCCATAATACGGATATAGATATACCTACCTCCTCCAGGGCCAGCACAGAAGAGGTTTTTCTTTCCCAACCTAAGAGAAAGTGATATGTTCGGTTTGAAACCTTGTTTTGTAGCTCCTTCTTAACTCCTCCGTAATAAGGATCAGTGGTCTGGAAATATTTTTATGTGTGTCTGTCGGTCACTCTGGCATCCTGTCAATCACTCTGTTGACTATGATCATTCTGATCCCTTGAATGGAGATTGCGAAAAAATCCCTGCTTAGCGTTTGGGCTCGGTTCCCAAGAAATTCGTAAAAGAAGAATTCTTCTTGGCAAGGATGCACAAAAAAAAAACATCTACTTTAAAGAATCATAATTAAAGGGTGAACATATTTGGGAAAAGTTCGCCTTTGGTGGACACGACTTTTAGTCCCAAATTGATGTCTCTAACGATTTTGATGAAATTTAGGTAGTTGAGTAATATTTTACGTGGGTTCAAAGGGTTCCCATTACACCCCATTCCATTGCTCTTCTCTCTACGAAATTGAAAATGAAACTTGAAACTTGGAAGTGAAAGTTTGAGAATATGATTGAGTTGTCAAATACTAATTTTTAAATCTGGGTTTTTTCTGTGATTTGAGAGGATTATTTTACTTTTCAATCGGGACTTTTTTTTCACTTATGATTTCGGAGGAGCATTTTACAACCTCCTGAACTATAACAAATCGTTGCTATCTTTGCTGGTGAGGATGCAAAAACTCAATTACTTTCCAAAGGAGAGGGGGCATTGACAGCTGATAAAGCAATTTCCATGTTTGAGTCTTATGACACCCCCCCCCCCTCCCCCTTCCCCCATTTTAATGATATCTTATAGCTGAGGAACAGAATCAACTGTCAGTATTTTGAGAATATTTAGACCTCAGAAAACATTTGATCAGGCAGGCGTAGGTAAAATAGAAACTAATTGAAAGGTTTATTAAATTAAGGTTACATTAACATTTTTAGTCGGACACAAAGGCATCAGTTTGTTTTTGATCAGCACGAGATCATCTTGGCAAATCACTTTAAGCTGGTAAAATGGAGCTTGCTTTAATTAATTCATAGAAGAAGTTTGAGTTCAACAAGGAAGTTGCTGTGCAAAGAGAACCGGTTTGTGGAGTAGACCTTGATCGAGCGGTTTTTACTACATATTTCCTGGCTTTATATTCTCATCTTCTTAGTTCATGAAGTTACCTACTTGAACTGATTTAGTAGCATGCTTGCTTGTCGGGTCCCATCGTTTGACAGACAAATCGTTTATTTATTTATTTTATTATGATTATTATCACGATTTTGTTTTTATTCAACTGATTCAACGGGGGAGACGTTAGCTTTGAACTGACTCACATATGTGCCTGGATTTTTAGACACAGAATTTAAAAATAAAATGCATTTCATTTTGTACGTAAGTGGGTGAATCTGCCAGGAGTGCCGAATCCTCTGCAAAGGAAAGCAGTAAAAGCTTCGGTACAATGATTGGCATCCCGTGGCAGCCCTTGTTTCCCATGAAAGCGAAGTCATACATGAATAATATTGACAACAAAGAGCTGGGAGAACCACCTTGGAATACGTCTGTTCTAATATCATCTCATATTCTTTGTTCATCACTCATACATAGAACTTTTTTTAACCCCTCAAACACAGAGGTGCCATACCCTTAAATAAGGAACGAAAAAACTCAATTAACAAGTATGGAGGACGCCCAGGTTTACCCGACGCCGCGCCGGCCCACATGATTAAGGAAATTGAGGAAGGCGGAGATTGAGGTTAGGGTTTTTAAGGGTTTTTAGAACCACCTTTGTCACAAAGTGGCCCAACCCCTCTCCAATTCGTTGCCCTTGTCTGCGACTGATTATTCGTCCGGAACACCACCTTATTTCGCTACTAACCATGATATCTCATGGTTGTACAACTATCTGCAACCTGTGGACGCAGCGCGTCGGATTATGTGCATCTGGGAAGATGACCCAGCCCGGGAGGCCAATAGTCGTATGCGAGGTTAATTTAGGTATACATCACTAAATGGGAGTGCTCAATTGGTTTTGCTCAAAGAAACGAATTTGACAAACCAAAGGAGATATTACGTCCTCCATCATAATGTTTTCTCCTATCACCCTATGCAGAATATGTACCTACTCCTATATATACTTACAGTATCGGTTCTGATCATGTAACCTGGTGTTTCTTTAGATAGAGTAAGAGCACCAGTATTGGTTACTCCCCAGGTATTGAGCACCGGGTTTTCAAAAAAGATTTCCGAAATCCGGGTCATAAGAATGAATTTATTACTGTGGTCATAAGAATGAATTTCCTATTTCAAGTGACTTGTCCAGATTACATTAGTGTATGAAAAGAAGAAAGCTTACCAGTAATCTACTTGGCGCGGTAAAATGTATTAAAAACCCCAAAAAGCCGCAGAAATGGATCTAAAAAATAAAAATAAAATAATAATAATGATAAAATAACTGCAGATCAGTCTCATTCGCCATTGAAAGGTAAAACCAAAACCCCTTGAAAACACCCAAAATAAGGCGATATTTGCTTACTGTTTGCATAAGAAATAATCATAGCAACTCCTTCGGTTACATCGAGACTGATATTTTGCCGCCCGAAAAGGTTGTAACTGGTAGTCAATGAGATTTTTCATACACCGCTGCCATTTGGATTTGTTACATGACGCGAGAAAATTATACATTCAATCCCAAAGACTCATGGATTTTAGATGACTAAATTTAAAAAGTGGGTGGCCAATCGGTACTTATTGGCCAATTATAGAAAAATGTGGCCAATAACTAGAAAAACTGATTTTGATTTATGGAGAAAATCGCTCAAAAACAGGCTTTTATTGGAAATGTTTGCCAAAATTAACATCGGATCGTATTTTAAAGATGTTGATTAGCCTTCCAAAAATCTAAATAAATAAGTGAATAAACATAATTTTAATCAGGTTCGGTACGACCAGGAAATCCCCCAAGTTGCCAATAGCTGGTGTTCTTACCCTAAATTGTGATTATATAGCATGCCCCAGCTCATCCCTGATTATATTGTCATCACTGTTCATTACTTTATACAAATTCTATTTCATTTTACTTCAGCCTGCGTGCAAATTTCTTTGTATCCTTGTATATTTGGCTTTGCCCGTATTTGGTTAAATAAATAAATCCCAGTATTGCGCATTCCAAACGTCTGCGCTGCAAAGTAAAACAACATTTACTGGCAAATCCAATACCTAGATGATTGTCTGTGAATTCACATCTTTGGAATTCCCTCACACTTGCCTTGCATTACACCAAGTTAGGACTTTCGAAAACAGGCACCTACCTATGAGAAATACTACCTATTATACTACAACCGAGCGAACCGTATGTGTTGATGTATTATCATATTAGCAGAGTCGCATACGAAAAAATGTAGGAAGGACAGTATTAGCTACCGCATGGCTTTGCAGTATCTGCAATTTTTAACGGGTTTATAGCACAACCTAACTGCTTATTATGGCTATTCGTTATATTTTCAAGGCTAAATAATGATTCGGTCAAATAGCTATTTGGATAGGTCAGAGATGTGGTTAAGAGAGATTTGAGCTTCTATTTACATATCATATTAGTTCATTGGCGCTACAGCGGAACACAGCTATTACCGAAAGAAGGCAGTTTAAATTACTGTCTTTGAATCGCTATACAAGCCTGAATAAGTTAACAAGGTTCACGAAACCTGGCCTTCTAAATGTTGCTTCAAACCGACCGATCTCCTTCCTTTGCCAGCACACACCAACATTATAATAATCTTTTCCCAATTACCTTGAATTCGGTGGACCATTAACTCTGGAACTTCATGACTAGTATCTACTTGTCTTGCTGTGTTCCCGAAAATGTCAGAGAGCTTTGAAACAGCATGGCGGTTTAGCCTACCAACTAGCCTAAGACGAGTCTGCCTTCACTAGTCTAAGGCAATCTAATCAATCAATAACGTCTCAACTGACGTACTGGCTGAACGGATCTAAAATGACTGACTACATTCAGGCTACGGAAATACATTAATGAAAAAATATGTAATTTATCAATACACGGTGTATTACCGTTTGCCTCAACATTGATGCCACTGATCTCATTCTATATTTTCAAAATCAAAAGCTTTTCAAGATGTACTTGGCTCCGATCTTGGGAACTAAGGGACTCTTATCGCCTCTTCAGTATGGCCATATACCCAAGGTAAGATTTTATTATCTAGTGAAAATGTTTCTTCAGCATTGGAAGAAGATGAGATGTTTTGAATGGTTTGCATGAATGTACTTAAGACAAATTCATGCAAACCATGAATTCTATTCCAAATAAATAATCTTAGTAGGAATTTTGAAATGAAAATCTTAATAGACCGAAATCCTAATTTAAAAAAAAGAGATTGAACAAAAAAACTTTTTGAGTGAAAATTTCCCCCATAATGGGAAGAATGGATATCATGGATATGGATCATGTTTATGTCTTTCATATATCTTATTTTTCCGATTACTTATGGGAGAAATAGAGTGTGATATTATGAAAGAGCCAAAAGGTAGTGATTGAATCTCCTAGTAATTGCTGACTTTCCGATTTTGAAAGAAATTAAAAGAACGTAACTCGACCTTCCAAAACCAACAACCATGCTGATAACGAGGGAGCTATCATATCATTTTTTTCATCTTGTCCAGGAGAGACTCCCTACTGAATTTCAATATCCTAGGGTCAAAAAGAGAGAATAGAGCTTAATCGGCTGATCAGGATGGAGTCAGTCATTTCATTTGACACTTGTTTTCCCTGAAAGAGGCTACTTGTCAAAATGAAATTTCCTAAGGTGAATAGGAGAGAAGTTAGCACACTCAGCTGATCAGGAAAGAGCCCATTATTTTATCGTTTCTTGAAGTCCCAGAGTCCCTATCAAATTTAAAATGATACGTGGGGATCTGGGTGTTTTTCTATTTTGTAAAATACTTGATATGTTAAAAAGCGTGACGGAAATTTTGGTTGACCCCCTCGTAAAAGACAAATCCATGTCAAAAAAAAAAAAAAAAAAAAAAAAAAAAAAAAAAAAAAAAAAAAAAAAAAATCGCAATAATCATTCGAGGTTTGTAGTTTGGTAGCACATGAATTTGTAGCCACCTCCTCCACCCACCATCACAACTGCAAATCCGCAATTTCCAAGGTTTTCTACATAATTACGACAAAATTAAGATAGGAAAAATATTTCCAGTCATGCGGCATAGTATACTGTCAAATTGTCTTGAAATTTGAGCTTTTTGTGTGAGAGGAAATTGTTAGCTATTAATTTTATGGCAAAAAACGTATTCTAAATAACAATCTGGCATTCAAAAAGAAGTTTTGAGTTTTCAGCTTTTTTGCACTTTTTTATCGATTTCTTAGCAAATTTTGATGAAATTAGAGTAAATTTGTCAGCAATATTATGTACATAAATATTTGAATCTTCTATTTTATCTTGATTACATCAATCTCTATGTCTCTATCAATACTATTTTATAAAAATGAAACTCCATCTGTTTGTTTGTTTGTCGTCTTAAATCACGGCCAAACGGCTGAGTGAGGGGAGTTTAAGAGTGGGGGAATCTTCTTGAATTTCTCCGAAAGGGGGCGTAAGTGATTTTAAAATTTTCTACACCCACACGAACCATGGGGTGGAGGGTGGGAGGGGGGTTGGAGCCCTCTTTTAATCCACCGTTTTTTCGCCAAGCGCTTAATTTTCTCTCCGCTGCCACATTAAAATTTGATCGAGAACACTTCGCATGTCAGCGACAAAGTTACATTTCTGGACCCGTAGAATACGATGATGCCGTCAAAATCGGCGAAGGATGCTGTCTTCCTGGAGAAATCAACGAGAATATGCGGGAAATGACAAAAAATATTCGTTCCCTGCTATGGTTTTTTCCACCTTAGACCTAGTAAATTTCAACGGTTTTTGCTCGGGTTAGTCTTAAAATCTTTGCTGAATTTCCAATTTAGACCCATGCGAGTTTCGAGACATGAAATTCTTTTTCCCGATTGTAGTGAACGAAAATGTAGACGAAAACGTTCTGCTCTTCCTATCCCGTCGAAACTTATGTACCTACCTCTTCCAATAGAAAAAAACGTCTACCAAGTTGGGTGGGCAGAATAACTTCCTCACTTTCTGTAACATGGACGTATAGAATTAGTTGAAGTTTTATTAGTTCCACATACTCTTCATTTGGTAGCCTTTCTAAGCAGATAAACGGCCTATCTAAATTGAAATAAATACCAAAAATTGAAATAAATACCTATGAACATTGTTTTCCATGATTTCATATAAAATAGGAACTGTAAATATACGAATCCTTGATGAAACTGGAACTACTAATGTAAACAGCTCATGAGGGAACATGCCCACGGTGGGTAACCCACCTGAAGGACGGGGAAACAAATACGTACGAAAATTTAACATCCGATAGTTCTGTTAGTACTGAAATGTTCCTAAAACTAAACTTTTCGTGGTTCCACATAGCTTTATAAGATTTAATTTGTTTGAAAGTAATTGCCAACTGAAAAAAACCCGCATTCAAACGAAATTTTCTACACTAAATTCTACTTTACAAACAATTTTGATTAAACCGTTCGAAAGCTGAGAGTTAGGCGCATATTTTAAGATTACAGGCTAAATTTGACATGTAGAATTTTATTAGACCTACAGAGTAAGAAAAAAGGGGTCATTCTGAAGATTTGACCAAATTCACTTGTCAGATGTATGTGTGGGTGTGTGTGTTTGTGTGTGTGTGTGTGTGTGTGTGTGTGTGCGCGCGCGTGTGTGTGTGTGTGTGTGTGAAAAAGCGTTAAACTCTAGGATTTGAATCAGAATGCCTCAAAACGGATTTTAATGAAGAAATATTCGGACCTTTTTGCTAAAAATCTATGAAATGAGGCATCACTCAGGAAAAAATTGTTTTCTAAGTATTTAAAAAACCCCCTCCCTATTGGGTAGCCCAAAAAAAATTTGGATTTTTTCTGATTTTTATTTGCTCAAAACTTGGTATCAAGCAACCCATAAACGCTCTCCACGTTTCACTTCGATGTCTCAAAAATTGGGGGGGGGGGGGGGGGGGGGAATTAAGGGGCTGGGGATTATTTCTTTTGAGAAAAATGCTCAGATTTAATTCTGTTTGGGCTGAAATCGGAGCTTGATGTCGCTGGTCTTTCTCAGTGTTTGAGAAAGAAAAAACAGGGTGCATCCCAACTCCCAGGTACCCTACCCCAAAGAACTACCCAAATCCCAAGAGAAAAACAGGGTGCATCCCAACTCCATCAGGTCCCTAATCATGAGATTTAAAGTGAACTTTGTCCGACTGATCTGGGGTCTTTGACGTCTACAAGGAAAAGTGATCTCTTAATTCTTTTGAGGTGTGTGTTTATAGCTCTCGCCGCGTCGGATATGGAAGGTTATGAACGATTCCTATAAATCTAGCTGGATATCCTCCCAGGTTCTCAAAATATTCTCATGGACGTATATAAGAATGCTCGTTGGAGCGTTTTATTAGTAGGTAGATGTCCTTGATGAACGTGTGGACCTTGAACGAGAAGCATTCCTTTATACTTGAGGATGTGAAGATGTTGCCTGCGTTTTTTAGTTGAATGCTTACTAGAACAGCGAAATAACCTGTATTATCATCGCTTCATACTCCTAATTTTTATTTGCAGAATAGCAACAGATATTTTCATACGTAAATTTAATAATAAAACAATAACGATTTCAATGAATGTAAATATCATACATCTGTAAATATTAGTGCAAAACCGATACATGTCAGCTTCTCATCCCTTGTTTCACTGCATTTAATTCGGTGGCTTTTTGTTTATTACCTGCATTCAATAATGGCCCACTGTTGTTTAACAAGAAACCAAACGTAAACCAATTGTTTTGAGTTTCAAGGAAGAAGAATCAAATTCACCGACTGTTTGGGACTATGAGTATTTGATGAATAATTTCCTCAAAAACAATCAGCACTTTTATAAACTTGGAGCTTGTTCCAAACTTCCGATCTGATATTAACTAAGCAGAGCTCCAAATATAATATACTGTTAACCCCCAACAGCTGGTATACTCCTAAATAACCATCCTAAATTGTTGTCCCAACTCATGATGAATTCGAGGCAGATCGTCAAGCTACAGTAGTCCATCTTAACAATAATTATTGACCTAAGTCCTAGATCAAGCCGAAATATTAGGTACCGACAAAACCGCTACATTAATGAAGAGTACGGTAAGGTCATGGTTAATAGGTTGGAAACTACATTCATTTGACCTACCTACACAAACATCATTGGTCCATTAATTTACTAAATTTCAATGTTTCCGATTTCGGGTCCTAGATCCGTGGTTGAACCCCGAAACTCGTGTTCGCACATGTTCAAAGCAACTTTGAAACGGAGTAACGAAAATATTATTTGTGAACAATCGGCATATTGAGTCTGTGTTGTATACGGGGCATATCATAATTTATACGATACCCATCGATAAATAAAACCAGACCTGTCCGACTAGGGAAAATTGTTCTGATGTCGTTGACATAAATACGAAATGTTCCATTAACCGAGAGGAGTTTAATCGTTCTTCCTTAATCTTTATTCGGGCGCTTCGATAGTAATCTACCGTCCATGACACAAAAACTTCAATATCAACAGCCTGAAGACACCCAGAAGCTTGGGGGCGGCTTGTATTCTCTAGGCACAATTGGTCACAATATAATATGACATGAAATGGCAGCGTGGTCACCTCGCAGATTAACAGCCCACCAATGCCAATCATAATCACAATTTTCAAGATCGAGATGTCGGCTATTAGTTATGATTATTTTATCCAGCCGTCTGAGTTATATGCGGGAACCTAATCAATTTCCCTATTATTCTATTGCATGTACGAGTAGAAACTCTATTACTACACTAAGTTAATTTGAAGTATTTTGCACTACTATACTTGTGTCCAACAAGTCACCAATTACGAGTCATCGTAAAATGTTCTTTACAAAAAATACATTGGTATTATCGAGTATTTGCCTTTCCTCATAGTTTTCATAGTAATTATTTAATATTAATTTATCCAACCAGTTCTTCTGGTGTATAATTACTAATTCATTGAAAATAATAGGTACTTCCCTATAAAATCTTGAATATAGTAGTAATTTTCATACTAAACATACCTAATGTTGCTAAAATTGTGATTTTTACTTTAAAATGTGAACAATAAAGTTTATGAGACGAATAGTTGGTATACCAGCTTTCTTTCGACGTTGAATCCTATTGTTTGCTATATTTTCAAGACATTACGGTATTTCTGTGCATACCATAAGATTTACAAATGTTGGTTCCAATATGAAACGAAACTGTGAATATCAATAAATATCCGAGTCTAACTATAGGTACTTAGGTAGCGGAAACATTGTTTTCACATTCGGGAGATGAAAAATATTTTATCTCGAAAATCAAAAGTTCCACTCGCATATTACGTTTCAGACCATTTTGAACAACTTTGATTCTATGTCTGTGTGTATGTGTATATGTGTTGGTGTGTCTTTCCGTGTGTCCGCAAATCATTGCAACATGCATGATTTTCACAACAAATGATTTTCAACAGTTTTCATCCGATTTTGATGAAATTTTCAGAGAATGTGTGGGTGAGGCTTCAAATAGTCCCTATCAATTTAATCGCATACAAATTAGAAATATACAAACTCAAATATTACAAAATACAAACTCCACTCTACGCATGGGCTCGTTTTAGCCCTCCGATCTCATTCAAAGTGGTGGTTAGAAAAAGACAATATAATCAACTCCATAACAATTTCTTCACAACTGCATCAATATTAGCTGCTGCGCATGCACAAGTGTGAAATTCTTTTAACATGAATAACTTTTACAGTTCTCATTCGATTTCGATGACATTTTCTGGTAAAGATTGGGTTAGGCTAAGAATAATTCCCTGTAAATTCCATCGTTCATGTTGATAGTTCTCTCTGCGCATGCGCAAACGTAAAAATCAAGTCTTATTTATTATACCCCGCTCGTTCTATCTTGCTAAAATTCGGAAGGTAATGAGGAAATTACGATTTGATTACCTCAGTTGACTTTCATCTCGATCGTATCATTAGTAAATGCTGAGCATGTGCGAACCTCGAATCCTTGTAAAAAGCATGAAATCTATAGTTTCTATCCGATTTCCATCAATAGATTCAATTTCAGATTTCAATTTCAGAATTCAAATTCAGATTTCGATCAAAATAGTAGGGGATAAACATTTTAGACTGTAGATGGTCCCCAATGAACTATATCGCTTCCGAATCACTGGTAGTTTTCAATCATGCGCAAACGTAGCATCTATCAAGAAAAGGAACCTCCGTGGGGTCTTTAACAATCATTTAAAATATTTCATTGTTCTATAGATTCATGTTACGAAAACGAAGAAGCCACACCCAACTTGAAAGACGCTTTTGAATATTCTATAAGTGAATATCCAATTATGTGGGTTTTTGGTGAGATATGAGCAGAAAAATACTAATATATATAAATATAGGCGTTGTATTTTAAATGACCGAACTAGACTTGTGGTATTTTGTTCATTACCCGACGTTTCTACCCAGGGTCTGAGTCCTATTCATGGGTCACAATTTTCATCAAGTGTGAAGTCTGAATGACAACTACACTAGGTACTCAATGGTATACACACTCGCCTGTATTATTCACTAGACAACAGCTCTTTGTGTATATATATATATATATATATATATATATATATATATATATATATATATATATATATATATATATATATATATATATATATATATATATAGTTTTGATGAAGGATGAAAACACTCGCGTGTAATATTATTTTGAGGTATTACAGATGGTTGGAAAAGATAGGAAACACATGAATAAAACTTACAAAATTGAGAGAATATTTCGCCGTATCGTATATCTTTTCCAACCATCTGTAATACCTCTTAATAATATATATATATATATATATATGTGTGTGTGTGTGTGTGTGTGTGTGTGTGTGTGTGTGTGTGTGTGTGTGTTCATAAAAAACGAATGGAAATTGCAGAAGTTATGTTTGTTGGAAGGATTTGAAGACTTGCGCGCGCGCGCATACACACACACAGACAGGCGGGCTGAAAGTAAAAGGCTTTAGGATATTTTGATTTGTTTCATCTGCCAAAATTAAAAACAATGCTTTCGCGACCTATAGGTAGAGAGGGAAACAAGATAACGGCAATTATATGCTCATATGGCCATGCTGCATCAGTGGTACTTTTTAGAACCTTTTCATACAAATCTATCAAGTGAACAGGAAAAAAATATTGCTCAAGACTCTTCGTCAATGATTGCAAAATTGACGAAGAATGTTAAAATGAACCTCAGTCTTTCATACTTGATTCAAACATTGAGGTCATAGTTGTTGCAAAAATATAGTAGTTGTTCCTAGAATGATAAAACTAAGAGGAATAGTAAATTAGGCAGCTTGGCAAGACCTAACTTGGAAGCTGAAGATACTTACCTCCATACCTACACCTAATATGTATGAGATGAACTGATAATTAATACTTCTCCATTAAAATTACGTAATTTTGTGTAAATATTGTTAAACATATTATTATTCAAGAAATAGCGGTCTTTTTGATAAATAAATTATTGAAATAGTTTTGTAAACTATTCATACGTACCTTTCTAAATTCTTTTTTTATAATATGCCAACAGACACAACTTTTGTCATTGAGTCTACTATAGATCTTCCAAGAAATAATGAATTATGTGCTACAAATACGAATAAATCCAGCCACGGGAACGAACTACTCTGTTGGAATTTCACACTTTTGATCTCAGATTCGGATTCAGAGCACGTGATGTCTTGAAACTGTTGGGAAGGCAGTTTTCTTGTTTCTTTTTTTTTTCCTATTTACTTTCGTTCGTACCTAATTTATTTTTATTTTTGTTCAGTAATAAGTTAATATGAATGAAAACGCAATTATTTTTCGTTTGATGTTTTTTCGTATATTTATCTTGAAGTAATGAATATACTAATTAAACATTTAGGGTTTTAAAAATAACATATGGGACTTTTGGGATGAAATTGTAGTAACTAAATAACATAATTTAGTGTCCAAATTGAAATTAATATAAATCAAAGTCAATAAATAAATTATATAAATAAATTCGCGTTCGCGACACGTGAGAACACATAAGAGGATATTTTCAGCTCAAAAGACCGTTAAGTGCGTCCAATAAACGGGTTAGAAAGATCACGCGTGACGTTGAGGGCAATGGAGCTAAGGGTTCCCCCCAATCGAGCGGGGGCCGTGACGTTATTGGGTAAATGGATATCAAGGGCCATTTTACAGGTAAGATACCCATCATATCGTCATTTCGAAAAGCTCTCGCTCAGATCTTTCAATGGTGCAAATAAAAAATAACCATGAAAATTATTGAATGGGCACGGAACGTTCCTCAACATTTCTCAAAACATTCCTGTCTACCCTCGAAGGGTCGGAATCAGTTTACTCCCTGGTCAGTCAGGCAGATTCGCCAATCTATATTTAGCAATTTTTCATAGAGAATGAAACTGTTGTAATGGCTCCAAATTTTTTAAAATGAAAATTCTCGAAATTTTTTTCCTGGAAATCCGTTTTGAGACATTCTGAAACTATTCCTGGATGTTTTGTTAAGTTATCTGTCACTCATTTGTATTTTAATGTGGAATAGAATTTATTGCTACAATAATTAGGTAACAAAACGTTATCAAATATACAATTAATTCGAAAATACATTCAATCTTTAATTTTTTATGAATTAACAAAATGAAATTAATTGACTACTAATTTATTAACGATTATGAGTAATGCAATCTTAATCTGTCACAAGATCAATGTCTGTTTCTATATAAAATTAGTCTGGACATCCAGCTGAAGCATTATAGCTTTACTTTTGGATCAGAGGATTCTGAGCCCGATAAATCAATTGTAAAATGATAAAAAATAACATTAGTTGAATTAAACGAACAATGTACATTGCGGAAGTCATCCTTGTTATTTTTCGTTTGAACGATGATCTTAATGCCCCGAAGTCTACTTGAAATACAACAGCGCTAGAGATATCATATATTAACCTCACAGCCCCAATTGCAGCAACAATTATAACAGGACAATGTGGAAAGGATAAGGAGTGGCCGTTCGGCCTTGTCATCTTCTTGAGATTAGCGACTATATCATTTGTCGCCAGGAGGTCAATAGCCGCTCGTGATGACCGCTCGATTGGGGCGTGTGACCAGGGAGTAGGTAAAGAATTTTCCTATTCCCTCTTGCGTGTGACAGGCGAGCGGCTCCCCCCCCCCCCCCCCCCCCCCCCCCTAAACAACGCCCACCACTTGGTAATTTGAACATTGATGAGTACTTATTTTATTTTATTTATACAGAATTTAAAACACTACTTGAAGTGCACCAAGTAAGGCTGATCATGATTGTACATCATCAGAACGCTACCCCCCTCACTGACAGTGGGCCTAACTCAGCATCGAATAGAATTAAGGAATATTTCTGCTGCCTTTGCTAGGAGGTAGTAGTACTTATCTTTGGGACGTGGTCTGAAGAGTTGGGTCCTAACGTGCAAATAGACCATTGGAATTCCTCTTACACCTCGAGCTCTTAGCTCTTACGGCAGGCTTAATACAAGTGGTACGTAGGTATTATCCAGCGTTGTATTGCCCCACGAACATATATTATTTTGTATGCACACGGACAAACTGCCTGAAGAATGACTCGAAACAGGAAACATAGGGTAGTTTACACCCTGACCATCAGGCTGCGTTCCTGGAGACTCGCATCCCTTCCGAGCAAGAATAAGTGGGAGGTCCCTGGGGTATATCTATCTATACTATTAATAAGAATGAAACTCCGTCTGTCTGTCGTGTCTATGCACGGCCAAACGGCTGAGTGGGGGGAGTCTACGAGTGGGGGGATCTTCTTGGGATTTTCCGATAGGGTGTATAAGCGAATTTAAAATTTTCTAATCCCACCCGAAACATGGGTCGTAGGGCGGGAGGGGGGTCGAAGTAATAATTAATGTGCGCTTTATGGACTTCCCCGCTTCCCCAACCCCTCTAAACGGCCGTCGAAAATTCCGGAAAAATACCGGTTTCGTAGGTTTTGAAACGAGAAAGACGACGGCGCGATCGGATCGCGAAAAGAATATCGGGAAATGCGTCAAAAAAATGCGAAAGTACGGACCGTGTTTTCTCGAAAAGTCCGACAAAAACTACGTTTTTTCCGATTAAAATATACCCCATAAAGGTACGTTTTTCGGAACGGTTTTCGTTGGCGAAATACAGCTTTGGGTCCGCCGAATCTGAATCCGAAATCGGATATCGAAAAAAGTGACGTTAAGTTGGTCAAATCGCGAGCGGAAGCGAGGAGAAGCGTTTAACATCAGAAATTAATTTTGCCGTGTTCGCGAGAAGGCTCTGGGAAGACGTGTTTGGGGTTCGATGACAATGTGGCGAGCAGGTACACCTAGGTGCCCTACTCATATACAGGTATACCTTGCGAGGGAAGGGACTCGAAGTTCGCTCTTGGCCTCTTGCGAGCTATTCATAACGGTCGCTAATGATGCCCTAACACCCTTTGGGGTTCCAAATCCCAAGCGGTGCAAATTCGTAGGTAGTTTTTAACTATTCACATGTCGGAATATGCTGCACCATTCAATAACATCCCCAAATAAACTTTTTTGTGGTTCCACGTAGTTTTATATGATTTATTTTGTTTGTAAGAATTTCCAACAGAAAAAAACGTCTGCCAAGTTGGGTGGGCAGTATAACTTCCTCAAGCGAGCGAAGCGAGCAGCATCCCCTACAGAAGTTAAACCTACCCTTAGGGATCTACCGTTTGCGAGCGAAGCGAGCATCGTTCCCTACATGCCATACTTTGCGAGCGAAGCGAGCAACATTTCCTACATGCCACAATTTGCGAGCGAAGCGAGCAACATTCCCTACATGCCAGAGTTTGCGAGCGAAGCGAGCAACATCCCCAAATACACTTTTTTGTGGTTCCACGTAGTTTTATAAGATTTATTTTGTTTGTAAGAATTTCCAACAGAAAAAAACGTCTGCCAAGTTGGGTGGGCAGTATAACTTCCTCAAGCGAGCGAAGCGAGCAGCATCCCCTACAGAAGTTAAACCTACCCTTAGAGACCTACCGTTTGCGAGCGAATCGAGCCAAATCCCCTACATGTTGGGTGGGCAGTATAACTTCCTCAAGCGAGCGAAGCGAGCAGCATCCCCTACAGAAGTTAAACCTACCCTTAGAGACCTACCGTTTGCGAGCGAATCGAGCCAAATCCCCTACATGTTGGGTGGGCAGTATAACTTCCTCAAGCGAGCGAAGCGAGTAGCATTCCCTACAGAAGTTAAACCTACCCTTAGAGATCTACCGTTTGCGAGCGAAGCAAGCAACATCCCCTACATGTTTCAATTGCGAGCGAACCGAGCAACATTCCCTACATACCACACTTTGCGAGCGAAGCGAGCAACATTCCCTACATGCCACACTTTGCGAGCGAAGCGAGCAACATTCCCTACATACCACACTTTGCGAGCGAAGCGAGCAATTTAATGGGGGGTCCGGGGGGCTTGCCCCCCGGCTGGACGTGGAGGCGAGCGTAGCGAGCCGGAGCGGCTAGTATACTTATAAACGGGGACCTGGGAACACAGTTCCGTTCGGGCCACTCCTCCACTTCTGCTCAAATCCTGTCTTTCTAAACACAGGCTGCGGCTTCAAACTCTTGCACTCCCTTTCTGACTAGCATAAAACTTGTAAAAATACCATAAATATTCTACAACAAACCTATCTTTATATCTAGCTAAATACTCTAAATATAAGCTCTGCAAAAATTACTCATACGATTTTTTAAAAAATTCACTGATATAATATGTATCCAATATTCGTTCAATAAGAGTAGTTTGTACAACTAATTTGTATTTTTACTAAGAGATTAACTACTTGATGTTATGTATTTTTGAGATGCAAGCTTGCGAGCATCCAGACCACCAAGCTATACACATAATTCTGACCTATATGTCCAATTAATCTGAATTTTTACCAAGGGATTGACTACTTGATGTAATGAATATTTTATACATATTATAGGAGGAATATAGGACTCTATTGAAGATTATAGGACTCTATTGAAATTGAATGCGTTCGTATAACGAAAAAGACCCGAAATCACTTATCGACCAGAGGTGTGCTTGAACTCTCGGCATCACAATCAATCCATACCAAAAGGGTGGAATCCAAGCGTTGATAGGTTGAAAAATCATTATTTCAAAAACTTTTGATGTAATCGGTTAGTTTTTTTTTTTTTTTTTTTTTTTTTTTTTTTTTTTTTTTTTTTTTTAATTGATAGATTTCACCTCAATGAATCAAATAAGACTACGTTACGAGGGTTGTGTAGGTATTAAAGTGAAAATAGAGTGTGAGTCAACGCAACTGTGAATCAAAGAGCGACTTTCTGATGCAGGAACGAAACTTATGGATACGAATAAAGTTTATAATTATAAAGATTATAATTATATGAATATTATAATGAATTTTAATTATAAAGATTATAATTATTATATTGATTAATTCATTTTTTTTCCTTATAGATACCATCTCAGTAAATCAGAGGAATAGTCTGAATACTTTCAATTATGGGTTGGTACATCAATTGTTGCTACCTGAGAATAAATAGTCTCTCTTTGGTTGTTATCCCTGAGAAACAATCTCCCGAGGCCTCCGTATTAAGATAGGAACAGTCCATAATTACACGGGGTCTTTCCGAGCGTAAATAAGTAGTTTGGAATGGGAATCGTAATTGAGCAGCGAACTTTGAAATAACACGAGAGATCTTAAGGTAATTGCTAACTTCACCATCAATATGGTGAAGTGGTGGTCTCGTTCTACGTAGATTGCTCTTTAACCAAGCCAAATTGGTGGGATCCCTCTGTATATTTGTAAGAAATGTATATAGGGACGCCCTTAATCCTGGTTTGTATATTATTTTGGTGAGAATAGCGAATAGATGACACAATGAAATTTTAAATTCCTGGCATATGTTCCATAACTAGGCGAAAACCTTAATTGAACAACAACGAAAAATCACAAAAATCAGATGGGAGTAGTGTGAACATCACGATTATCAGTATTATCTCTTCCATTTACCCCCTTCCATAGTGAAATTTTATGAACTCTTACCATAGGTATATTCCAAAACTAGGTCAAAATCTATATTGTGGGAAAAAAAATAAAACGAGAATCGGTCAAGTATTGTAGATTGTACAGCGCTTAAATGAATTGGTAACTACCCCCTCCACCCCCCATCCCAAGCGCGATTCGGAATTCCTAAGAGTTGTTCCTACACAACTAGACTAAAATTAGGTTCGAACAAAATACAAGTAAGAATCACGAAAATAGGTTGAGAATAATAGCCTGGGCAGCGTCGGCAGAATTTGTTACAAATACACACAGACATAAACCTTTTTTTCCCCCTTTCACGGATCAGGTCTGGAATTGGTTGGAAACGAATTAGTATTCGGTTATTTGATTTCATTTAGGTATTTATTTATTTATTGTCTCGTGCTTGGGGTACCCCACACCCTCCTGGATCAATTCTAATAGGTCGTCCCTCCAATATATACTAGGCCATGCCCTTGCATAACCTAGCTTCAGAGGGACGTCATGAAACTAAGAACAACCATATCATTGAAATGACTCCTCCCTCTCCACCTCCCATCTGAGTGATTGTCATCTCGCACACGTCGGCTTCGGGTGCCTCGTCGCGTCCATTGTTGCGTTCATGTTGAATCGTTCACGTTCCGTTTTGTAAGTGCGATTAGTAAGGTATTATGAGTCAAGTGAAAGCTGTATTTTTTTCCATTTGAAATCTCGTCTGATGAATGAAATTGTTGAGGAAACCCCGTTAGAAAAACAACAGATTAGTCCTCAGAAAAAAATTTTCCGTACTTAGAAGAATTTTTTTTTAAATTATTTTCGTGTCAGTAGGCTAATTTGATATGACTTGACACAAAGATACGAAGTCTCACCGTGGTTAGCATACACTTACTTGTCTTTATGCCCTGTCACGAAGTAACAGAAGAAGGAATCTAACGCTCTATACACAAAGAGTGTGTACACATACTTTGATGTCAGGAAAATATTCAATACACAATGCCGTAGACTAATGAAAGAAAAATGTTAAACAATGCATGCTTTACAGAAACGTCTCTTATGACGAAACCATTTTTTCTCTGTGAAAGTAAAAACAGTCATGCAATATGATCGTATGAGCGAATTTTCGTAAGTTATCTTATTATATTATGTTCCATTATTTTGAAATTTGAGCACTTTGAATACAAAGAAATTTTTCACTACCAATTCTGGTAGAAATTTCAAAAAACTAGTGATAATGCTCGTTGTTATGCTCTTGTGTAAAATTTGCTCTTACAAAAGTTGTTCTGTTTGAGTTGTTTATATTGATGAAAAGTTACAAGTTTTGGCAAACAAGTTCAATGAGAGGGCATCATTCGATATACCTATGTGAAAGTTTTTTTGTTAATTAGAATGTTATACTAGAAAATCTTACCCATTTGTGTTTTTAACGGGAATTCTCACGAAAATGTTTAGTTTTGGAAGTTGTTAGGACGCGATGCCGCGGAAAATGTGATAATCAGGTACCTAACCAACTAAATGGCGGAAACTTCCAACGACCCAAGTGAAGCAATCAATTCTTCACAGGCAAGTAACGGGGGAATTGACAGAGACAATGCCCATATTGTGGAATACTATACGTAAGGATCAACGCTTATATTAAACGATGTGGTTCAAGAGAAGCGTAGAGCCTTCAATCCTCCGATCACCTATTTAGTGGTCAAGACAATATTGCCCAACCAAATAGTTCAAATAAAACAGAGGTTGAAACGAACTAAATCACTCTCGACGAAGTTGTGGAAACCCATAATAAAACGGAATTGAGTGAAAAACGTTGTCTATTTCCACGAAAAATAAAGAGTTACAATGTTAAATCGATTTCGACGGTTAGGCCATCATCAGTAACAAACAATAACTGAAGACACATTAGAAAGGACACAGGTTATATAGTGCCAGGTGAAGGGAGATTGAATCCCATTGGTCGAGAGAAAGGAAAGGGGCAGGAGGTACAACCAATCAAGTGCATACAAAGTGAAAGAGGGGATTATAGCTAATCAGATGAAGTGAAAGGGGAAAATAACTAAATATGGTTTCAACAGTGTGAAGGGATAATTCCAAGCTTTACAGAAATGGACCTATCAGTGGTGAAATATATTGAGGTATATCCTCATTTAAACATTCACCAGACCTGTCACTTTTGATAATTTCGAATTTTTCAAGTGCATTCAACATACCTCCCTTTGGGCAAAAATGAAGAAATTCTACAAACTGTCTGTCTGTCAAATCAAAATTGTAACTATGATTAGATTCCTTAAGATGTTTTGCAAATGTAGACTTACCCTTACTTTCCCTGAAATCCTCCATATGCTCGTCTATTCTTTCCCTAAATTTCCTACCAGTCTGACCGCAATACTCGTAGCCACAAGAACATTTTAATTTATAAACTCCACTTTTATCCTGAACACTAATTTTGTCCTTAACGGATCCTAGTAATGCTTTAAGACTATTTTTGGTTTTAAAACCTACTTTATAACCTCTCGATGGTAGAATTTTGCCAATTTTATCAGAAAGTTTCCCATAATAAGGTAAACTTATCCATTGCTTTTCTTCTAAAGTTACATCTTCCCGAACCAGATTGGAAACTTTTTCCCTACTCTTTTTCCTAAGAACCTTATCCCATATGGTATCAACGAGATCTCCTCCATATCCGTTACTAGCCGCTATGCTTTTGATAATGGATTTTTCTTTTGATAAATTTTGTTCACTCATTGGAATAGACAGTGCTCGGTTGATCATACTATGGAAGGCTGCATGCTTATGTACTAAAGGGTGATTTGAACTACTATGGATCGTTATATCGCTATATGTATCTTTTCTATAGATTGAAAAATCATGCTTCTCATTTACCAAAGAGATGGACAGATCAAGAAAATTTAGTTTATTCCCGCCGAATTCGAGGGTGAATTTGATATAAGGATCTAATTTATTGATTTTTTCGTGAAAAGAATTTAGTTGTCTTTCTGTGCCCTTCCATAGAATGATGATATCATCGACATACCTATACCAATAGAGAAGATTATTTGTGTTGAAAGTGGTAAATATTTGTTGCTCAAGATAATCCATGTAAATATCTGCAAGCAGAGGAGATTACGGAAAACCCATAGCAACCCCTGGCTGTGTATAGCATTGCCCCTCGAATAAAAAGTAATTTTGATCCATACAGACATCAAATTAAACAATTCATCTTTTTCGAAAATATTAAGTTTAGAGCCGTGAATCAGCCTGCATACCACATCTTTGCAGCTAGCTACATCGATATTGGTGAACAGACTAACCACATCAAAAGAGGCTAGTTTAGCATTTGGAGGCATCTGAATGTCCTTAATTTTGGAGACCAAATCATAAGAATTTAGTACAATATGTTGAGGCCGAAAGTTGATTTTGTTTCTAAATAAAGTATTGAGTTTTTTAGCCAATTTGTAGGCAGGAGCACCAATATAAGACACCACCGGTCTCATCGGCGCTTCTTCCTTATGAATTTTAGGGAGACAGGATAACCTGGGCGCATGAGGGTTCATTTCTACAAAACTTGGAATGTACATATTTTTTAGTAGGCTATCTTCTGATTGTTTAACTACTTTTCGAAATAATCTTTGAAATTTTGAAGTTGGGTCAGATGGGAGATTTGAACAATTATTACCTTCTAGAAATTTTACAGTTTTCGAAACATAATCTTGCTTATTTAAAATGACAGTTGTATTACCTTTATCTGCTTTGAGGGCAACAATATTTTTCTGGGCAAACTTCTTCTTTAGAACAGCTGCAACAGTCTCCTCCTTCCCGGGCGGTGGTCCTAGTGATCTTGATGAGGACTGGATCTCTTCAGCACAAAGTGTCTTGGTGGCTGATGGTCTATTCAAAGCCTCGACGGAAAATGCCAAATCCCGAATCGCTGAAGTTCCAAGGGAGAAAGATGGGTTGTGCTTCAACCCTTTCTCAAGAAGAGATACTTCTGCCGGAGAAAATGTGACATCCGATAGGTTCTCCACTTTCTTGAAGAATGGGCAGGATACTGTTGATGGAGATGGAGTCTTAGGGACTGGCTTTTTAGACTTCAAAATTTGTAATAATTTACCTTCCAGAATCTTCTTTTTTGTCAATCCTTTCTTCCATGCGGCTTCAACTGCGTGTTGCTCGATAAGTTCCCATTCACAGGAGGTGTAGCGGGTGGTGAGTTCCTGGAACATATAGTAAAGTTTTTCCCGAGCAATATCACGAACACTATACCATCGATGGAGTTCACTTTTCACAAGCTTAATTTGAGCCTCATTGATAATTCGGATCGCGGCACCTGGAGGATGCTTACATTGAATTTTCACAAAATTTGGAATTACACTGTTGGAAATACACTATTGATTAAACCAAATGTTCCTTTCCGCGATAACTATGCGTGTTTTCAGTTTGATAAACCAACTCGCGATTTCCGCTCGACTTGCAGAACTGATACGAACTAAATCACTCGCGACGAAGTTGTGGAAACCCATAATAAAACGGAAGTTAGTGAAAAACGTTGTCTATTTCCACGAAAAATAAAGAGTTCACCACTGATAGGTCCATTTCTGTAAAGCTTGGAATTATCCCTTCACACTGTTGAAACCATATTTAGTTATTTTCCCCTTTCACTTCATCTGATTAGCTATAATCCCCTCTTTCACTTTGTATGCACTTGATTGGTTGTACCTCCTGCCCCTTCCCTTTCTCTCGACCAATGGGATTCAATCTCCCTTCACCTGGCACTATATAACCTGTGTCCTTTCTAATGTGTCTTCAGTTATTGTTTGTTACTGATGATGGCCTAACCGTCGAAATCGATTTAACATTGTAACTCTTTATTTTTCGTGGAAATAGACAACGTTTTTCACTAACTTCCGTTTTACAGAGGTTGAAGAAATGCATCAAGAGAGGGAAGAAACAGTCCCAGAATACGTGCCAGAGTTTTTCAGAGACGGATATGGAGCCCCATTATTAAATGAGGAGGGCCAAGACGATCCATTCTGGACTTCTCGGTGGCGTCGTGCTATGGGCCTTTAAGGTAAGCACTACCACCTACCACAGGGTGCTGTAGGCGCCAATTCGTCTCATTACTACCCCACGAGATACAGTCAGCAGCGAGAGGACAAAATTCGGAAAGAATATTTATTCTCTGTGCTACATTATTACAGAGAGAAAAAATTATCACGTCCGGGGAAGACATTAGACGGCTGCTGCCAAGGCGGATGGAACTTTGGGAATCCGAAAAGTACGACGAATTTCTGCAGGAAGCGGAGCGATGTGACAGAAAGCTGACCATACTGTTAGGATTTTCACACGACTGATAGTACAAGGTAGAATGAGAGATGCGACAAGATGGTTGACTGAAAGATCCGACGGATGAGTATTTCACCCAGGAGACTTGATTGATTGATGAACTCTGCAATTAATCAAGAAACTAAAAAGACCACAGTGGAGGCAGAACTGGTATGCTGATGATTCGGCAAGTGTTTTTTAGAATTCGTTGGGCCACTAAATTGTAAATTTGAGCCTGAAATTCTGGAGCGATCGAGCAAGCCAACGAACTTGATCTGCCTTTTGCCAGGACGGATTTTTCTGCGTTAGAACGAATTTTTTACGCCCTTTCTCATGGAAATACACGCTAACACCCTATGTATATATATATACCCTATAAATATATATATATATATATATATATATATATATATATATTTATATTCAACCTTTTCCAAGCCAAATTCAACTTTTTTCAAACCAAATTCAACCTTTTCCAAGTCAAACTCAACCTTTTCCAAGTCAAATTCAACCTTTTCCAAACCAAATTCAACTTTTCCCCAATTATTAGGGAATGACGCAAATATCAAGAGGCATTAAAACTTACTATTTATCTTAATGCTATTGTAGAATTAATTAAGTAGGTACCTACCTAATTAAGAAGGTAGGTGCTGTGAAATCAGTTAATCATTGGTAATGTCATCCTATACCGAAATTTTCGTATAGGAAATCACCTGCTGTGTACTTCTATAGTAGCAATAAGATAAACAAGTTTTAATGCCTATTAATATATGTGTCATTTCCTAATAATTGGGGAAAGGTTGAATTTCGTTTGGAAAAGGTTGAATTTGACTTGGATATTTATACGTACTAGGTACCGTTAAAATCAAGGATTGAGTTCTTTTTTGTATGAAAAGGATTTGTAGGGGGTGCCCGCACCTTCCCTCCCACTTTAAAATTTTTGAAGCCATCTAAATTACTCATTTTTTCCTCGAAAATTCACTAAAAGTATCACAAAAATTGGTCATGAATCGTTACCTGAGCAGCGTCGGCACAATTTGGCGCACACACACATATACACCTCCACCACTAACACCACCACCAATGGTTTTTCACGGATTCAGTCTTAGAATGGTCTGAAAAGAATTTGTATCTGGTTTATTTTTTTCTTATTCTTCGGTTATCCACACACACCTTCCTGGATCATTTCTAATATGCTGTCCCGTGTGACGAAGCCTTGCCTAAATGACCTGGCTTCAGGGAGACGTTCTAAAAAGGAGGGAAAAAAAGAGTTGGTCTTTTCCGTACAGCATGGCAGTCCATTCGGCTTAAGTATCTAGGTAAGTTTCGTAGATGGATATCCGAGGTCAAGAGCAACGTCTTACTCACATAACTAGATGGTATTGAAGGAGACACGAGACTTACTGTAAGTTGGATCTTCCTCAAGTTGAAGGTCGTTCTGACTGCTGCCGATATCTAACCGCACTCGACAACGATTCATTCTGAGTTGGACTGATGGAGACTTCCGTACTCAAACTCGGGCAACAGGATGAGTTAACTCAACTAATTGCAGTCAATTTAAATATTCCAAAACGATGCTGCTCTTAATTCATGAGCTAAAGGGCTGGGTATGAAATCTGCAGCGATCGCGTTACAGGTTATATAACAGTCTATACTTAGTGCCTGCCTACTTACGAAAGGAAATACTGCTTGACGAAATGTAAATGATTATGTTGCAATAATTTAATCATAGAAAAAATAGAGTTGGAAATCGTAATGGCATTCGGTCAAACGTTTTTTGAAGCGTTTTGAAGAATGAAAAGTATTTGTTCTACAGTATAAATTCGTAACTTCTGAAAGAAAAAAAGGCCAGGAAAATTCTAATCTGCTGAAGTAGGAAAATAGGTACTAACTTGATTGATAGACAGCCCCATTTTCTCTCTCTATATTCATTATACAGTCACAGGTAACATGAGTGGTTTTGTTTTCCCCAAATTTCACTTAAGGTAGGTAATTTATCTTTGTAAAATAACAACGAAATCGTGAACTTGAAAATCGTTTGCGTTCGTACTTTCTTCACTTACCTATTAGGAATGTGAAAATCGACTAAAACTCCATTTTGTAAGATCATCCATACAATATTAATGGAAGACGGACTTGTTCTTCAATACAATAACATTGAAACGTGGTCATATGTTGTGACTATTATTTATTATTACTATTTTAATTTGAATTTTATTTAAGCGTTTATTTTATTTTATTATAACCATTTTTTTAATATAATTATGTACATCATAAATTATCCAATTTTAATGGTGGAGCAGCTAGTAATTATATTTTACAACTAGCGAAATACAACTGATGTTTTAATTTATATCATACACCTACCGACATACATTAGTAATGTATAAATACCCTCCCCGCAACAGGAAGAAAGTGGGGGGTATGACCGTCGACGTCATGCTTAATGAAAATAATTGGTAACAACGGGCGGTCGGCGTCAAGGTCAAGTGATAAGGTGGAAACAACGTAAGGGAGATGATAGAGATGCTGAGGAAAGTACCAGAATGACGTCATGACAATAGGTAACAACGGACGGTCGACGTCAAGGTTAATCAATAAGACGAAAACAACGTAAGGGAGATTATAGAAATGCTGAGGAAAGTACCAGAAGACGTCATGACAATAGGTAAGAACGGGCGGTCAACGTCAAGGTTAATTGATAAGACGTAAACAACGTAATGAGATGAGATGATGTTGACGGAAGTACCAGAAGACGTCATGGAAACAGGTAACAACGGACGGTGGTATAAGAGAAGGATATGAGATCTGTAGAAATGTAATCTTCTTGAGGTAACGCATTCAGCACGATTTAATACAAATATGTTGTTTTATGAATCATTCCACTCCCCCCTCACCTTATTACGTACGTTCGCGCGCGCGGAAAAATATTAACGTCAACCTCGACGTCGATTTATTTAACCACCACCATCATCATTCATCTTCATTTAATTTAATCATCATTTTATCTTATCTAAAATCTATCATTGTATTTGATTTTATCAAACAAGGAAAACAGTCATTCGCATCCTCATAATTATCTTATTAAGGTATCACACCGCAAGAAGGAAAATATTTAGTATGTTATATCCAGCTCATCGGAGCGTTTGTAAAGACTTTTGTAATCTATATGAATACATCACTGTACATAATGAAGCCATTCAGTTATCATCACCCTACATCATCATCATAGACGGAAAAAATCTTTTTCACGACCATACCACCGCCACAACCATCCTCGTCAACATCAACAACATCCGCATTTGCCAATCAATTGAACAGCGTCAACTTCAACTTGATTTTTTATCTCTTTTGTTTTCCTTGTATCATTATCATGGTGCTAATTGACAGTCTCGAACTCTAATTTTATTGATTGAAAATTCTTCTAGCGCTCAAAACTGCTTCGTTAGCAATCAGATAACAAGGAGCAATGATTATATTGATGATTAGTAGAATCTTAATTAGTACAAACACGTCCTTGGTGAGTGTGGTGTATTTTTTTTCCTCTTTGTTCTATTTTATGAACAGGTGATGGTTATTAAAAATAGAGGTGGGTAAATAGATAGGTAGAAAAGATAGTACCATTTCCGAATTAAAGGTAGCTTAAATTAAAGCATTGTGTGGACGCGGGTGATAAAACGACCTCGACGGTTGACTGCTAATATTTTCCGGCGCGCGCGAACGGACGTAATAAGGTGAGGGGGAGTGGAATGATTCCTAAAACAATATATTTGTATTCAATCGTGCTGAATGCGTTACCTTCAAGAAGATTACATTTCCACAGATCACATCTCCTTCTCTTAAACCACCGTCCGTTGTTACCTATTGTCTTGACGTCTTCTGGTACTTTCCTCAGCATCTCTATCATCTCATTAAGTTGTTTCCGCCTTATCACTTGACCGCCAATTACTTATTACCAATTATTTTCATTAAGCATGACGTCGAAGATCATAACCCCCCCTTCACTCCTGTTGCGAGAAGGGTATTTTTATACACTACTTACATTAAAACTCGAAATTAATTATAATTTTGTCATATAGATATTTTAGAGAGTAGAAGTTTTGAAGTCCGAGACGTATACATCCGAAGGATTTTGGATATCCTATGAGACGTTGAGACATTAGTTGCTTGACTGCTTTTTCGGAGGGAAGGTCAATTTTTTCGGAACACGTATTAAAAGATTGGGGTATCGCGGATGTAACAGTGAGGTGCAAACTGACCACCAGCTCTACCTTCTCCGATTACGGGAGGTGATTGAGCAGGGCAACAGATCACTCGCGGCCTAAAAAAACGAAGCGCAAGGTTGACCGCCTCACCCAAGGACGACCTTCTAGCTTCCAAACCACCTCCACTACAATATGTAGGTAGTACTTCCTAATGGAAAGTACTATGCACTACACATTGTGTACCCTGTTAATGTGCTCTATTTTTGCCTTGGAGAACTTCTCCAGGTGCCTCTAACTCGAAAATGTTTTGCCATACTGCCATGTTTTGCCGTGCGTAACTTCTCCAGGTGTTCTTTAAGGCGGTTATCCTTCTCCAGTGTGGAAAACTTTTCACCCCCTTCATAGGTGGTCATAGATTTACAAGATAAGGATTTACACTGAGATTTTTATGTTTCCTCGTCCTACATCACTCTGTAATTCATTAATTTATATTTTTCATTATTCATGTATTGAATATGAATTTAATCCATAAGGTTGCTGGTCCTTAATGTTGAATTTAAAAAAAAAACGAAGAAATTTGTATTCATTTTACCGCCAAAAGAGTTGAACCATGGCGGTTCTGGCGGTAATGCCTGAAACTAAATCGCGGCAACTACTGTTGATTTGCCCACGTTTTGTCTGCTGGTGGAAAATTAGTCCTTCCAGTGGAAAACTACTGCACTGCTGTTTATATTTCCAAAAGTTACAAAACACTCCCCCCCCCCCCCCCCCCCCCCCCTGGTCCTTCATCAAGTTCTGATCCATAGAGAACGATTATAATTAATTGTTTCCATCGGTTTATACCCATCGCTATCGATTGATCCAGCAAATCGTGATGACACAGTGAACCCTACAAAGTTGGTATATATATGTTCCTGGTACCAACTAGTTCAATAATGTGTTACATGGCTGTTACACAAACACAAATACTTCGAGGCCTCATCACTTTTGCATTACCATTATCCAAGGGTAAAAGAAAAGTTATGCTCTCGGTCTGGCAAACCTTTCTGGATTCAAATTAAAAACGTACGTACCCGATAAAGAAATGATTGCAGATTTTCTTTGCGTACAGTTAATACATCTTCGACGGTTCAATTTGAGTCTGCAAACACTAAAACCCACGTTTCTATTTTTTCTAGAAATGGATTTTTAAATAAATCAACCTTTGAATGGTCGCTTGGGATTTCGAATGGGAAACGAACTCTCTTAGTCAATAACAAAGGCTCATCGCTGAAAATAATAAACCAGTGTATTTAGGAATTCCACCAAAAATTCACTTGTTAAGGTAGGTAAGTGCACATTAGTGCCGCACTGGGTCGGGTCACCTCGCATCGCATCGCTGCACATTAACGTCAATAACCCACAGCGGTCAGGAACGAGACAAAAGTTCGGCTGCGATGCCGACGAAAACCCATGGTGAAAAGCGATACTTTGAAGCACCAGAAAACCAAAAATTCAAACCCCAAAATCAAAGCGGTGCATCTCCAAAAACGGCGCATGAATTGAGAATGTATCGGTTACAACATTTGTTGACGTTCGATTATGACCCAAGCACAACGATAGGGTGGTTCAAAAAAAAAAAAAAAAAAAAAAAAAAAGTTCTGGGATTTTTTTTTTTTTTTTTTTTTTTTTTTTTTTTTTTTTTTTGCTTCCTTGGTATGTCAGGATTACACTCCTAAATTTTTAGCAAAAAATATGCTGCTTGAAGATAAGTAAAAACCGAAAATTCCACCGAAAATGCTGTCGCCTGGTTAAGAATTGTACTAGAAACATTCTAAAATGGTCGGATAATATGCTTTCTCATGTTCTAAACATGATTCCGTTTTTTACTATACTTTTCCGCCGATGATTGCTTCGTTTATCGGCCATAAATCTCAAATTAATAGTAGCGTAATAGACAAATTCACCCTAATTTCACCGGAAATTATGTCGCGTTGATAATTTAAGGTTCTGAAATGCCTTGTGCCGATAAAATTTGGTATTTTCCAGGATACTCGGTACAAAGCCGTTCGTAATTTGGCAAGGACTTGAACCGGCATTGTACTTATTTGCCAAATATAGCGGCAAAATGGAGAAAATAGCTAAAATTTTCCAATTTTTCTGTAAAATTCCTTAGTTCCATCGGTTTTCCGGGGTCAAATTCGTAGTTCTGAATTGTCTGAACTGTGATTGGATCGTTTGAGCGTAGGGTTACCTACCTATTGTCAGCGGTATCGGTCACGTGTAAAAGCTTGTAAAATGGTATCGGGTCGTTAAGCAAATAAGTACAATGCCGGTTCAAGTCCTTGCCAAATTACAAACGGCTTTGTACCGAGTATCCTGGAAAATACCAAATTTTATCGGCACAAGGTATTTCAGAACCTTAAATTATCAACGCGACATAATTTCCGGTGAAATTAGGGTGAATTTGTCTATTACCCTATAATTAATTTGAGGGTTATGGCCGTTAAACGAAACAATCATTGGCGGAAAAGTATAGTAAAAAACGGAATCATGTTCAGAACATGCCAAAGCATATTGTCTGACCATAATAGCATGTTTCTAGAACAATTCTTAACCAGGGGACAGCATTTTCGGTGAAATTTTCGATTTTTACTTATCTTCAAGCAGCGCCCTCTGCCAGTTTACCGGATAACTAGTGGACGGAGCGTAAAAGAAATAAGTTCATCGTGTTCAGCGCATGCGAAAACCCATAAATTGACCTAAAAAAATTGAAATCCGTCCGTCAAATCATCACCTCGGCACCAATTTAGAGGTTGGTTTACGATAGCGGTCGATAACTGGCCAAAATCGACCCATTTAAAGTGATTAGGATTAATATTTTTTGCTAAAAATTTAGGAGTGTCATCCTGACATACCGAGGAAGCAAAAAAAAAACAATGGGGACAAGAAATCCCAGAACTTTTTTTTTTTTTTTTTTTTTGAACCACCCTATCGTTGTGCTTGGGTCATAATCGAACGTCAAAAAATGTTGTAACCGATACATTCTCAATTCATGCGCCGTTTTTGGAGATGCACCGCTTTGATTTTGGGGTTTGAATTTTTGGTTTTCTGGTACTGCAAAGTATCGTTTTTCACCATGGGTTTTCGTCGGCATCGCAGCCGAACTTTTGTCTAGTTCCTGACCGCTGTGAACCGCATTAGCGGCGGGTCGGGCCGCAGCCCATCGGAAAAATGCGCTCACTGTTTTGTCCTGTAATGACTGTTTTAGATACTGTTTGATCAAGAAGATGAAAGAATATTCATTGTTGCTGTTTATGTCGATGATATGGTGACGTTCACGAATGATTTGAATAAGTTAGAAGAGTTTAAGAAATCACTAAGGAAGGTTTTTGGAGTTAAAAACCTGGGAGAAGCCACTTACTGTCTTGGTTGGAGGATAAGGCAGGATTTATATCAACAAATTATTGAAGAAGTTCAATATGGAAAGTGCGAATCCTGTTAAGACGCCAAAGGAGACAGGTTTAACACTAAAGAAGGCTGATCCAAGGGGAGAAATTGATGTGCCTTAACAGGAACTAGTTGGTTAGCTGATGTATTTGGCCGTAAGCACACGTCCAGACATAGCACATGCTTGTAGTGTGTTAAGTCAGTTCAACATGTGCTACAACCAATCACATTGGAAAGCAGCAAAGCGAGTGCTGCGTTATCTCAAAAGTACAAAACGTTACACCTTGGCATTCAAGAATTCAGGCAACAATATTGAAGGTTACTCTGTTGCGGATTGGGCAAATGACCATAATGACCGACATTCTTATACAGGGTACCTACATGTTCAGCTTTGCAAGTGCTGCTATTTCATGGGAGTCGAGAAAGCAGAGAACTGTAGCTCTTTCAAGTTGTCAAGCTGAGTACATGGCTCTAACTGAATCCTACAAAGAAGGAATGTGCTTGAAATGGTTAGCAGAAGAACTTGGAGTAAAGCAAGGTCCTTTGAAGCTAAACAGTGATAACCAGGGTGCTATATCGCTATCAGAAAATCCAGTTCATCACCGACGAACCAAGCACATTGATATTAGACACCTTTTCCTCAGAGAAGTCATTGAACAAGGTGAAGTCAGTGTGCACTATCTCGAATCGGCAAGTATGGTTGCTGATGGATTGACCAAGCCGCTGCCTGTCCTGAAGTTTGAGAAATTTCGTAGTCTCTTGGGCGTAGTATCCACTTAAGGGGGAGAGTTGAAGTTTAAGTAGGATACTACACTCAGTATTGTTGTCATGTTACCTACTTTCCATATGTTGAATATTGAATAAAGTTTATTCTGTGTGTGTTCAAGGAAATGTAAAAACGTGTATTCTTCAAAAATAATATTAAGTACTAAAACACAGAACAACTATAACACTAGGTACATTTACATAATTCCACTGTTCGTACTTCATCTGCTTCAACTGGTACCTTATCATTAAATTATTCTTGTGTAGATACATATTTCAGAAAGAACGTGGAATTCAATGAATTTAATTTCACGACACGAAAATTCATCTTACTCACCAAGAAAAATGTTGCAACTTCTGGCAATATGAATTCATTACGTTAATTCGATCACAATGTATATCTTAAAACACTGCACGCCGTTGTTGTTGATGGTTATCGACGGGTTTGTTGAATGTAGCTGTGTATGGCTGTTCAAGGAAATGTGTATGACTGTGTATGGGTAGATTCATGGTTGAAGACATTACATTGCGGCGAATGGCTGAGGAGGTCGCTAGTCGCGAATATTGGGATACGATTTGAGAGTACCTGAACGTAGCAATAAAACCATGGGAATTCTGTATTTTAATTGTTCACACCTGATTGTAACATATGACGAATTTATGACCGAGCCCACACCATCTCATTCGACATCAATATAGGAAGAAAAGTGTGAAAACTTAATTTACTCTTTTATAGTGCATTAATATGCAATTACCAGGAATTACCTTCTTCAGATGTTCGAATTCGGAGTAGGTACCCACAATTACCGTCTCAGATGAAGGGAACGAAGTGCGTTCATTCCCCAAAATGTTGGACTCTCCAAGTTGATACGGGAACCGTCGCTATCCATGATATGCTAAGAACGGTTATTGCGTAACAGTATAAGGTCACATTTCGGTATATTCTATAACTCATTAGTGCTAATTTCGGGATTCTGATAGGGAGAACTCGTTAACCTAATTAGTACCTATTTAGCGCCAATATCTTGGCTGAAATGAGTCTCGAAAACATGAAATTCTTCTAAAACACTAGCCATTAAAATACTTGATTTGAATAATCAAGTAGATACTGGGGGAGGGGATGATAAATCGTAATATATTCGACCCTTTTTCCGTACGTTTTTCTTTGTTCGGTTATACGATCTATTCATGGAGATAGTTGTGAAACAGATACTGGGTAGCCCATACTTGTTAGAGGGGGGGGGGGGGGGGGGGTGTTGTTAATAGGACATTCACTTCGGGTTATAAAGAAGGGGGTATCAGTAAAATCTAGACCTATTCGCAATACTCACCCAAAAGTGTCTTGTACCGTTCAGATTACTGTTTTATTCAAGTGAACCTAAATTACGACCAATCTGGTCAAAGCAAGTTAATCTGTAGAGCGAGGTTAATTTAGATTTGCTACTAAAAACTAGACAAAGAGACGCCCCTGTACTTCACGCACTACTTGCCAAGATGTTTAGCGCCTAATTTTGGAAGCGAAAATACTCCCACATTTTTCAAAAGATTTCATGGCGGAAATTTGTGATGGATTTGGTGTGAAGAATCGAAATTCGAAGTTATTTCACTCACTAATACGACCGAGTGTAACAAAATATTTAGATGAACCTGCATATGAAGAAAAGTTCTAGAGATATGATTTTTTTAAAGGGGTTTTTTTCTTCTTAAGGAAAACCTGAATTTTTCCACTTTAATTAATTAAATTTCAACATTTGACCACATTTTCGGAATCAACGTTAAATTTTCTATAAGGATGGTGCACTTTGAGTCGTGAACATTTCCATCTAGAGACCATAACAGCAGATCAAACATATAGACAAAATGAAAAAATAAAATGTCTGTATATCTTTAAAACGTTACACATCTTCCAAAATAAATTCAGGAAACTATAAATCCTGGAAACTATACCAGGAAAATACTATTTCCGACGGTATAGTCAATTTTATATGTACTTTGCTATTTAGGGAAGACAATTTTGTTTGATGTTGTAAAATGTGATTTTTTTCAGTGAAAATCAATGGTTTTCTTGATACATGACCCTCTATAAACTTACGAGTTTGGGGTCAGTTTCTACGTATTTTAGCACACTGTATCGAATGATAATACTTGCAGATCTCTCCAACTCCGTTATAACTGTGTTTTATACTTATACTCGCAAATTTTTAGTTTGTTAATTAGTTAGAGAAATAGTAGGGAAATATAGTTGAATAAAGTGAAATACTTCATCACTGAAAATGTAGTCGAATGTATGTAGTGACAATGTAGTAGTATATAAATGGGATGCAACCGAACTTTGTTCGATTTGCAATTTACAAGCCCTAGAAAATTTATCCCACTTCATTCTAGAATGCCCCCAATACTCCGGACTAAGAAAACACTTAATCAACCCCATTGTGAATATAAAAAATACAAATAATGAGACATTACAAGATTTACTGAGAATAGACATTGACAATAAACTCAACAGTGTATATAAATATATTGTAAGCGCCTTGAAGCTAAGATCATTTTTAAGAAACGAATTTTAAGATATAAGTAATACAATAAATAAGTATAATATATGGTGTAATTTGAAAACCGAGTAATATCTGTAGTTTACAGATTGAATGAATTTACGCTCTAAACCTTGTATATTTTTATGAAATTTATCGAGAAACAAAGTAGGAACTAAATTCGTAATGCTAAATAGAAAGCAATTACTTTATGCAAAGAATTAATTTTTATAAAATAAGGATGGACATTTAATTACCAGAAGAAAAAATGAATTTATATTTGAGTTTTGTATAGTATAGAAGAATTTATTGTATTTTTAATTTACTAATCATGCACACTAACCCCCTGTTATGAAAACATTATTTTCAATAAACAGTATTTTCTCTCTCTCTCTCTCTCTCTCTCTCTCTCTCTCTCTCTCTCTCTCTCTCTCTCTCTCTCTCTCTCTCTCTCTCTCTCTCTCTCTCTCTCTCTCTCTGAAAATGTAGTCAACATTTACAATTAAATTAATAACAGTGGAGAAATTTAAGTTTAAGAGGGAAAAAACACGTTTTCACTTTAAAAAAAAAAAACTTTGAAAAATCGTATCTCGAGAACATATTGAGATAAAAATATGCGGTTGGCGGCATTCTGCTCCTCTTCATAATATTTAGTTTCACCTATTTTTTGCACACTCGGTCGTACCCACCCTGTATAAATGTACTTCCATTATATTTCATATACAGGGTGGGCATAATGGATTCCCCGATTCCATGGATAAATTGTAAAAAAGTTCCAGTCATGCAGCATGATCGTAAGAGCGAATTTTCATAAATGGTCGTATTACATTAATGTTAAATTCTGTTGAAATTTGAGCACTTTGGGGACAAATAAAAATTTTATTATACATTTCATAGCAAATTAACTTTTTGTCAGTAATATTTAAATAAACAAACGATTTTGTGGATTTTTACAATTTTTTCAAGTGTTCCTATCGATTTTTAGCTTATTTTAATGAAATTTAAAGTTACAATTTTGTGCTTAAATTTTTAAATGTCCTAGTTCATGTTCGATTAATTTTTCTCGTGTAGCATTCCGCTAAAAATAGAAATTCGTTAATTTTTAGCGGTTTTTTGCGTTTTTTAGTGATTTTTTAAGTACATTTTTTGAAATTTAACCAATTTAATGTGCTCAAAAAGTGTTGTCCAACGAACTCATCCTTTCTTTTGAAATGCTTGATTTTTTGGCGAAAGAACGAAGTTTTTATCTCAATTCTATCGAGAGTTATCGTCTGGAATGACACACATATATATATACATATATATATATATACATATATATATATATACATATAAAAAAGCGTTAAAATCCAGGAATCATTTCAGAATGCCTCAAAACAGATTTCGATGAAGAAAAGTTTTGAACATTTTTATTTTAAAATTTTTGGAGCCATTGCAATAGCTTTATTTTCTAAGAAAATTCGCTAAAAGTGTTTGATGATAAATGAAAAACCAATTTATTATTAAAAACTGCACTTAATGCCTTTTTTGTCGAGTTTTAAAAATTATATCGCTCAAGTGGCGGCCTTGGAGAGCAGTGCACATGTTTAGGCGTTTAAAGAAGTTTTCGTAGACTTTTAGCATATTCTATGGAATTACAGCGATTACGTCCGCTATTGCCTCCTTTAGGTTTTCTAGGGTTCGAGGTCGACTTTTGAGGATCAGCTCCATATCAAATTCCTCGTGAAAGGGGGGCAGTAAGGTTCAGTAAGCTGTCGCTACTTCCTGTTGAAACCGAAATCTTTCATTGTCAAACATTTCAATTCTGGGGCAGGAAACATTATCCCGCATTTCACAGTAGCGAGCTGAAGTCACGGTAACAGCTGAGCCTTCGGATTAAAAAACATAAGGCCCGATAATTCCAAAAGAGGACATAGCTGGTCTTTGAGGAATGGCAGATCCTGTAGTTCTTACACTACTAATCCATTATCAAATGTTTTTCGAATCCGGAATGTTTCCGTGACCGCCTGCGAAACGCCCTCTGCGTATTCACCACACTTTCACTGTTTTTGAAAAAATGCTTAATAACAAACCCTCGGTATTCACCTGACCAAGGCATGTGAACTAGTAGTGAAAATGGCACGGCTCCCTCGATCTAACGGGACCTGCCCTACCTCTCAACCTGATCTGTTAGCCCTTCAATGAATTGTTGAAATTAGGGAGTCCATTATGACCCACCCTGTATAATAGTGGGCAATAGTAGTAATAACGGATGTGGGAACTCTAAGCAAACAATTTTTTTTCTCTCCCTAATCAATGACTACCAATATTAATCTCAATTTTCTTTTCAAGCGAAAATCAGTACGGAGATTTTCTAATAAACGTAATATATTTCAATAACCTGAATTTCCTATTTTAGTTTCAGGTCACAAAAAGACCATTCAACGTTAATTATTATCGTCGAGTGAACGTGCGTAGAGCACCTCTGTAGTGAGCTCAATGCCAATAAGCCCGAAACGGAACGGTTATTCAGCTCAAACTTGATCACAATGGGCGTGACATGTTGCATGGGCGTTAGCTAAGAGATCAACGCTTCAGTTAACACGCACTTATAACAGTTCTAAAGATTTTTTTTCCGTTGTGAAAGGTTGTATTACCACTACCTGCAATCTCGCTTTTATGCCACTTCATATGGGTGCTGCACAATGAAATATCCACAATATCCACATTCCAGGAATCTATTCTAAAGCGCATTACCGATCAAAAGTACCAACCAGTTGAAAAATTTCCGATCACTTAATTTAGAAGTGTAAGACGGTAATTATCCCCTCCACCCCCCACCACGACAGTAAATCCGAAATCTCAAGGTTTGTTGCACAACTAGACTAAAATGGGGATCGAACCAAATAAGAATTATGAAAATCGGTTGAGAATTGTAGCCTGGTTGGCAGCGACAAAATTTGTCTAAAACAACCACGTTTTTCCGGCTTTACCCCCTCCATCCGCCTTTTCCGTCACGGGATTCAAAATTTCCGAGGCTTGTTGCACATAGACTAAAATTGGGATGGATCAATGAAAGAATCTCCAAAATTGTGGTCTGGGCAGCATCGACAAAATATTTTACACACACACACACACACACAGAAATACACCTATGGTTTTTTCCCGGATTTGGTCTTAAAATGGTCTGAAACGGATTTCTATGCGGTTATTTTTTTTCTCATGCTCGGGTTGTCCCCTACCCCCCTGGATCGTTGTCCCCTACCCAATAGGTCGTTCATTTATTGAAGAAGCCTAGTTTCAGAGGGACATCCTAAAAACCAGTATTGGGGTGATTTTTAACGCGCTGAATTCGAGTTGGTGGTCATAAGTGGTGAATTTGTGGTGGGCGTTCGGATCACCGGAGCTCCCCACTTAAGTAAAATACACTACGGGAACTCATGATCGATTAAAACCTTAATCGTAGTTTGTATGCAAACTCGATCCCTCACTACCGCACTTTTATTGTTCGACTCAAACCGTGGGAAAACATCAAACTCTCAAGCCTTCGATATTCCCGATGTTGTTAGTTTGGCCGTCCAGTCGATGGTCTACACAGCGCGATAGCGATGGCTGGGGTAGTCATAAGTGTCGACCCGACCAATTCTAGTAAGTCTATCTATTTCAGATTAACACCCTTGAAGAACAATTGTTTTCTTAAAATATGTGCTGGTAGCTATTAAAAGTCAGATCATTACAGTTTCCAAAAATACACGGGGTACAATTATTAGAAACCAGTGCAACATAAAGACTATTTTCATAATTGGATTTGAATTAAATTAACTGATATAGTGATATAAAAAAATTATAATCCATCATAGTACCCTCTCAACATATAAAAATTCACAATTTTTTATGTATCTCTACAGGAAATTTCACTTTTTCAATTTTCCGTAACGGATTTTAATCTTATAAACACGATTTTTAAATAGGTTTTCCCATTTTTATAAGTCCATCTGAGGCTCTCATTGGCAAGGCTTCGTCAATAGAGGGACGACCTATTGGAATTAATCCAGGGGGGTTTGGGGCAAGCCAAGTATGAGGAAAAACTGAATACTGCACTCCATTTCAGACCATTCGAAGACCGAATCCATGAAAAAAAAAAAAAAACCATAGGTGTATACCAGTGGGTGTGTGACAAATTTTTGTCCACGCTGCCCAAGTTACCATCCTCAACTAATTTTCGTGATTCTTTCTGTGTTCGATCCCAATTTTAGTCTCGTTAGCCAAAAAATCTTGGAAATTTCGGATTTACCACCGGGGAGGTGGTAATACCTGTAATACCCGATCCTCATAAGCGCTGCCCAACCTATGATTCTTACACAATTTTCGTGATTCTTTTCTTGTTAAATTAGGAAGCTAGTCAAGTAATGCAACAAACCTTTGGATTTTCAAATTTATTTTCGACTGGGTAAATTGAGGGGTAATCCCGATAAATCACGATCTTTTGGTTTAGATCGAACGTGCTGTGATATAATAGCAATAATATTTCCTTGTCATGAAACCCAGATTATTATAACTTTTGATACCAATAAGCGAACCGCAAAACGTGGATAGATGTGTTTCGTTTCATTTCACTCATCTTTTTTTAGGTAGCTACCTATCTTCCTATTTATACTTAAGATGATGTACCGTAGGGTCCATTTAATAATTGTATATATACCAGTGCTCGACGTAGCAAGTCTATCTTATACATAAACAAAAAACTTATGTGTAATTATATGTAATTGGTAAGTACAGATCGATGTTACCTGGCTTGATCCAACAAGACCAGGGGTCCTCTAAAAGAATAGGACTTTAGGCCAAGGTTACTAGCTTTTTACGTAAACGCTGGCAACGTCCCAACAACCGTTTTACAGCCTACCCTGTGTACGTTCCTATGCATTTCATAACATATCTGGATCAAGTCCTCATGTTTCATTTAGTAATAACGACTACTTAGATTACAATAACCGCGATGTTCCTGTATTATTTATGCGAATTAACTAGTACTGCCTAATGATTTATTGGTAGTAACGCAGAAATACTAAATTGAACGGTACCGGGGAAAAAAGTCTTTGTCATTTTTTGTGAAATTGAGATAGTGGGCTAAGGTTTCCAGGAACCTTTCGAAAGGTGAAGTCAAAACCGGGAAGAAACGTTGTTGTCATTAGTATTTTAAGCGCTATAGTTTACCCGTACTAGGGAAAAACAGATGTTGTCCGACATTAAAGTTGATTTTCCCAACATACTATTTTTTTGACATATACCTACGTTTCTTCCCCTGTACCCTTCAACTACTTAAACGCACGTTATTCCCCAATAAAAACAATTTAATATGACGAAGAACGTTGTCTCTTTCCACTAAGAATAATGAGTTACAATCTTAAATAAATTTCAATGGTTAGATCATCATCAATAAAAAACAATCATTTATTGGTTACTAGGTACAGATCGAACCGTCGAAATCAATTAAACATTGTTACTCATTATTTTTCTTGGAAATATAGACAACTTTTTCGCGAGTGATTTAGTTCGCATTAGTTTGTATTTAATGTAATTTATTTTAATAATTTCTTAAAGCGATTTTGATGCACATTTTTTTAACGTGTTTTTTAATGTGTCTCCTAACTCAACCTTGTCGGATTTCCGTGAAGAGTATTTTGAATTTTTTTCATTTTCAGAGCTACTGTAATAACACTTCAACTCCATATAATGATTTATCGGATTTACTTCATCCATTTTCTCCCACCGTCAGTGAATTTGAACCTTCCAAAGTTTGCTGAATAACTGGACTGAAATCAGGATTGAGCAGTGACGGAAATCAGATGAAAAATAGTGAAAACAGTGATATATTACTATTAACCCCTTCATTCCCCTTCCAAGATAAAATGTGAAACTCCTGACATATGTTCCCAAACTAGACCAAATTCTTAATTGAGCAAAAAAGAAAAAAAAAATCACGAAAATCGGTCGAGAATTGAAGTTACTGCAGCGCATCACTGGCATTGGTAACTACCCCTTCCAGTCCCAAACCCAACAACAAATCCGGAATTCCCAAGGTTTGTTGTAAAACTCGACTAAAATTAGAATCGAACAAAATAAGAATCACGAAAATAGGTTGAGAGTTGTAGCCTGGGTAGCGTAGACAAAATTCGCCATAGAAAATAGGCGTTAATGTTTGTAATTTCAAGTGTTTAATTGAATACATGTAATATTTATGAGTGCTGTTAGTACAGGGTGTCCCAAACCTAATGGTAAAAACTTCAGAAGTCGATTCTTGAGCTCTTTTTTGATCCAAAGTTCCTCTTTGGTTCCGTTTTCCGTTAGTTCCAAAGTTCCTCTTAAAGAGATTTTTTTAAGCACTTGGTTTTCAAGTCATTGAATTTTAAAGATTTTTTTCGTGTTTTCTACCTTAAAAGTAGAGTTAATTTGCGTTCATTTACTCTCTCCTTGACCACATCCATCTCGATTCAAATCAGTGATTGACTAGTAGAAATATCGCGTCTCAAAGAGATAGATAACGTACGGGAGCACCCGAGAATCAGTTAATCGTTCCAAGAGGGGTCACTAACATCGTTCTAGAAACAATTCAATGTAGAATACTGGACTGTATACCTATTGGTAAGTAGATATGGATTATTCGTTCTGTTCTATCTTTTAAGCTTCGTTCTATTTTAAAGAATTTTTTGTGACAAATGTATGAATGTAAGCTACTCATATGATACCTACTGTGCAAAGTTATTTTAAACTATACCTACATAGTGCATTTAGTAAGACTATGTGGAAGACTGGTGAATTTCATTACTAGTAGTAACATTCGGTAACAGTAAACTAATGTGAGGTCTATTGTATACTCAGTTCTTTTGTTGGTCGAACAACAATAAGACAATTGAACTTGAACGTTGAACCCACTCAAACGACATGAAACCAAGGGTTTCGATTCGATTCATTTGAATATTGAGAGTTTTTTTTCGCTATTAGATAAAACGGCAATAACTCACTCAAATCGCATGGTAAAATTGAGAATAAGAACACCATTGGAAAGAGCGATTCCTGTCAGAATAAGGCCATAACATAAATGCTTAAGGAAAACCAGCAGGCAAACAATTGGATTAAAAATAAATCGTCCTTACCATACACAAATTTTATATTTTTCTCGTGTCATCAAAATTTTGAGGGCGTGACTCTCACCAAAAACCCAGCGTTCCATCGGTATAGCCAATTTTACTTTAACTTTGTTGAATGATGGAGAAAATAATCTTTTTTTTTTTTTTTTTAAAGGATTTGATGGATTATTTAGTCAAAAAGTGACCCTCTATGGATCAAATGAGTTTGGGGTCGGTTTGGGGTACGCAATTTTTTACGATGATTGGAATGGTGACACTTGCAGATCTCTTAATACACACACTTGTCTCCTCTAACCAGCAAAGTAAAAGTAATATTGGAGGAACCAGAGCGTGTTGGGAACATATCAGTCGTGTTGCTATCAGAAAAGTAGGTAGGGAAGGTAGCATTCCTTTGTTACCTAGCGGTATGTATCTCATCTCGCAGGTTCCAGATGAGAGGAAGAGGCCCTGGAACAGGTTCGCGATGTGAAACGTTTGTGGGTTTTTCAAACGATAAGGAAGTTTGTTTCCGCGTTCTTTTTATAAGAATTAGAGGTTTTTCCTTGAGTACAGTTATGGCGGAACTACGAGGGCAGTTTTTAATTCGGAACGAATTGATTCTACTGTTTCTACTTTGTATTTTTGTTAGGTTTTATTGTCAATATTAGTTCAGTTTTTAGAAAGATATCACTAAATAGGTACCTACCTAACTGTGGAACGTCTTTCCAATTTTTTTTCTTTTTTCCCTGACCTATATATTTTTTTTAGCTTCTCTGTGATGATTTCGTGAATTAATGTGACTTAATCTCGATGTTTATCAATAAAATTGACCATAAATTTTTGTTTTCAAGCCATCTTCTAGCATAGAATCGTTATTAGTGTGACCATTTATCCCCTCGAATGGTGCTAGTTTGGTTGCAAAGTGGATATTGCTACTATAACCTACTACCGCATTTTTTTTTTTTTTTTTTTTAAATTAATTTAATGATTTAAGCCGCATCTCAACCAGAAGGGTCATTAGCGACATTGAACGAGGTGTCTAAAGAGACACTGTAAGTGGCACGATTCTAAGGGGATCCATGTTCCCCTGCGTCACTAAACGGTTTGCCATCATGGAGTCCTCTAGCAGATCGGAAGAGGGGAAAAAACAACAATAACAACATTAAGCAGCGGATGGCATCGCCGCACTGTGGCAAAAGGGGTGTTACAGCAATGATCATTGTTTAATCAACTGTTTATTATTTCTAATACCTACTTTTATTTTTTAATTCTTCTCTCTTAGACAGCATTCTCACGTGTTCGACTTAAGTTGAATTAATCCTTTCTTATAATCCGTTCCAATTCGAGATTTGAGAACAAATTATTGTTAAGTATTTAACTTTTTCAATGATTTTACAAGGGGCACATTTTACTCTGGAACATCTTCCCGATTTTTATTTCATTCTTATGCTATTCTTTCCTTTTAAGCTTAGGGTATTACCTAAAAGGCTCTGTCCGATCCGTCCCATTTCATCCATTTTAGGCCCAATTCACACAGAACGGGCGCGTGGCGAAGACGTGGCGCAGACTTTTGTCACTTCCGCGTCTTTCCATGTAAACAAATGGCTCAATGTTAACAGAAGGGACGTGGCGCAGGCATCCGCCCTTTCGCCCCTGCCACGTCCGTTCGCCGTCTCTCGTGGCGTTCGAGAAGGGTGCCACTCGTCACTTCAATAAAAATGCGGGATGATGGTGAATTCAACATTGTATTTTGCGAAGAAGTTGGGAAGAATTCGTGTTTATTTGATTACAACCGTGCGGATTATTGCAAAAGGAACGCCCAAGACCAGACCTGGCAGAAAATTGCGCCTGAATAACCGTTCTGGGTACATATTCAGCTCACGCATAACATCAAATGTTCCACCGCTTATCTTCATCAGCCACAATGGATGAACCCAATATCTCCTCTTTTTTGGTTCACATCAGCCAAGTACACCAAATTCAGCACATCTCGATCATCTTCGTCACTGCTTGATGAAAAATCCACGTTGTACTTCACGAAACCTTTTGATTATTACGTCCTTTTTCGCCACTGTCCCGCCCCTTCTGTGTGCATTGCATGGGTCACGTCACCGCCACGTCCGTGCCTGGTCAGTGCCACGTCTTCGCCACACGCCCGTCCTGTGTGAATTGGGCCTAACATGACTTTGTCCCATCCTCGAGTCTGGATTGACATGTTACGGATGTCGAGCTTTGAGGGTGAACGTCATGAAACACTCTCTACTCATCTTGAAAACAAATCAAAAAAGTGTTCAAGACCAATTGAATTCGTAATTCTCCATAATGTCGGTTGTGATGTCTAATTTCAAATTTAAATCAAGACATTCGTTTTGATAACGACCTAATTAGAAAGAAATCGTGGGAACTTTATGAAATGTTTGACAGCAAAATTTTTGACACCAAAAGATTTTTGAGACACCAAGACACCAACAGATTTTTGACCAAAATCGGAATTTCCTCTCGCATTTTACACTATTCTGAAAAACATTCGTTGCGTGTCTGTTTGTTTATGTGTCTGCTGCGTGTTTGCGAATCCTTGTAACAAGCTTGATTTCCACATTTTTCATCTGATTTTGATGGAATTTTCAGGGGATGTGCAGGTTAGGCTGTAAATGTTCCTTAATTAGTTTTCATTAGAGAGTTTTTGACGACTTCAACTTTACGTCAAACTTCATCATAGTCTTGAGGGTGGAAATGAAGATGCTAAACCAAATGGAACCGGGGCACGGTTGCCTTAATTTTAATGTCACGCTAACGGTGGTTGGGCAACGCGATATTTTTTCCCCCAGCTGTCTTGTTGTCTACTGGTTGTCCAATCAACTTCCTTATTTCGATATGAAACGCCGATTTTCAATCCTAAATTCGAATTTCATGTAAGTCTCAGTACAAATACGGGATAGTTTCTTATTTTTAGTTTTCAATTCGTAAACAAGGCATGGATTTCACGCAAAGATAGTAAGCCTCAAGTGGGAAACACCGCGGTTTAGTCGCACTTATAGGTCATCGTTACGAACTTCATGTTTTTGGGTTTTCCGTTGGGTAATATATCAACAAGTATGAAAAAGTATTTATCTCTATGACAATGAACCAGGGTTTTACCTGATAATCATCAGTGGAGGCTGCACTTCACGTAATGTCCACGAGAAAACAGCTGAGATATCAGGCAAACTAAGAACAATACTGCGGAGAAGTTCTATCTTAAAACTCAGGTTTCTCATTTAAAATATGTGAAATAATAATAAAAACAAGGCTCTAATCGACCAAACAGAGCCTGTGCGCAAAAGAACCGGTTTTTTCGATCGAGTTGAAGGATAATAAAGCTAGTCGGCGGAGGCGGACTTCAGATAGCAGATTCGGTTTCTACGCGACTTGAGGGGTGTTCAAAAAACCTACTAGCTACATCAACATAATTAGTAATGGGGTATTTGGAGAAAAAATAACTATTATTATTTACTTCACCATATTCGAGCAATTATGAGGTGACCAGTAGTGTTACATTTACAGGAAGGTTAGGCTGGTGTCGTGTGCCTTTAGGTCGCGAAACGGGTGATGTTAAATGAGCCATTCTAACGTGCGACGTTGCTAACATCCCCTCAAGGTCACGTACTCTTGGGTACGTTATGGGTACGTTAGTGGTCACCAAAAAATCCCTATTGTCTTAAATCAACACTTCAATCTGCGCATGCCCAAAAGGAATTCCATCAAGCATAATTTTCCTAAGCCCTAGTCGTTTCATTCCATATCAAGTTCAACGTAATCTTATTAAATTCTGATGTGAAGCCATTGTAACAGTAGTTTTCATCCAATTTTGATGAAATCTTCAGGGACTGTGCTCGTTAGGCTGTAGATAGTCCCCTATCAATTTCATTGTCCTCAAATCAGTACTTTACTTTCAGCATGCGCAAACGTAAATTCCATAACGCATCATTTCCTCACGTCAGAGTCGTCCGAACTTGCTCGAATTTTATGGATAGATGAGAGGAAACGATTTAATCATTCCATTTAAATTTCAACATGATTGTAACATTAGTAGCTACCTACTACGATTTTTTTCATTTTTATTAGATTTTGATGAAATTTTCAGTGAATATCCCAATTCCCAACCAATACTTCAACCAATACTTACTCTGCGCATGCGCAAACGTAAACGTTGATCGATTTCATGTTTAAGGCTAGTGCCACACGAGATTGAGTTCACGGACGATATTATTAGCGGGCGCGATTGGGGTTATAGGGGACGATTATTGTCTCTTCCACAAGTGCGGACGTGAATTATTACGGGACCCGGATTATATACCCCGACGGCGCAAAAGTTGTTCCATTGGGGTTCCTAGTGCCTTGCAGCGTCAAACGAGCGCTGTTTTGCACGGACACGTTCATTGTCTTCGTGTTACTTACTAATTTCTAATGAAAATGAAGTTTTCAATCGAGTCTCTAATTTTATCAGTGAAAAGGCGTCTGAGTTATGGGATGCAAGCTAGTTGAACTTTTTTCAAATAATATTCTGCTACAAAAAATAAATTAGCCGATTTTCACCCGTTCTGTTCGACTTTTCACAGAAAATAACGCAACTGCATTGGCACCAATAATTTGAAAAATAGAATTTCCCAAAAAATGTTGAATGTAAATATCATTTTCGTGGCATTTCGAAACTATTCCCAGTTTCTAAATGTATTTAAATTACCTATATTTCATTTTTTAAGAGTATTTACACGTACAATAAAATATTGATAGTGATTCCAAATGCGAAAAAAGTTCTATAATTCTATCATATGGTCATGCTGCATGACTTGGACTTTTTCCTAGTTTTTGTGATTGTTTAATGTTTTTTTCGAGCACTTTACCGTGGCCAAAACTAGCTTTCTAACGAACTCATCCTTTCTTTTTGAATGGCTAATGTTATGGTGAAATAACGAATTCTTTCAATGTAATATGATCTATACATCTATAGATCTATATATCTATACATTGATGTTACGGATACGATGAAGCTATGTCCCACACCAACTTGGTAGACTTTCAGCGAATTTTTGTGGAATATGAGTGCGTGCGTGTGTGTGTGTGTGTGTGTGTGTCGTTCAACACAATAACTCTCCTTAATATTCAAATAGAAATTCCGTTCTTGCTCCAAACAATCATCAAGGTTTCCAAATGAAACCTCATTATCATGCAAGCACTTTTTGAGCATATTAAATTGCTCAAATTCCAAAAAATATGTACTTGAAAAAATCACTAAAAATTTCTAAACACGGCTAAAAATTGTTAAAGGTATATTTTTTAGCAGAATTATTTTAGTCAGAATTTTGAGTCACAAAATTATGTTGAAAATTGTTCTCAAATTTCATTAGATAATATTTGCTGAAAAATCTATTAAGAAACTGAAAAATTGCTGAAGTCTTCAAAATCTGTTTTTATTCGTAGAATATTATTTAGAACGAGTTTATTTTCCATAAAGTTGGCGGTTAACAATTTATTCGCCCTCAAAGTATTCACATTTCAAGATTCGCGCATACGATCATGCTGCATGACTATGATTGGAACGTTTTTATTTATTTGCCTTATATCAATGAAAATGGTGCTTTTATTATTACTAATATTAATATATTGCTTGTATTTATTTATTATATTTCTATTATATTATTTTATAGTATTTTTTTATATACCTATGTTTTGCGCGCATATTTGGTGGATAAGTCTGAATAAGCCTATAACTGGTGGATAAGATTCCTGAATAACGGCTTTGTAGGGCAACGCTTGAGCTTGTAAAATGGCACATTTAGGGTAATTTTATGAAACTTGTATATTTTCACTAATAGATAATTTAAATATCTACCATACATTACAATAGCGTACTGTAAAACTGACTCAAACAGTGCGCTAATGATTCTTTTGAAAATTATTTTAAGTAGGTATCAAGTATCAAACATTACGTAAGGGGGCGTATTTTCGGAGTTTTTGAGTCAGCCAGTCAACGTGTATGTTCCATTTGAGACGATTATCCAAAGGTAACCTCTATTTAAGCCATGGGAGTTCACTTTCTTACTTGCTGGGCGCTTGCACTGTGGTTTTCACTAGTTTAGTAGGTTAGTAAGGTATGAGTCGAGATTTCCTGGAAATGTCTATTAATACAGATTTCGACGCGTTCACTGTTGATGGGTTTTCGATGATCCATTGAGCGTTCATTCGAAGTTCCTTTTCGGCGTCTGCGCGGGCTTGTTGCCCTGCAATCGGGCCAACTGAGGTTCCTTGCAAACAACAAAAATGCTCGATGAGTAGGTACCTATATTGTCGCTCTTCACTTCACTAATGAACACTGACTGTTCTCTACTGTTACCTTGCTTCTTATTTCGTATTAATATCTTTCGTGACAAAGAAAAGTGCAACTTGTGTGCAGAACACGCTTTGAAAACCGTACGAGGCATTCTGAAACGATTCTTGGAGTGACGGAATGATTCTTTACACAGCGATTCCTTCATAAATTAAAATAAAAAATTGCTTGCAACTAGACCGAAAATGGAGTAGAATGCCATCAACCGCACCTTTCTATCTCAATCCTTTGCAAAGATATGATTTTAGCAAATTTTCGTAGAAAATGCCGGTATTGCAACGGCTCAAAAATTTTTGAAAACTTTTTTTATTGAAATCCGATTGAGGCATTCTGAAACGATTCCTGAAGTTTACGCTTTTTCATAGGCTGTATATATATACCTATCATACCTATCATACCTATATATATCATATATTTGAAGTAGTACCGAGCCATCTTACCAGGTGACCGGGGTTCCCGGACATGACCAGGCACCACCGTCTTCGGGCAGGCGATATGACATCTGGGAAACGCTTCTGAGAAACTCTCCATTACTCCATTTACTAGAGAGGGTATTGGCTGCTCGCTTGGTTAATACTCAACGTACCTACGAGAGGTACAGAGGTAGAGAGTTCCAAATAAACTCAATAATAACCATATCTTCAACTTAGTTAGATGATAATCGGGTCGTGCGTAAAATGAAAGAGTTAGGTTATTCTCTGAGGTTGGTTTACTAAAACCAATAACACACCCTACTCACAACCCACCATGGGTGCCGTATGGGTTGCCATTCACAACCCTACTTATTTTGTCCGTCCTTGGAAATATTCTGCTAACCGGAAGATACATAAATACGTAACATAAGAAATTATACATGACATCAAGTAGTCAATCCCTTAGTAAAATTAAGATTAGTTGGACATATAGGACGTACAGGTATTTTCGACGAATTCGGGTTTCCACGATAGCACACACACAAAAGAAGAAAACTCCAACTAAGCTCAAATGTATTCTATTCACGTTGTTCCCTGGGATACTGACGTCGAAGCGAAGTGCCCCCCCCCCCCCCCCCCCCCCCCCGAGGGAGGCTCAGAGGTCGTACCACTTCAGTCACGATCACTAGACTCCTCACAAATGATGATAGTGATGATACCCCTACATAATTCTCATCAAACACAACATCTCTGAACGACCCCCGAAACCGCCGAGGCACGTGCCGACACCACTGTCAAACAACCTATTCCCAGTTTGACTGGAAGTTAAACAAAATCCTACTCGGGGACGGACTCCAACGATAAACTTTTAACATATATTAGCCATAATTATTATGTACGGGCCTCATAAAATATCGATAAAATCTCCAATAAATGCTTGAAATCCAACATCTTTGGGCGACCAGCAGAATATCATTTAGAACAAGTTTTTTCGACAAACAAATATAAAAATATAATACGAAATTTTACGATAATTAGACTTTTTTTACATAATATGGATCTAGGTCTTTAGTATGCGTGGTTCCTCTTCTTCCCTTTCTTGAACCAGTGTACAACTTTCGCCATCTTGAACATGAATTCTGTGTTCAAATTCCTTTAGATTTATTCAAATTAAATAAATGCGTGAGTGGTTAAACGATAATGCAAGACCTTTCCAAAAAGGTGCTATATGATGGGTATCAGACCAATAAAACGGCTCTTTAAATTCGGGGGGAACCCTCAGCTCCGATGGTCTTCCTACCCATTTATTGGTCACACTGAAAGTCTTTTGAGATGAAAATTGGTAGGTAGGTATTTGGGGGTTTTAAAGTGCGCTGAATCCAAATGTAAGATCAAAAGTCTGAAATTCTAACAGATGAAAGTCCCCCATTGGGCGGATGGGCGAAAATGTTCAGTTTCTTCCATGAAAACTAAGGGGCGTAACCGGTTGAGGCATCTTCTTACTCTACTAATGACTAAAACTAACTAATGACTACTTATTTATAAATTTATTCTTTCGTTGAACACGGAAACAGAGATATGACAGGTTATACATAAGGAGCGTGAGAGCTCACACCCTTGATATTAGGCTAAGTCAATGTCAAGGGTGTGAGTTCTCCCGAAGACAAGGCCTCCCGTAAAACCCATCTCTCCGGGCGTGAGATCGGGCAACTCAAGCCACTTCGGGGAACAAGCACGGCCACAATCGATTGCCGCTAGGGCAATTTCGAAGCTCGGCAGCTAAAATGAAAAATAAACACGCAACACAAAGATGGATAGGGGGAAGTGGCGGAGTTAACACAACACAATGGTAGATAACCTATTAGGGATCAATTCTACTACTAATTTCCAACAAAAAGTTTCTCTTACTTTTTTTTACGTTTTGTTTTTGACTTTTGTATCCGACTTGTTTTCGACTTTACGACACAAAAATAGTCACTTTTTTAATTTATTGATATGCGCTTATTTAAAAATACACAAATAGTAGGTCATACAATAAACATAACATATGCTTCTCCCCTCTACAAGTTTAGAACTTGCGCTGATAGGAGGAATTATAATAATAAGCCACTATTGTTACATTGTACATTTAAATGTTACCAGCTTTATCAAAACTCCAAGAATACAGATTAAATAAAATGAACGCCTGTATTTATAAAGTATATAAGATTTTACGAAATCATGAGCAGTAAAGGTGATAAAATATTGAAATATGACACTAATTTATAAGTGTGCAAAACAAATTCCAAACAAATAAAAATAGCTAATAAAAAATAATTTGGATATTCTACAAATCAGGAAAGGTAATAACGTTTAAACGTGTTTTAAACGCCACCTAGATTCACTATAAAATTACCATTGAAAAGAGCGTTAAATTTACTCTCACAATATTACCTTTTTATGAAGTGTCAAGCACATTGAATGGGGAAAATCTGGGTCTTACATGAAGAATCCCTAGAATGAATCTCACCTTCCCGAGTCACTGTAGGTACTTTTCAAATGGCTGAACACCCTTTGGAAAAATAATTGTTTCCGTATTCGTAAGATGAGAAAACCAGCTTTCCAACGGTATAGTCAATTTTACTTTTACTTCGCTAATTAGGGGAGATGATAATGTTTTAATGTTGAAAAAAGTTCCAGTCATATGCAGCATGATCATCTGCGCGAATTTTTGTAAATTATCGTATTATATTACGCTACATTGTTTTAAAATTTGATCACTTTGAGTGCAAAGTAATTAACTACTCACTTTATGCCAAACAACTATTTTTAAATAATATTATGCAATTCAAATAAGATTTTGGATTGTTAATGTTTTGGATTTTTTATCGATTTTTTTAAAACAAAAATTAACGAAATTTGTGTACGTTTTTAATATTCTATTTCATCGTTGGTGACTTCTTCCGAATAAAATTCTCCTAAAAAATACAAATGTATTTATTTCTAGCCGATTTTAGTGATTTTTAAGCACTTTTGGAAATTAGACTTATTTAATGCGCTCAAAAAGTGCTGGCCAACGAACTAATCCTTTCATTTGAAATTTTCGTACGTTTTGATTTTAAAATATTTGGAGCCATTGCAATAGCTTCATTTTCCACCAAAAAAATTGCTAAAAGAACAAGGATTTCCTTGAAAAATGATCCTTTATGAAAATTTGAGCTTGGGATCTGTTTTTACGAATTTTTCCACGCTGAATCGAATGGTAACATTTTCAGATCCCTAAAACTCTTTTATTACCAAGCTTTTCACTTAAACTAACTAGTTTTATCCCTAAAAACACATAGAATTGAGCCTAACAAATAAACTAAACATTTGTAAGTTGAAGAGTAAAACTACACATTTATTCTGTCTTTCGCGCACCTAGTATTATCAATGGTTGAATGGTAGAATGTACCAATGGTACAACAGCAAAATTTTAAGGAAGAATCCTTATAATTTTAAGAATCCTAGTCCGCTTATGTCATGAAAATGTTATCGATTTTGAAAAGTTTCGGCATTTCGCCTCTGACGACAATAGAACGTTCACATACTTATGCTGGTTCAATCACGATGAAGTTCATCACTAACAATCTAAATACCATCCTCCATCATTCCTCCACCTTCGATTGAATTGTGATCAAATTATTTCGTTTAAAAAAAGCAGCCGTTACGAGAAATTCCGGTTAACACATGCACACGCGCTCTTATTTATTCGATTAAACTCAAATGTCAAATGGAACCAACAAGTGCTCCAAGAAATTCTTCAAAGTTGTTTAAACAGCTGTAAAACGGAAAAACAAGTGAATTATGATTTTGAAGGACACAACATATTCCAACCATCGTAGGTACAAAGTTCTCATGCCATAGCGAGAGAGCGAGATTTTCATTGCACACCGAAGTAGGTACCATTTAAATTGATTATTTTATCGGTTTGATTTGTCGAATCACTAAGTATTTGTATTTATACGAAAAATACATAAAATTCAAGACTGCATAAATACTAAACGGTTTTGGTGTGAGGAACCGTAGTTCTAACTCATTAATATATAAACGTTGTATGTTTCAGGAACGCCTGAGCCGATATCAATGGCTGCTTTGACAGAGGTGAGTGGATGAAACTGAGTTTGCTTGAATTCACAAATGTATTTTTTCAACGGATAATTTCCCATTAATTTAATTTGATAGAAGCTACTGTAATTAGGTAAAATCCTGACAAGTTTTCCCCAGACAACAAGAACTCTCTTCACATCCCACTCCCTCATTCTTACCTTTATAGTTCAGTTTAGTTTGACCCATCGTGCCGCCATTAACCCTCTGTTTTTTTTATTATTTGTTTGATTGAATATAATGTATCATGCCTCGAATTTTGTCACGTTCATTTCTCTGCCCTTTTTACTCAAGGATGGGTCCAGAGAAATTCTAGTTATTTTCATAGACGTCTAGTACGTTTGTGCGTTGAAAGTCGTTAGGTACCTTGAAAATCGTTTGCGCGGCGTGGTCATTGTGAAATCAATATTTCGGAAGTCTGTACCAATAAACCTAATTGGTTTCGCATTCATAATGATGTCAACGACATATCAACTGGTCAACATAAAACCATTTGACGGAACTGGTTTCGAACATTGGTTATATCCAGTCGAGAGAATGCTCGCCAGATATCAGTGTCTCAATGCTTTGAACACAAGTCGGCCTGCGGAAAATCGGGGACTGTTAGAACCGTTCGAAACTGGGTTTGCAAAGCACTGAGAACGCCGAACTCGGCGATCCAGAACTGGGAGTTCTGGCACTGCGAACGACTAAACTCGACTGCGCTTGCCCAGAACCGTTCCGAACTGGCAGAACGCACACTAAGAACATAGCTTCAAACTCTTGTCAATTCTTGTCGTCATCATCTAAATAAAATCGGATGGGTGGATACACTGCAGTTTCAGGAGGTCAGATCGTTTTTCGCTGTAGAAGAAAATAAACTACAGTAAATACCTACCGATCCAGACACTATTAATTATAATAATAAGTAATTATAATAGGTACTGAACTTCAGCGAATTCGGTAGGAACGCTGTTATTTGGTTTTTTAGTAGGTACCTACCTAGCTAAGTTAAAGTGGTCTTTCGATACAAGTGTGATGTCTGTCTTATATATTGAAAAGATCAGTGCAGAAGAGGTGGGTATCTTATCTAGAAATAATGTACCTCTACTTATGTAGGTAATAATTTATCAGCCTTGAATTTTTAAAGTCAGACCATGCTATGTGAATCTGTTCTAGGTGGTAGAGAGAACAAGAAAGACCTACAAATCAGGAGTCACACGTTCTTATGAGTTTCGATTAACCCAATTGAAACAGCTACTAAAATTATGTACCGAACGTGGTGAAGAACTTGCCACAGCACTAAATACAGATTTGAGAAAGGTGAGTACCCACAGGCCAAATCCCAAGCCCAGGCCTTGATAGGCTCTTTTATTTATGTCAATTAAATTACCGTGGTACTCGAAGTTTTAGTGGTTATTATTGAACTTGTTATATTATGTAGATTTATTATAAGTTTTAATTTCAAAAGAAAATATCAATGGCAAGACATATCAAGAAATCAATAGCATAGAAATAGAAAGCATACCAAAAAATATCAAGCAAGACTATTTGATTACAGACTTTATTTACAACAGATGTAATGATTCTATCTCATCACAAAACTTGTTACAGGGGAAATTCGAATCCTACGTTAGTGAAATCGAAATTATTAAAGCAGAGGCAGAGCATGCTATAAAGAATCTGAAGACATGGATGAGACCAGAAAAGGTAATAAGTGGAATCTGAAGATAATATTGAAACAAAACTCCACAAATAGTAGATAAGTCCCTAAATAATTGGGTTTTCATTTTCAGAACTTGTAATAAAAAACAAACTAAGAGGAAAAACAGGAAATACCTACTTGAGAAACCAAACGAACAATAAAACAGGGGACCCAACTCCCCAACACCGTTCCCCTCCATCTTCCTTTCTCACATTGTCGCGTAGGAGCTAGTCAGCATGAACAACCCGGTGTTCTCACTGGGTAGCTCCCAAAATCATCATCTATACCTCAAAAAGGTGGCCTCAAAATTTTGGCCTTGATCCGTGTGCAGTCTGAAGGGATGCCACATTGTCTAAGATACTAGACTCCACCTGCTGGTCGGGGATTGGAAAGCCACTGGTCACTTTATTAAGTAGTCCATGACCACTACAAGAATTTGTTCTGCCTATCAATTAAAGGCCCAATAACGTCAACAGCCTCGTGGTCAAAGGGTTCACCAATCAAATATTTCTGCAAGGGTGCCATTTTTCCTTTCCTTCCTTCCCCACACATGATGAATACAAGTCCCTGATGTATCAATACATCTACCCAGTGCACCGTTGTGTAGGTCCACTGCTCACGCTACTTGCACCATAAACGTGTGTACTCGGAAGTAATACCGTCATAAAATTTGCGGCTCTATTCCAGAATAATAAACTGACATGGTTAAATATTGTTGTTTCGCTGATTGTAGAAGTGACAGCAGTCTGGGAAGACCTGGTTTTAACCCGACAGTGACATTTATTCGATTTCCACAACCCTGTGAAGAAGAAGAAGAAGAAATGTTTATTGCAAAACATGCATAATAACAAAATAGGATATATAAACATAATTTCGACATGGCAAAATGCCGTCTGTCTAGTTGGCCACAGTGCAGATTAACTATATACATATAAATGTGTATATATATAATACAGGTGTTACATATCAAACGCATAAATGTCAAATTAACAGAGAATATTTCAGTATCAAATCCAGGATATCAAGGCTCAGATGTAGTCACAACGGGGCACAATAATCTATCCACATAATATATCCGAAATTCCCTATACCTACCTAAATGCATCCCTCACATATTCCTTTAGACATGCCCCAATTTACGCGCTACTCCACATACAGCATCCCAAATCGATCACTTGCGTCTTAGAAATAATTAAACTCCCTCAGCAGTTCCAACCTATACCTTTGTGAGCTTACAATATAGAGGTGTAGCCCCTGCCAATCCTTGCCATTCAGGACCTCCACGAGTTCCTCATCCGACAAACATGCCTTCTTCAGATACCTGAGCCTAAACTCCGCCAACACTGGACATTTTGCCAGATAATGCCTCGTATCCTCAGGCACCTTCAGATTGCATAATGCGCAGTCATATTGTCGGTCCCCCACAACCCTGTGTTGTGTTTCATTTTATTTGCACTCAACATATGCATTTTAAATCGCGTAGGTACCTTCCTATGCAGCCCCCTGTCTCATTATGGCCCCTTCCGTATTGTTAAGATTAATGTTCCTTCCACAATTCACAAAAATGAAAATAGATCAGCCGAAACATAGGCCACTCAAGTTCATATCAGGATAAGGTACCTACCTACGATTTACTTAGTATCTTACCTGAGGATGTATAGTCGTCCAAGAATGTGTGGTTGTTTCTAAGACCATAACCATGCTAGTTACAATTTGTAATTGTATAATGCCGTGTTTATAGTGCGTTGTTTAATATAGGTTCCAGCTTACGCAGCAAGGACTTTCTTGCTGAGCCGTAAACTGCAGACCCATAATCAATTCGGGATCGCACCACTGCATGGAAAATTCTCAAGAGTGCCCAGCTGGGGCACCACTGCATGGCAGTTTGGCACAAGTACTGAATATGCTGGGTCCACCACAGCTGGCGATCAACTATGAGACCGAGGAAACCTGTGTGAGTGGAGAAAAGTATTGCAACTCCGCCAATTGTGAGTGCATACTCATCGAGCGCCTTGTGTTTTCTGCAAAAAAGGATGGAGGTAGTTTTTTCAGGTGAAAAACTAAAACCTCGCATCCGTGCCGTTTGATAGATGGTGTCAATAGCACGTTGCAATGTGTCACACACATTCCTCAGATCATCGCCTCGGAGGAGAATTGTTAGATCATCCACATATAGTAAGGGACGAATCTCCTCTAGGATGTTATCAGCGAGACCATTTATAGCAACCATAAACAGGGTGCAACTAAGAACTGAGTCCTGAGGGAAGCCGTTCTGCTGAAGATGGAGATCGGAGAAGACATTCCTTAGTCGCACCCTGAATTTTCTATGGGAGAGAAAGGTGCGGAGGAAGTCCGCTCCACACTTATGTAGCCTTTCTAAGATGTTGTGACGCCAAGTGGTGTCATAGGCTTTGGCTAGGTCAAAGAACACACCAATAGCATGCTCCCTGACCAGAAAGGTGTCCTGAATGTAACTCTCAAAAGCTGAGAGTTGGTTAACTGCTGAGAAGCATTTGCGAAAACCAGCCTGATACTGGCTGATAAGGCTGTTGCTCTCAAGAAACCACACCAGGCGGTAGTTGACCATAGCATCCAGGATCTTGCTCATGCAGCAAGTAAGGGAGATAGGCTTGTAACTGCCTGCTTCACAAGGGTCTTTGCCCTATTTATGCAGAGGGACAATGGCAGTCTCCCTCCAGGTTGACAGATAGTTACCTGAGGCATTGATAGAATTGTACAGACTCAAGAGAGAGTGCTTTTCCTCCTGTGGAAGATTGATCAGCATTTCATAATGGATCATATCTTTCCCAGGAGCAGTCCTATTTGAGTTATTCATTGCTCTCTCTAATTCACCCATTGTGAATGGTATGTCAATTGACGGACTGGACAATGGAGTGAGCTGAGGGAGAGGTGCCATTTCAACCTCTGCCTTGTGTCGTCTAAAGTCATCCAGGTATACATCATCACTGGACACTTGGGCATAAAGAAGCCAATGTGTCAGTAACGTGCTTGGGTACTCGAGCCACATCACCTTGAGGTGTGGTGATAGATGGAATAGTTTTTGTAATAATCTCCTGATGTTTGGCAGAAATTACTAAGGTACATACTCACGAAAACGTGACTTTACCTAGGTGCCATGCAATTAGTTGATATTATCAAATAATATACTTACTGCGAAAACGTACATAATTCATCTGTTTTAATTTGCATACCTATATACCAATCAATATGGGTACCTACCTAATAATTATTTTTTTCCAGGCTGATAGAACCACTACGTCAATTATGGACACAATGAAAATTGTTCCCGATCCGTGGGGCGTCACACTGATCATCAGTAGTTGGAACTACCCTGTACATCTGACACTGATGCCTTTAGTGGGCGCAATTGCAGGAGGTAATTGTGTAATCATAAAGCCTTCAGAGCTTGCACCTGCAACAAGTAAAACTCTGGATCAGCTTGTCCCTCAGTACTTGGATGAGGTAAATATGTAGGTGGGTACCTACCTAGTAGGGTGTTTGAACTAAAAACACTTACTATCTATGTTCTAATATTGAGTTTTTCTCCTAAAATTGTGTTTGGAATACCTGATTAAGAAGGAACTCTACTCTCAATTTTATAAAATGTAAATTGAGCTGTTACTAACTCGTCATTTTTAAAAAGAAAAAAAGTTTTGCTGTGCAACGAACTTACGCTTACGCTCATTTTGTTCCATATGAGCCAACTTTCGTATCTATTTATTTATGATGAATTGTTTCGAAATTTTAGCACTTTGTATGCACTGAAACTGATTAAAATGGGGTTATGGTTACTCTGGGTTATGGTAAAAATAAATCGTCTAAATACTAATCTAATTATAGTAATTGTTGCTCTCGACTAGTAAAAACTTTTAGTAGTTTCTTCCAATAAACAAGATGCGATCCTCCGACTGAGCTGCACCAAGTAGAAAGGGGAGAGTACCTACCTAGGTACCCTGGAAAGGGAAGATTTAAGTGGGGGACAGGATACAAATAAGGCAGCTGCTTGGCCAGAAGGTCCATAAGCTCTAGCTTTCAAACCAACAAGTCTTGACTCTCAAACCTCCTTAGCCTCTCAACAAGTTTATTAAACTCTCAACATTTTCTCGCATTACGTTACGGAATCTTTAATCCGGCGATTCTTTCTAAGCTTATTGTTAAAAGTGACCATTCCTTAGTTAGTTTCCTTATTTAGATTATTCAGCTACTGTACCTACTCAAGATCCACCACTTAGATAGAGCTTAAATCCCGTCTTCAAGTCCGGCTTTAAGTCTTTCCATTTGTTAGTTAGCACTATGGTTTTAATGCCTGGCAAACTATTTAATTGGAGCTACGGTCTAATGACCGGTTATTAGATAAGGTGAACTATACGGTTTAATGACTGGCTATAAAGCAGGAAGCTTTGGTTAACCAGAGCAGACAAATTAGGTACCTATCTCATCCAATCAGGGGTTAATCATTTCAGATATTCCATTCTCAATCAAACGTCGCAATCTAGAGTTAGTTTCATACCATTTTACACGTAACCACAACAGTAATAGGTAATGATAAAAATAATTGTAATAATCTGATATGAAAAAACAATTTTTTGGATTCTTAACAATTTGTTAAGTTTTAATAAATATTTTAGCACATTTTAATGTCATTGAGGTAAATTTTTCAGCACATCGTTTGCGAAAATTTGAGAATTTCAAGTTCATGAGTAAACTTTTTCTGAGCAATATTTTGCAAAACTACCTATACCTATTAAACAACCATTTTCGGCCAATTTTAGCCAAAAAATCATCGTTTCTTTTGGAATGCTTTGTTTTTTGGTGAATGAACGGATTTTTTCTCTCCATTCTAAGGATAGATATGATCTGAAATAACATACACACACCTGTACATATACAGGGTGGCCCACGGAAAGGTTACATCTCCTTTATTTCCCCTGAATACAGCGTAAAAAATTAGGACCAACCCGTTCTTAATAATTTTTTACCTTGACCTCAGAAAAAATACTTCCGCGCGTACTTTACTCTTGCACCGCGACTGGCGCAAATGACATAAACTTTGTTTTTTCAAATGAACACCCCCTTTTTTTATTGCAGATTTGAATTTTACGTGAAATTTCATGAAGAAAATACCAATCACTTGATTTTTTTAGTGCGCTTAAACGGGCGCAATGCCGCTCTAAAAGTGCTGAGGTTTTTGAAGATATTCAATAGCCTCCCGTAATACATGATTTCGGGGTATTCTTTCTTGCTGAATCTTGAAATGGTGTTCATTTATCGATATTTGCAACACCAACTTGGGTAAACACCGAAAAATCGGCCAGAATTGCACTCATCTCACTTATTTCCACACAGCACAAAGTGTACCAACTTACTACAAGTTGGTGTTGCAAATATAAATAAATGAGTATCATTACGAGGTTCAGCACGACAATTTTTGCACTTTTAGAGCGGAATCGCGAACTTTTGGAGCGGATTTGCGCCCGTTTAAGCGCACTAAAAAAAATCGAGTGATGGCTCATTTCTTCCTCAAATTTTACGTAGAATTCGAATCTGCCATAAAAACTGGGGGTTCTGATTATATTTTTAAAAAAAGCGAAGTTAATGTCAATTGCAAAATCCACAATTTTGTCATTTTCAAAATCTACTATAAAAGTTCTCAAGAGTTTTTCCTAATATTTTTCTCTGACAATTAGAGAAAATAAACGGGGGGGGGGGGGGGGGGCCTATTTCGTGGACCAAACTGTATAATTATGTATAGGGTACGTCCCAAACCTATGGTATCCACGAGTACAAACTTCGGGAGTCAATTCTAGATCTTATTTCTGATTGAAAGTTCATCATGGAGTTTTTTAACGCTTTGTTTTCAAGTACCACCTGATTTAATTCTTGAAAAAAAAAAAAAAAAATTCTTGTTTTCTACCTAATGACATTAAAACGGCCATAGAATCACTTAAAAAAAGGACACCCTTAGAATCATCTTGAAATTAAAAAATAAGGACACCTTTGAAAAGATCAGTGAATTTCCTAGCTTCCTGATGCCGTACCAATATTTTTTAAGCCAAACGAATACCTACCTATGTAAAAAAGGAAGCTAAAATGCAAATTTTGAAAAATTCTCAGAAATAGCCGTTTTAGCGAATTTTCATAGAAAATGAAGCTATTGCAATGGCTCAAAAATTTTAAAAATCAAAATTTTTGAAAAATTTCTTTATTGAAATCCGTTTCGAGGCGTTCTGACGATTCCTGGAGTTTGTGCTTATTCATTCATATATATGTATGTATATATATATATATATATATATATATATATATATATATATATATATATATATATATATATATATATATATATATATATGTGTACCTATATATGTGTCATTCCAGACGATAACTCTCCTTAGGATTGAGATAAAAATACCGTTTTTGCGCCAAAAAATCAAGCATTCCAAACGCAAGAATGAGTTCGTTGGCCAATAATTTTTGAGCACATTAAATTGGACAAATTTCGAAAAATGTACTCAATAGATCACTAAAAATGGCTAAAAACGGCCAAAAACCGTTAAATATATATTTTTTTAGTAAAATTTTAGTCAAACTAAATTTCTAACGATTAAATAGGAAATTTAAAAATTTTTGCTCAAAATTATGCTGAAAAACGTACTTACATTTCATTAATATTTGCTAAAACATCTATAAAAATGCAAAAAAATTTAAAAATCCAAAATCTCTTTTGAATCGCCAAATTTCATTTAGTATGCGTTTTTTGCAATAAAATTGGTTTTTAAGAATTTCATTCTACTGAAATTGCTCCAATTTCAATACAATTTAACATATTATAATACGATAGATAGTTCATGAAAATTCGCTCATACGATCAAGCTGCATGACTGGAACTTTAATTTATTTTTCTGCTCTCACTCTCTCTTCTATTTTTGAGATGAACTCCCCGGTAAAAATTTTCTTGGAACCCCAGCATTTCAACGATGGAGTCGATTTTACTTTTACTATGCTAAAAAGGGGAGAAAATCATGTTTTAATGTGGAAAAAGTGCCTCCCCCCTCCCTCCTCATGAAAGCAAGGGTTTTCTTGAAACATGAAAGTCTAGGAAAATAGGTACCTACGAATTTTTACCAGTTTTTTCACGCTGAATCAAATGGAAACAGTTGCAGATTTTTCTAACTCCGTTATTACCAAATTTTTCATTTCATCTCAAAAATTTGTAGTTTATTTTTTACGCTCAATTTTAAGTATTTTCAAGGGTAAGCCTCAAACTTGAATTGCAAGATTTAACTTAGATAGATAATAATTAGGTAGGTATTGTAAAATATTCTTAATTCCCTCCAACTCAGATTTCGATAAATGAGACTGATTTCTGAATAAGAACATTTGTAATGAATAAATTGCCATCCAAATTGAAAAGTGGATAGTGGGTAGGTACCTACCAAAACTTTGAAAGTCTCCTCTTTGCATTAGTTTTGGATTCTAACAAACAACTAATTTATGTTTCACAAGTTTATGGTGACAGTTATTTTTTCCCGTTCAGTTAGTAAAGTTTCGTTATTTTTGTAATGTCATGAATCTAAGATGGTTAAAATTTCAAGAGTTTATAACAAATTGGTTTCAATAAAAACGTTGGTTCAATTATGATCGTTTTCCTGAGATTGTACTACATTTTCATTCATCACATCATTCGTCTGGATGGTAAGTCATTAGTATGGATACTCCAAAACTTTAATCTACCTGTGCTCCTAAACCATTGGGTAAACTGTGTGTCCATTCAGACAACATACTCAACACCCCACTACAATAAGAATTTCAGTGGAAAACTGGAGATGACTGTGGATTCTTTTCCCTAATTTCCACTTCAACTTTCCCATTTCCACTTTCCTAAGGGCCGCTTTCGTGGAATCGCCCATATCCTAGAAATGATATTAGGAACAGTTCGAGAAATTCTTTGTACCTAATCATCTTTACGTTTAGGTAGGTACTGCCTACCTAGGTACCTACCTGTTTGTTGTTGTTCTTCGGGGAAATTCTATAGGCATTTAACTTTATTATCGGCTGATCCATGGAATATTGTGTCTGAACGTCAATTTAGGACTAAATACTTTGAAGTAGGTACCTAGTTTGATTTAACAAGTTGAAGTTGGGAGATTAAGTAGTTGCTGGGTTAGGTCCCCTTTGGATGGTTACCGGTAGGTAGGTACCTGTATTCGGCATTTTTATTCTGGAGGCCCATAATGATGAAAGAAGCAAAGGATTATTTGGTATTGGACCAACGAGTTCAAATATGGATGGTAGGAGCGTTTGATGCTAAGGTAGGTAGGTACCTACCTACTTTAGTTGTAGATCCAGCGAATTTAGACCAAAAATAAGGCGTACGTAAGCCATGTTGCATTCCAAAAGATCAAATACTTTCGAAAATCTTCAACTGGTACCTACATTGGCACCTAACCTACAACCTGACTCAATGTAGGCTGACAGGTTTCTACTATTATGCAAGATTTAAGGAAAAGGATTTCAACCCTCAATCCCTATAGGACCAAACATTAGCAAATAGGCTGCATGGAGGTGGGGACCAAATGGGACGAACGCATAGCAGTGGTCATATTTCCTTTTGAGGCACTGAAGACCAAGTTTACGCCTGAGCGATGCAGCGGCAACTGTTATTAATGAAGGATTGCCATGAGGGCTTAACTCTACCGTAGTTGCAAACGATCTGACAGATTGATTTCCTTCGCAGACGTTTGGAATATTTGCTCCCTCGTTACCAGTGCTTTCCTGAATGATGGAGTGGAAGAGTTTGGTGCCGTTTCTAACCCGCCACAGGTCCCCTCGTCACACCATACACCTATTTACACTTTGTTGATTCAATTTTTGATTAATTTATTGACATTTATCGGTTATGATTTCATGGGGAAATGTTCCTAATATTAGGCTAGGAGATGGGACAATTAGTCAAAAACAACTTTTAAAAAAGTTGAACAAAAAAAAAAATTTTTTTTTTCTTAGTCGTGTCAAAGTGAAATGATCATTTTTGTGATTATACACTTAAATTCGTTTCAGTTGTTCTTTTATTTGTATTTTCCTATTCTAAAATCTTCTACGCACTTAGAGTGAGTTACTAAACCTCAAATTTTAACAAAACACGAACTTTCATATAAGAAGGATCTCTCAGATTGCTCGTGACCAAGTGCATTCTTATCACCTGTGCTGGACCTCATAGCATGCACTGCCCAAAGTGCACTGTACTGGAATCTACTGTACGGAAATCTTCTAAAGAGTATTGCTTCCGACCACTCTGGTCAGATTTTTGAGCTTCCCTTCTCGCTATTTAATGTGATGTCTCTACACCCTGCCAGGAGTTGATATAGGTATTATATAAGTAGGTATACCTATATATAGTTCCTAACAGTTTTCTACTACAAGTTTCAAGTTGGTAATGCAGTTTTCTTACCAACAAATAGATGAAAACAGATGCAACATTTAGGTAGGGTAGGTATACTAACAATCTATAATTCTCGACAATTCAGGTTGATGATTATATTCAATTCCTCTATCCTAATTTTGGCTGTAGGAGTGCTACAAAGTAATACAAGGAGGACCAAAACAAACCGAAAAACTCTTGGCAGAAAAGTTTGACTATATCTTCTATACTGGATCATCGAGGGTTGGACAGCTCGTTTATTCAGCAGCATCTAATCATCTAACGCCAGTCACCTTAGAAATGGGAGGGAAGAGGTACGTAGGTAGTTAGCAGTTAGGCAGGTACTTCAATTGAGATATTGTTGCTTATAACACTATAAGCAACGCGTCAATTATGAACTATTTTTTTTATTGCTTTCACTGCTGTGAATTTCAGTCCTGTGTTCTTGGATAATTCGTGCAATATTCGGTTGGCCACTGAAAGGATTCTATGGGGTAAACTTATCAATGCAGGGCAGACGTGCATTGCGCCTGACTACATCCTCTGTACTCCTGATGTGCAAGAGGATTTCATAAAAACGGCAAAGGAAGTTATCACAAAATTCTACCCTGGAGGAGTAAGACATTCTCAGGACTTGTGTCGAATAATAAATGAAAATCACTTTAGGTGAGTACCTATAAATATAAGACAGAATAGTTCTACCTCAAAAAATATATTCTCAGCTTTACCTATCTACCTCCAGTGCATTTACTAGATACCAACTGGAAGTTTTATACATGATGATCACATATGGCAGCAAACGTGTTAATTGTGATGGCTCCATCGATGGCTGGTCTGGAAGCCTCAATAGCTGCCATGAAGGTGGCTACTAATGAATTTGGTCTTGATTCCAAGGAGAGGCTTTTTGGTTGTACCAAGTGAGGCTCGTTCATATAAGCTAGGTGTTGAGAATATAGCCAATGCTGCACAAGGGCACCTCCTCAAATTCCTTGGGAACTATAGGAAGTTCCGATTACAGTTATGAGGGTAGGCCAGGAGGCGCTGCTTCCTTCCCTAGTAAGAAATCACATGAAACCCTCCTTGCTGCACAGATTTGGTCTCTCTAAATCATCTTAGCAGACGTTGAAGAATATATTTTTCTCTGAATTGACGTAAACACGTAGATACCTACATTAGGGTGGTAAAAAAAAGTTTTTTGAAAATTGTAGCAATTTTCATCGATTTTAGACATTTCTCTAGAATGTTCTTTTTTCTCCTGAAGAAAGTACCTCAAAATGCGTGGAATACTTTTACAACGAGCCTTGCACATGGATGTGAAAAAGGTACTTTCACAATTTGTGCACATTTTGAACTTGATCAAGTAGGTTATGGAAAAAACCTTGGAAATTTCGGATTAGCCTTCGGGGAGGGGGTAATAGCCGATCCTAATAAGTGCTACCCCAGCTACTATTCACAACCGATTTTCGTAATTCATTCCTTGTTCGATCCCAATTTGCGTCTAGTGGTGCAGTGAACCATGGAAATTTAGGATTCGACATCAGGATGGGGGTTCATCATGCCAGTATCCATATAGTATAATAGGAAGATTTTTCATTAGAGAGAAAAAGTTCCTTCTTTCTTTTGTTAGGTACCCTCGCTTATTATTTCTATCAACAGACTTCTGATTGTGAAGGTGCAACACAGAAGTAGCAAGACTCCAGCACGTTTTTCCCAGTGAGTTTTAAGCCCCAAAATGTTGACTCTCTTCGAACATGGACCGACCGAACAGATTTCTACGTCTACCATATTTCGTTGTGATCCGTCCTGGTGTTCAGAAGTTACCTATCTATCGCCTGACGGTGGGCAGAATAATTGAAAAATACTCTATTAAATGTTACATTACACCTGGCCAATACACTTGGTAACAATATCTCATATGTAGGTAGGTACCCAAGAGATAACATACTAGATAGGTACTACCTACCTAATTATTTTATTTATTTATTTTTTGTTTTAATTTTATTATAATGTTTTCATAATATACCTATATGATTTCATTGTTTTTCAGGTTTGATCACTAGTCTGCCGTTTTCTTTTCCAAGGTTTTCCAACCATAAAAAAGTTCCAGTCATGCATTATGATCGTTTTTAGCTCTTTTTTTTGAAATTTCAACAATGTGCTCAAACAGTGATGGCCAACGAACTCATCCTTTCATTTGGAAAGCATGATTTTTGGCGCATGAACGGAATTTTTATCTTCATTCTAAGGAGAGTTATTGTCTAGAATGACACACACACTACCACTGTTTTTTTCATTTTTGGAAAATTCCCTTCAAAGGTGGAGGGGGTACACCATTAAAGTACCAACAAAATAAATAAAAGAAATGGGGAGGACGCCCAGGTTTACCCGACGCTGGCCCTTGGGATCAGGGAAGCTGAAGAAGGAGGGCGGAGAGTGGGGTGAAAGGAAGGGTCCCTAGAAAATGGCCACCAGTTTAAGTTTGAACGCCTCAGGAGGCAGGTGGTGATACCACAGAACACTCCTGCCAAGATGCCCAACTCAAGTAACTCTGTCTTTTATCCCGCACACCCCCCACACCATGACATGGTTGCGGCCATGATCATGATGTTATTGGTTGCCACTCCTTTCGAACTCAGATATCGCTTGTCTCATATCATTCCTACCATATTTACTATCTTAGCCCACCAGGTATGATCCATATCCACACTGCCACTGACAACCTGTACATCCAGGATTATGGCAGGCCCATTGGGCCTGATGGCTTCTAGCCCCACTCACTCGGCATGTGATATAGTATCCATTCAACATACCAACCGCTGGATGACAAAGCGCCTGCTATCTGTTTGGCGACCCCATCGTGACGTAGAATGGGACCACTGTGAGTACGAGGACACTGCTGCACCACATGATAGAGATTCTCATTTTCAAAGGGTGTGTACTGTCCAGCAACTACTCCTTGAACAAATCACTGAGGTGGCTAGTGTAGCCACCTGGATGGCCTAAAAATGGCGATAGACGTGGGCCCCAATGCTCTCTGAAGCTCATTCCACGCACTGGGAAAGTCAACCCCAAGGTATTGCCAGACCTCCAACATGGATCAATCGGGGATCGGTGTCTATCCTAAGAGAAAGCACTTTTGATCCAACACCTTCACCTTATGCTGGTGGCCCGACGGGACCAACCCACACTTCGAAGGGTTGCCCACTAAACCACACCTGGCTACCTGCTCAGCAAAAGCATTGAGGGCGATCTGCTAACCCTTACAGGTTTCTGCGAGGAGGATGCAGTACACACACACATACAATTTTTTTTTTTTTTTTTTAGAAAACCCCTCAAAGACGGGGGGGGGGGGGGGGGGGGGGGGTGGCACGCCATTAAGAAAAAAAAAACGAAAAAACCTAATTATAAAGTAGGGAGGACGCCCAGGTTTACCCAATGCCGGCCCAATCCCAGGTTTGGCCTAGGGATTAGGGAAGTTGAGGAAGATGGAGGAGGGAGAGAGGGATGAAAGGAAGTGCCCCTATAAAATTACCACCAATTAAGGTAAGAGCTCCAAAGGACGCGGGAGGTGGTACCATGGAGCACTCCTGCGAGATGCCCAACTCGAGAAGCTCCATGGCACTTTTCCCGCACCACACCCCGCGCCATGACATGGTCCGGCCATGACCTTGATGTTATTAGGCGCCACTCCGTTTAGCTCAGATATCGCTTGCCACAGGTCGTTCCCATCGTATTTACCATGCGAAGGAGGCACAGCTTCTGCTGTGGCTTCAATGGAGCCTTGGTGACACGCGCTAGTGCTCCACCAAGGTCCACACGGCTTGCGGCAATGGTGGCAACACCCATGAAGTCGACTCCAAGGTACAGCCAGACCTCCAGCACGGATCGGGCAGGGATGGAAATTTGTCCTAAGACAAAACACTCCTCATCCACCACCTTCACTTATGCTGGCGACCCGAAGGGAACATGGAAACCGACCCACACACACACTCATGCATACATATATATGTATGTATGAATGTATATACATATGAAAAAGCGTTACACTCCAGGATCCGTTCCAGAATGCCTCAATACGGATTTCAATTAAGAAATTTTTCGAAAATCGTCATTTAAAAATTTTTGGAGACCGCTAAGTTAAGCTTCATTATCCTACGAAAATTTGCTAAAAGGGTAATTTATGTAAAGTAAGAAGTTACTAAGTCGTTTGCTTTGAGATCTATCGTTTTTACACTCGGTGAATTTGGTTTAAAACCCTTAATCTCAAACAATTATTTTCAATGTTTACAATAATCCGAAGTAGTAGGTAGTTCATCTGGTAGTTTCACCATTATCCCTGACGTCTTTCTGGAAAGATGAGAGCTATTTAGTCAACCTTTTTCTCGACTTTGGTCAATTTTTTTGGTCCTGTTCTAACATGTAGCTGTGGTATGGTAAGGACTTGAGCTCCTTTTTACATCCAATTTGTCTTTAGTTTCTGTTCCACAAGTCCTAGCGACCATAGAGCTTCTATCAAAAGCAATTGCCGTGATTTTTCAGTTGACTACCTATCAAACCATTCTATTTTTCGATTTTGACATTCATACCCTCTTGTTATTATAGAGTTTTATTTCTCGATTTGATGATGGAAGAAAATGAGTTCTTCCTTTTCTGCCAATATTTGATTTTGGCAAAGGTGAAACCAAAAGCTGCCATGCAAACCGCTCGATCAGAAAATTTGGTGATCTTGAAACAGTTGATGTGTAGATTGCCTACAAGTAATCATAATACTTATTATTATTTAGGGATGTTTCATTGCATTTTTCTAAAATGTTTATTTAGATATTTATTTTATTTTTTATTTAGGAGGTTACAAGAATTACTGAGTGAAGCAGATATTGCAATAGGAGGAGAAATTGATGAAACTGAGCGATACATTTCCCCTACAATACTTGTAAATGTAAAAGAAACCCACAAAATAATGCAAGACGAAATTTTTGGACCGATTCTGCCAGTGATAACCGTCAGCTCACCCAACGAAGCTATACGTTTCATCACAGAGAGGTAAAGACTAGCTATCCACTTATCACGAAAATAACTTCATTTAAGACAGTTCTCTCAGATGTAAAAAGTTTATTAAATATAGTACCTACCCAATACTCAGAATCACTAGTACCTACACAGAAAACGATAAGACAAGATTCTATAAAATTTTGAATAATGTAGGTACATAATTGGTGCAATAAACTCGACCTAATACGGTGTGAATGAAAGAGAAATGAAGATCTCCACTTTCATTGGTGAATGTCATTGAAATGGTTGAACTTCTTTATGAACATTTTCCTGTTGGCACACACCAAATTTAAAAAAGAGCCACAATCCCAACCTCTGCCTCCAACCCCCCCTCATGTTGGTCAGGGTGACCAACACCCAGGGTGCGCCTCCCTGTCCTCCGCCATGGTGTGAAACGCCACCTCACTCAGTTTTTTACCGTTGTTGTGTGTGTTTATTGTGCTCCCCCTTTTCGATTTTCTTTCACTTTTCCTTGAGAAATTCTTTTTCGGAAAGTGTTTTGGAGTGTTTGTGTCTCGTTGTCAGTTTCAATATTTCGAGATTTGTTTCAGTCCTCCGACTCTGACGAGGTTAGGGATAGGCGCCGCAAAAGGAGATAGAGAAAACATTCTCGTGGGGCTCATTTTCATGAAGTCCACCACGAGAGGCCCACTAAGGGGCCTTGCAAGAAGAGACGGGACTCATCATCATCCTCCTCCTCTTCCAGTTCAGGGTCTGACTACTCAGCCTTGTTGGAGGTCCCGCCATGGAACTCACCTACATCCCCCATTGAGGAATTTGCCGGTTTTTCAACCCTGTCCCCATCCAATGATACCACGACACTTGCGGTCTGTGATGGTGCCAATCTTCATCCACCCAGAGGGAGTCGGGATTTTCATCTCAGCACTTCTTAACCAACTCAACATGGGAGTATAACACCGTTTAGATCCATTAAATGGCGATTTTGACCATGGCACAGACCTGATGCCTCACGTCAGAGTAAACTCGGAGAGCGTGAAGGGCTAAAACTCAGTGTTGACATAGCTTCGACCTAGGAAAGTGTAATTACCTACCCCGGAACTCCTTCAAAAAGCTCAGGTGGAGAAATAAAAATAAAAACTAGGAAATTAAAGAAATAAAAACTAGTAAAGGAGAAACTAGATGTAAAAGTTAAAAAAAAAAAAAAAAAAAAAAAAAACTAGGAGAAAGAACGAGAAACTCACTACTGCTACCTTTCTCATTATAAATTCAAACTAGGTAACCTTCGCGCCCTCTACACGAAAACGGCGGGCATCAGCATAAACTACAGGATTTACCGAACATTTGCCAACCCTGATATCCCACTTAATTCAAAACCAGAGGGAAGGGTAATTTTTCGAAAGTGGGCCGGCATTTTACGCAGCAGGGCACCGATGCGGTGCCCTCCGTCAGTAGGGAAAACCATTGATTACCCATTCGGGCAGGTGAATGGGATGCTTTGAATGAGCTGCATCAGTAAACAGTCTTCTACAAAGACTGTGCTATGATTGATAACTCAACTTACCTATGAGGAAGTTTGAGTACAATTATAGTAGGTCAAAGTAGAAGACTGTTTAATGCCCACCCAGGCTGACACCTTTTTTATACCGCCCACGCATTCACCTGATAGAAACTGTTTCTTTGAACTGAAGTGAGGTGGCGTATTACAACATGGCGGAGGACTGGGAGGCGCAGAGTGACCAACATGAAGGAGGAGATTTTCCTTTTTTGTTTAACAACACGGGTTTCCACAGGCTTAAAATTGAATTGAAATTTCATCGCAACACCTTTTTAACACAAGAGCTGCATCAGTAAACAGTCTTCTACTTGGACCAACTGTAATTATATTTCAAACTTTCCCGTAGGTAAGTTGAGTTATTAATTAAACGCCAAAATTCATTAAGACTATCATTTTCAGAGACCCACCTTTGACGTGCTATGTATTCTCAACACACAAAGATGTCACAAATGCCTTCACCAACCAAGTGTCCGCTGGCTCCATTTGTGTAAATGAAACATGTAGTATAATAATTGGTAAGTATTGGAATGACGCCTAACTTTAATTTTTGTTGTAAGTAGGTAATCGTAAGCGAATCACAAGCTTCCGGAACATGTGATAGACCAGTTATAGACCATATGAGTTGTAATAATAATAATTTTTTATTGCCATAAACATCGTCAATAACAACAATAGAGCAAACGTCATTTTAAAAAATAAGTAAATAAATGTCTGAGTGGAGTACGACAAGGGTGCGGAGTGTGGAAGAAAAGGGGGGAGGCACAAAGCTCCCGAGTGTAGCCGGCCGGGACCTTACAGAGTGGCGCTACAGGATGAAGTGGCCCTTGGCCTCTATATCCTTACTGGTCAGCAGGGACATCTTTGTAGTTTAGAACTCCAAGTGTGCATGGACTCACAGAGACCCAATATTGTTGCCATCAAGCCCAATAGGTTTGCTATAATCCTGGATGTCCAGGTTGTTGTGGCAGTGTGGACAAGAGTACCAGTTGGGCTAAGGTAAAGATGTACTATGACAAAAACGACCTGTGGCATGTAATATCAACGGTAAAAGGAGTAGCAACAAATAGGTCAAGGTCATAGTCACAACCTTATTACGGTGGTGGTGAAGGAAAAGTGCCACGAGGTTATTTGGGGGCATCAAGGCAGTACTTCTTTAGGCAGTGTTCTTTGAGGCTTTTAACTTCAGGTCATTCTACAGGGCCACTTAGTTTCGCTCTTCCTCAACTTTCCTTAATGATACCTATTAATAAAACATCTACCCACGCATTGCTAGACCGTCTGTAGATAACACAAATTAATACATCATTATCTACATACTATGGTATAACATTATGTACAAGTCATAATTACGGAATAGAAATTATCGCACAAAGTGTAACACCTTCCTACCTGAACTTCACTGTTCTGTCTCTACCAAAATAAACTCAATTTCTCGAATAATGTATTGAATCACCCGCCAAAAAAATTCGGTTTTTAGTGCCATTCAAATCCGGGAAAGTAAAACGTAAGTTGAGTGTACTAACAACTGTGCCACTTATCAGTAAATCATGGACGGGGTGGCACTTGTGTTGCTAGTAGACCCGAAGAAGCCTCCAGACTCTCATCTTTTTGCTTTAAAGGCACTTTCTCTTAGAAGACATTATGTTCCTTCCAAAGAAAGTTGACATTTTCATGAGTAACAACAACTCACGCATTGCTAGACCGTCTGTAGATAACACAAATTAATACATCATTATCTACATACTATGGTATAACATTATGTACCAGTCATAATTACGGAATATAAATTATCGCAAAGTGAAACACAATGAGTAACAACAATGCCACATTTTTTGCGAAATAATACATTTTTTATCTCAATCCCAAGTAAAGTTGTCATCTGGAAACACATAAACACACACACATACTTTAAGAAAAAATTTAGAAAAAACTCCCATCAAAGGCAGAGGGTGCACACCATTACACCAAAACAGAAAAAACCCAGGTTTACTCCACACCCGCCCTAGGGATCAAGGAAGTTGCAGAAGGAGGAGGGAGAGAAGGATGAAAGGAAGTGACACAATAAAATGACCACCAGTAGAGGTAAGAGCCCCCACGGAGATGGGTGGTGATACCATAGAGCACTCCTGCTGAGATGCCTAACTCAAGTAACTCTGTGGCACTTTTACTGCTCCACGACATGGTCGCAGCCATGACCTTGATGTGGTTAGTCGCCACTTCCTTTAGCTCAGATAACGCTTTCCGCAGATCATTTCTATCATACTTATCTATCTTAGCCCATCGGTCTGCTCCATATCCACACTGCCACTGACAACCTGGACATCCAGGATTATAGCAAACTCCCGGGCTTGGTGACAACAATATCCGGCTTCTTGCTCTGGTGACAGCATATGATACGGTCTCACCCTTTTGAAATCCCAACCACTGGATGACAAAGCACCTGCTCTATGTTAGGCAACCGCAACATGACGTATAATGCAGCCAACGTGAGTCTGGAGACACTGCTGTACCACATGATGGTAGTCATTTTTATCCCAACAGACACGGCAAAAGTATCCACTTTCCCACAACTACCCCTCGAACACACCTAGGTGGGGAAAGTTTGAATTTGTTGTATGCCATGACATTGGTCTTGGGTGACAGTGTAATCTATAGTTTTGTTGGGAGGTCTGAAAGGGTGGATTGTGGTGATCAAGGATGTGTTGGTTTTTCCAACAATTTGCGAATTTGTTTTTTGTTCGATGTGGCAAACAGTTCCTGAAGCCGATAAACATTGGTATTTTCCTGTTCTGGCCATATACTTATAAATCTTTCTTGTTTTTGGTCTGCATTGTAGGATTTATAGGAAGATACAATATACTTTGGGCTGATGAAATGGGGGTTAGAGTGGGGTGATTTACATTTTCAGGCCCCTTCCCATACCATTGTACGTTTACGTTTATGGCACATCTGTTCTAAAAAATAGAACCTAACACAAATGATAGTAATAAAACATAAAAATAACAAAATCTACCATATAAGTGCCTATGTACCTTTCATTGCATAAGTTCTGAATCCAATTATCTTTACAGTAAACAGCTTGCCCTTCGGCGGTGTGGGGAGAAGTGGTATTGGTGCCTACCATGGAAAATATTCATTTGACGCATTCACACATAGGAAAAGTGTATTGATAAAAGATTTCAGCATCATCACCGACAGTCTTATAAGGTATCTATATCATATTATATGTAGTTTTAAAGCCACAGAAATAGGCATGTCATGTTCAAAAATGAATGGCAGAAAGCATTGTAATATCCAGGCAATCAAAAATTTATGAAAATACTGAAATTCTCTATGAGACTTTGCTTCTCACAGCTAATAACATGGTGTTCGATCTTTCCACGTTCAATAGCAGAACAAATCGGAATTTTGACCTGGAAATCGGTGCAATACCTGGACAGAACACCTACACAAAACAAAACTTAGCATTTGTAAATCCACCCAAACTGTCATACAATTTATTTATTTCATTTCATTTTTGCAGCTATTATTTTAGCGATACCAGACAAAATGCAATTTGTTATTTTAATTCTATCAATTCTGAGAATTTGATAACTGTATGAAAATTGAAAATAGAAGCATTCCTCAATACTCCATAGTGAAACTTTCTTTTGGAATAAGATGCACCTCTACCATTTTGGACATCATTCAGTGAATCTAGTCCATACGACATCCAGATATTATTGATAGTAAAAATGTCCACAACTGACAGGGAAAAGAACCACACAGGAATCCATCTAAGAGATCCTAAATCCAAATTCATGAAAAAATTCCAAGTGGTGCGAGACAAAATCTTGTAAAACCAATATAATCAATGTGATCATACGTACCCTTCATCATGTTGTATTTATTACTGTAATTTATGATTTAGGGAATGTTTAGTGGCCAGAGTATGTTAAAGGTTTGACGACTTGCAGCTACCTTAGCAAAAAACAAGTTTTAGGATATTCAAATGATCTTTATCAGTAGATAGAAAAACATTAGCCACCCAGACTTTTCTTATTGCTATAATCATTATTAGCTAATAACACCAACCAATGAAACGTTGCAGGTTGCGGTATCCTCCATATGAAGATTGGAAACAGAAACTTATCACCTTGGCTATCAGATTTCCTCTACCTGGAATTCCATGGCGACTCGTCCTGTTTCTACTAGGAATCTTTATAGGCGTGGTTTTTATGATAATACTACAAAAATATTGTGGAGTCATTATTTGATTGGCCATACAACTTTTTTTTTTTATTGGTGTACGACAACATTTACCTCACATAGCACTGCACTAGAATTATAGTTTATCCTCTGAGTTCTTAGTATGAGGAGGTAAACAGAGGTTCACATGAATGCGTATGGAACAAACACATTTACTATACTACTCACACTTGTTACATTTGGGGATCAGAAGAACTTTCATGACTGAAACTGTATAAAATTGTTTCGTAACCAATGTACCTACATATTGTCTTTAAAATGAGTAAGTATTTATGAAATAAATTTTCCATCTTATGATAATCAGTTATTTGCAATCCAAATCATACCTAACTACTCAAATGATGGTGAAATGAGCGCGAGTGAATCACAAATAATTTAGATATCAAAATTCTAGAGTCACATCTTCGTTTTCAACTGAAAAGAAGGTTAACAGTTTAAATTTGGTAAATGGGCAGTGCAACTTAGGGTTTTACATCAAAATTGAAATGTGTATGATTTAAAATTATAGTTTCTGATGCACTGGATAAGATATCGACTTGGTTTCTTTTTTTCGTATGAAAGATAGTGTTCCTCTGTTTCAACCGAGTTTTTTTTTACATCTATGATCCATCGCAACATGATTTCATCCACTATTTTGAAAAAGGTGAATTTTTAGACTACATTTTTAAAAGTTTAGTTGGCCTTTCTCTGAGGATTTCGGGATTGGTTCTATACACAAACTCAGCAGCTACAGTATGATCAGAGGAATAAATAGGTCTTTGATTCTCTCCAAATCCGTTCAGTAGTTTTCAGAAAAAAGTTTACCAAAAGTGAAAATGTAACTTAACAGCTTCAAAGAGTGTGCACCAAGATAGAAACTTGGTCTTTCAGCTTCATAGGAGTTTCTCGGTGTTTCTTTTCATTTCTCTACGATTTTCGAAATACCAGAAGAAGAAAACTATTATCACACATTTTTTATAAGAATAGCAGTAAACTTTGTATTGCGTTTAGTTTCTGTTCATGGGTTGTTGGGTTTTTTGTGATTCATCAGTATTTTTCTTTCTCAGCGAATATTATTTGTTTTCTATCAATTTACTTTCGTCTATGAACCACATAATGGATCCTCGAGAGGTTCACGTTTTCAGAAAAAGGGAAGGTTTAGGAGGTAGGCGGAAATTAAGTGGTACATATTTAATGAAAAGTGGTGATGAACTAGTTGAACATTCAGCAGCAAAGGATATTGAGGTAAGTAGTGCTCCCGATCTTCCTGATACCTCTTATTATCACCCAGACCCTCATCTTCATCCTAAAATAAGATTATAGAATGATACGAAAGAAGGCCGTCAGGAACGATCTCGAGCATGAAGAAAGTTAAATAAAAGAGCCAGATGCTACTGAGGAGTATCCGTACGAAGATGGAGCACACTAACCTATCTCATGTTTTCTCCCATCACTCCAGTTCAACAGTAATTTTAGCACAATTATTTTTTCGTTAAGTTCAGAAAATAAATATAATAATAAAAAGGGAAATTAAAAATTTTCAAAATTGTTCAGTTGCATTGCTCCTTTGAAATAGTAATTTTACTTTTGTGAACAAATATTCATTGAGTGAAAAATCATTTCAATGGTTTTCTGACAGTGTCGAGCATGAGCAGTTTAGTATACACTAATCACTTGCACCACCTCTAAATTAGGGAAGATATCTTGAAATAGAACAAATTGCTTCTGATATAAATTGTTCATAATTAAATACAGTGAACCGAAAATTGGTAGGTAACTTTTGCTTGAAATGATACGGGACGGAACTGAATAAAATATAACAACGTTGAAAATATTTTATTGAAAAGTAGTATAGAAAAATAGGAAAAATCATCATTTTTACCCACTTGGCATTAATCAAAATCACAAATATTACATAGGTACTGAAGAAAAATACAACTACTAACAAAGCAATGGGTTGTTAGAACAACAATATGTATAGATCACTGTACTGACGTAAATGCTTGGTGATGGGCTGTGGTCCCCCCCCCCCCTCTTTTTTTAAATACACGCTATAATAACAAAGACCAACAATGCAGGCGACTGCGTTCAACAAAATCGGACTACTAGTTCTGCTTAAACACATCCTAACCAGAAATCACCAGCATATCACATAGCAAATACAGTCACAGAGCATAACACTCTCAATGCCGATGATGCCATATGTCATCTAGTTAGAAAACAATCTTCCTTCACAGTAAAAGGTTCAATAAACCCAAAAAACATCACAGCCACAAACGACCTATACCCTACCGTTTGTCAGGATTACTGAAGTTATTTATCTACAAGAAAAATATCCCTTTTGCACCTATCCATCACCCTTACGAGCTTTTGAACAGGAAGAAAGACAGTTTCCTAACATGATGCCGTATAGCATCATCCGTTATGGAATCAGCATAATTTCATACAATCCACATTGAGAGTGTTGAGCAGTAACTTCAAATATCAGGATTCTTTTAAAATAATCTTTCATTTCTACAACTTAGATGCAACCGACTATGTTCAACAACATTGGAAAACTTATTTTGCTTAATTGAGAGTTTATCCATCCTAACCAGAAAACTCTGGTTTATCACATATAATTTACAGCACTATAGCATTAAGCAGTAATTCCGAATAGTCAGATTTTAAAAATTAATCCTTCACTTCCTATAAGCAACTTATATGGAACTAAATATGTTCAACAACGTCGACTGTGGATATTCTGTGCTGCTTAAATGAGGGTTCACCCATCCTAACCAGAAAAATCTAGTCTAAAGCACTACGGTAATACGTAAAAGGTAAGTTCAAAGAATCAGGTCCCTTAATTCAATCCTTCATTTCTTACAAGCAACTTATACATGGATATATTTTTACATTTTTCTCAATTAGATATAGTTGAAGGTTACTTAAAATTCAGTTTCAATCAGGGAATTTTTCGGTATCATCAAGTAAACCAGTAATGTATATATGTGGTAATTTAATGTAATGACTGGCTGTTTTCATTCATGTGTTCAAGTCCTTCCTTTCAACAATTAAGTTACATGTAAGACGATCTATATAAGATTTTACTTTTATAGTTCTAGTTGTAAAATAACAGTGCCTGGTCAATCTATGTGATACCTTCCATTTAATGTAGTTGATGTGGCTAGTTGTTATAAAGATTGTCTAGTCAATGTATGCAATGTATTCCATTTAGTACATAGCCTCGTCGTTTTGGCTATTATAAATATTATCCAGACATTATACAAGAATAAAAAATAAATAAATAAAATAAAATAATAATAAATAAAATTAAAAAAATAAATAGCAATATTGTTGAAAATGATAATAAAAAACTAAAGAAATAAAATAAGAATCCAGTGAACTTGTATGCCAAACAGAGAAGAATTTCAATACACGTGGTTCGGAAAATTGTAAATTAGTGGAGAAATCAACTTAGGATTTTTTCATAAATACACAGGTTTAACACACCTAAGAGAAGAAGAAAGGGGGGAGGATAATAATAATGATAATTTTCTCCGTTTTTTTTTAGTAGGAAAAAGAAATGAATTGAAAATGATTGCATTGAAATAACTGAATAATTTTCGAAAGCTCCAAAGCTGAGTTATATGAAGAAGATCTTTTTAAATATAATTTTCCAACGTTTCAGAGCTATTGCAATAGCGTCAGTCTCTTTGGAAATTCGCTAATAACAATAAGATATATGCTAATTACATAGACACCTGGCCATGATAAACACGAGGAAAATTATGAGGTAGACTGCCATGTTATAGGATTGGCTGACAAATAGTTCAGACCAACCCCAGGCCTCGCCTAAGAAAAATGTCTGTAGGAATCTTGCAGGGGGGTACAAGGGTCATAAAAGATTTGATGAAACAATGAAGAAACGACTCTTCAATATAAAAACTAGAATGTGAATAACTGGATATGAAAAGAAACCTTCAAACTGGATATTAAAACCTAAGTCATGAGAGAGTGAAACAATTGGAGTTCTAACCAGCCACTTTAACTATAATAGAACCCTGCACATAATGTCAAAAGTGTCCTCCAGTTTCTAGGGAACGGAAGAGTACCTATCTGTGCAATTGTGAACTGTTAGGAGGCACATATCCACCACCATCAGAAAAGCTTCTAAGGCATTTAGAATGGGAAAAAAGAGATGAATAAAATAATCAACAACAAGGAGGGCATATAAGCAGTTTGGCCCTTTAATATGGAAGCTCCATGGATTCAGTCAGTATCTCTCCTTGAATATTTCAAGTGGATGTTTTTTAATTTGGTTAACAACCCCCACCCCTCTCCCAAACCTACCCCAATGAGCCCTCATGTATAATTACTTATCAGAAGGGACAGGTGATATTTTTCCATTGGTCTAGATGGTATCCTTTCCCGGGAGTTTCTACAAATAGGGAGGAGTTCTAATCCTGCTCAAGTATCTTTAATTTTTACCAACAAATTTTTACCAACAATTTTACCAAAAATTTACAAAGGCTGGTTGCCTGGTTCTGGCAGTGGGATTCACACTTTAATACACAAACTCTCTGCAGGTTGACCATAATCATCACATTTCAAAACAAATCAGTTTTATTACTTCACCCCCTAGGTCTGAACACACTATGATAATAACCTCTCTTGAACAAGACTATTTATACTCGTAGCAATCTTTCTTAAACCTCCTTTTTGAATCTGAGAAGATGTCATTTGCAGGAAAACTCCCTTGGGTGGTGAGGTTCTATTAATTGACTTAGGTAGCTAAGTGTTTTAATGGCGACCTATTTCAGAGCTTCTCTCTGGACAAAGGGAATTTCACCAAAATATCTATAATTGTTTACTATCAGATGACAGTAATTTACAAAAACTGTCAATAAAATATAATATAGTAGAATTGTATGGGTAACCGAAACCTTTTTGAATTTTAATCTGGAAATATTTAAATGTTACAAATGTTATTGGTTTCCCCTGGATATACTCTTTGGTAATTGAGATTGACATATAATCAAATGATTGTTTGAATTCATAGTTAGGTTAAAAAATTGAAGCATGATATTGAGCTGAGATCATACAGTGACAATATTTAACCCATTTGGAATTGAGCACTAGACATTTGGAATCAATTTCAAATTTGGGGGACAAGGGCCGGAGGCATGACTCAGGTCCCTCCTATTTGGAATAAAAAATTAGATCAAACCCCTCTAACTCCCACACAGGGAAAATCCTACTATTTTCAGGCTTGGGTATAGATGGGTAACAGTGTACTATTCCAGTCACCAGTCTAATTCAGTCGTAGCATTAACAAACCTTAAAACTGAAAAGAAGATCATACAAAAAAATATGCTACAACTCTAGGTATAGGCATGTTTCAGGAATAGCCCCCATTGGTGGCTACCTATAAAAAATTATTCATCATATGACTAGCTAATTATTAAAAAAGATGAAGGGAAATGACAACTATGATTATTACAACAACTACGAAATGAACAAATACTACCAGCCCATGGGTGATTCACTTTTGGAAAACACCTCCCCATTTGGGTTTACCATGATTTCCACCAGCACTATGCAACAAATGCAAAAACTCTGTCACAAACTTAATTATCTAGCTTGACTAGAAAGTGAGACTTCTGGATGACAACGGAAAATGCAAACATAAACATGAAATGAATTTGGATCCAAATTTAACAAGTGAGTCAAAGAAGGTACATGATGCCACGATTGTTTTTAAATGTTTGATTCATTATCATATAAAACAATAAAAACCATTCCCCAAAAATATTGATGTGATGAAATATTTATTTACGTGAATAAGGTGCAACCTGGGATTTTATTGACTGTTACTATTCATTTGTGTGATTAAATAAAGCACAATAATGGAATGATGCTGAAAATTTCGCAAATATACCCATAAAAATCATTTGCTTCTTTTGTGAATCCTGTCCAGTATCCCAAAGAACAAATCATGGGGTAGACCGGCGCTAAGTTGCTGGATGTGCGTTGTAATCATGTTGTAGGTTTCTTGTTCGTATATACTGTACAAGCCTGGGAGTCCCATTGATACATAGAGGTCTTTGATTGCTCTGACATGATCATCACCAACTTTTCCAAAGTGTTCCTGAAAAAAAAAAAAAAAAAAAAAAAAAAAAAAAATCGAATGTATTGCCTACGTAAGTGTTTTGCATTACACTGGTTATGATTCTAAAATCTACAAAAGTGAGACCGTTATCTGGGAATGAACAAACAGTTATGCTTTTCCAGCTGAGTTAAGTTTTCAGCTATGTACAGAGTTACAGTTAGTAACAGTCAGTTAGTGATATCAGGGTTGCATCCATTTCTGTGTTTAGGTCGTGTTAGTTTGACCTTTTTGCACCCGCATTATTTGGAGCCTATCATCCCTCAGAACCTGCCCGTTCGCCACTGAGCTGTCCCCTGAATACCAAATTAATTTATGCTTCCATTTGCTTCTTGCTATTGTTTATCCAAAGTTGTTTCCTTGTGTTCATGCATTGTATTAATGGATTAATGTAGCATGGTACTTTTTCTATGTATACGCATTCAACACTGGCATATCTAAATTTGAAATCGGAGTGGCCTTTCCATAGACGAGTGTCTCAACCCATGAGATGCAGGCAGTTTCTAAACAGGGTTTTTGTTTCCTTTCCGTTTTCCTCCATTTCTTCTTCAAACAACCTCAATGATGGTATTACTCATTCAGAATGACCTTGGAATTCGAGGTTTTTAGGTTTCCTCTCTGAAGTGTTCACCACCAAGGTTTAGTAACAACTAAAAGACATTGATGAGAGTCATTCTTGGGCGACCACCAGGGGCTACAGGTGAATGTGTTAAAAATTATTGAGGTTATGTGCATTATTTATTCATTTACTAGCCAGTTCAACATACTGATGAAAATTATTATGAAACCTTATAAATCGCTCCTGTTAATGAATAAATAATATAATTTATTGTTCTTAATGTTCGGTTTGTGCAGAAAAATTCATTGTGGGATAAAGGTTATAAGGTAAAAATATGGAATTGTCACAAGAGTATCAACTTTCAATTCTTATGACTGCTTTAAAAGAATTGTGTTCTGGTATTTAAAATATTTGCAACTTAAGATTATTCAGAATATATTTGACTGAATAACTACTTGGAAATTTTTTGAGGGTATGGTATATTTCAAAACACAATATAGAATTAAACATTGCAAATATTCCCTATCAGAGTTGAGAGTGGAATCTCGAAGATCTAGAAGCCAAAGCAGACTTGACGAAAACAATTGAAATATACCAAGCATCGCAATACAGCCCACGACATGTTGCTTGAGTTGAAAGGGGTTCATAATTCCTTAGGCCCTAAAGTAAAACCACTTTGCTGAGGAAACAGATATTGTGCAAACTTGAAAATGGTCAAGATATTCAGGATCACCTTAGTGAATTTATGGATGCAGTGGACAAATTTCCATGGAGATAATATCCACAAAGATCTGTTGACGATAGTAATGCTTCACAGTCTAAGAAATTCATTTGAGAACTTGATTAAGGAATTTCAGAGATGACAGAAGGTTGAATTTGATGGAAACTGCAATAACAGAGAAAGTCCTGTGAATTGTCACCTCTGCAAGAATATGGTCATAAGAAATTCAAATGCCCAGAAAAATACAAGCACAAGGCAAATGCTGCTGAAGAGTGAGTTTGAGGATGTTGTTGCTGAGGGAAAGGCCACAGTAGTGCTTATGGCAGGACTTACGGAAAAACATTCAAGAAAATGGATTTTGGACAGTGGTTGATCTAGCAATAAGTGCCAGAATAAGGAGAATTCCCTAAAAATGTTGGAAGTTTCGACAAGCAGCTGGGAAAGGAACTGTGTTGTTTGCTCATGGAACATAATGGATGTCAGAACCTCTTGCTATAAGAGTCAATCGATCTGTAAGAAAGATTACTGACAGATGATTTCCAATAATACTTACGAAACATGAAGCAATTGTCATGAAGAACAGAAATAGTGTATTTAAAGCTGAGAGGGTGGGAGATCTCTACGTATCTCTGAACTGCACAGCCTTCCAGGAAAGGAACATCTCTCGTTCCTTTTCTCAATGAATCACATAAAGGTGAACCAAAAATAAAAGAACTAGAATCATTCACCTTCTTTCACTTTCTACATAAGACTTTGTGAAGAAATGCACTCACTCAAGTTAAATTATTTATTATATAGTTGAATCAACATGTGATCTATCATATTGATATCAATCACATTCATGAATCAAAATATAATGATTGTATTATCAAGTTGAATGTTTTACCGAATAGGTATGAAATAAATATTATGATAAAATAACAAAAACCAACTTCCGAGTCATTATCACATTTAGTATATGTACCGCCGAAGCGATGCATCGGAAAGTACAAAATTCACTGTCAAGACACCGTCACAAGTTCTTCGGGAAAAAAATTCAACTCCCTTCTTACAAGGAGAAGGGGGGACAACTTAAAAACATACGCGCATGTCCTCAAAAACGTCCAAACGCTTCAGCAAAAACCTACGCTGAATGAGAAACATGCTGACCCATTAACTGTTATTCTAGATCATCTAAACCAAATTGATCAACGATTCACTGAATTCAATAGAAGAATCGGAGCACTGGAAAGTAAACTCCAATCCAAATCGAAGAAATAACCATGAAATATCTCAACATTATGTCATGGAATGCAAATGGGCTCATATCTAGGAAAAGTGAGCTCCAATTAGTGCTTGAGATTAATAAAATTGACATTTGTCTAGTGTCAGAAACACATTTTACTAAAGAATCTTATTGTAAAATAAGGGGCTACAAATGCTACCATGCACTTCACCCAAGCAATGCTGCTCAAGGAGGAAGTGCTTGTAGTGGATTTACATATGTTCTACTTGGTGTAGGTAGACCAAGTGGGACGTTGTGAAAAGTACCCGTATCTTGGTTATGCGGGTTAGTCCCTGCATTATTTCCGAAGGAAATTTGAGCGAAATTGTCAAGGACATTTTGCTGGGTGGTTGAAACTCGTGGTTCGTTCATTGTTAGGCCGCGAGGGGCGCCAGGTTCGGTTCGAGCTGTTTGGAAATGCGTATTCGGGTGCTGAACCGTTGTGTAATATTCCGGCCTTAGATTTACATCTGTAGGAAGGACGGAATGTGTTTGATTGAAGTACTGGAAAGTACCGTTTGGTCCGTGCGGTGTGTGCAGGAGAGGAGTGTGTTTAACACTCGGATCGACGGTGCGATCGTGAGATGAATATTTAGTATATTCATGGGTAGAACCGTAAGAACTACCTTCCGAGAGATTCTGAAAAGAATCCTCGATCCCTTGCGTGTGCACGGGAGTAGCTAACAAACTTTCTGAGGGTTTATTAGGTAAAGCTGCGATCTCGTCAAGAGGTGCGAGCTTTGGGCGTGGAGCTGGCCCGGGTAGTTTGTCACTACGTTTTGAGTGAGAATCGAGTTTCGGATAAGGAGCTGGAGCAGGGCCGACGCCTGTCCCCTCGCCAAGTTCTTTTCCCTCGAACCCGAGGAAATAAGATGGGCTTCGCTCCATCGAGATATCCGAGTGTGTTCACTCGATAGAAACAAATACCTTTCCGTTCGGATGAAGGATTTATGTAGAGGAGGGACTCGCTCGACAAAGCTCTATTCCAGCATGATGTCGGGGTCCTCTCCGAGCCTTGATAAAGGCTTCCTTGGACGGTAAATTGGAGCGTATGAGCTGTGCAATTTCCCGGCGTACCCCTCGGGCAATCAAGAGCCGAAGGCTGCGAGATTCGGGTGATACGGCTCAGGCCTCCCTGCGGACGCGACGTTTTAGACGAAGTCTTAAACGTGCCGGGTGGGGCCCTGACTGGAGATCTACGTTGGGCAATGAGTAGTGCAATGACTAGACTCGTAGATGCCAAGAAGATCGAGAGAATCTGTGAGGAGGAGAAGATATGCCTTTCTGAGTCTTGAAATGCGTGTAGAAACTTCGTCGAGAGATGAGAAGAGTCGTCAGCGAGAGCAGAAGGTGGAATGAATACGGAAGGCTCCGTGCGGGGTATTTATAGGGAGGTGACCGCCTCCTGCCGCCCCCTGGTTGGTTCGTTTAATTTCATTAGCTCGCCAGGTGTTCTCTTATTGGCTCGCATAGAGTTTTCTCAGAATCTGTGAATATGATAGCTGAGTTGGTTTGCCAGCCTTGTCCTTGTATTTCTTAGAGGTCGATTGATTATTTCCTTGGGCTGTTGTTTTCAAGACAACTTTTGTGGGTTGTCCTGATGAACCCTTCTCCTGCAGTGGGTGTTTGGCTTGTAGCTTATTTGTGAATATTTCGTTCGTGAGTGAATATTTCGCATATTCTCTCGGGCGAAATATGTTATTTTGTTGAGTTGTAACTCGACGTCTTTTATATGTACTTGTATCGTGAGTACTTCTTTTTGGTAGCCCTGAAAAGGGCTGTTGAAAGGTTGTGGTGGAATTCACCACAGTGCTGTTTTCATAAAAGAAAATCTCTCCCATCATGAATTCACTAAGATTGAAACAGAAATGTTCCAGATTAGTGCAATAGAGGTAAAAATGGAGTCATTCTCAACCATAGTAGCGAGCATCTATATACCACCAAAACACACTGTCAAAGAAGAAGATTTTGCTGATGCGTTTGAGCACCTGGGAAATCGGTTCATCATCGGAGGGGACTTCAACGCCAAGAACACATACTGGGGCTCCCGAATTACCTCTACACGAGGAAGAGAACTGTACCAGTACACATCCAATCATAACTGTGAACCACATTCAACAGGCAAACCAACATACTGGCCAACAGACAGAAAGAAACTTCCTGACCTCATTGATTTCTTCATTACCAAAAACATATCAACAAACTATCTGTTATTACAAGAATGCTTTGACTTGAGTTCAGATCACTGGCCCATTATTCTTACATTAAGTGACTGGATCATCCAAGCTCAACAAAATCCGACACTTACTAACAACAAAACAGACTGGATCAACTTCAGAATTGAAATAAACCAAGAAATTGATCTCAACGTTTCTCTAGACACCCCAGAAGAAATAGACAGTGAACTAGCAAAACTCGTTTGTAGCATACAAACAGTAGTCAGCCGCAACACACCAATTATAAAAAAGCGACAAAAAGGCTTGAACTATCCAAGGGAAATAATGGAAGCTATTATGAGAAAACGCAAAGCAAGAAAAAAATGGCAAGAAACGCGAAGCCGAGTGCACAAAGCTGCCTGGTATAAAGCTGCAAATGAGCTGAGACAGATGGTCAAGGAGATAAATGATGCAACCATGGAGAACCTTGTTTCATCTCTAACCAACTGTAGGGATACAGACTACTTCCTTTGGAAAGCTACCAAACACTTAAAAAGACCAATTGTGCAAGCTCCGCCCCTTAATAACGAACTAACAGGCAGATGGATAAGGAGCAATAAAGCAAAAGCAGATGTCTTTGCAAATCATCTGGCTGATATTTTCACAACAAACCCTGGAGTGCCTGACGAAGAACCTCTTGAAGTGGTCCAGCCGTCGGAACCAGATATTTCCATTCCATATGTCACTGTCAAAGAAGTACAAAGAACAATTCAGAAGGATATTAACCCAAAAAAAGCACCGGGATATGACTTGATCACTGGTTTAATCCTGAAATTTCTTCTCCAAAAGACCATAGAAAAGTTAACAACAATCATAAATAGTGCCATTAAATTTCGTTACGTCCCTCAGTTATGGAAAATAGCAGAAGTAATCATGATTCCCAAGCCAGGCAAACCGGCAAATGAGTTAAAGTCCTACAGGCCTATTTCACTCCTACCTTCGCTTTCAAAACTATTTGAAAAACTCCTTCATAAGAGTAGTTGTAGAGGAACGAAAACTTATTCCAAAGCGCCAATTTGGCTTCAGAAAACAGCATTCCACCATAGACCAAGTCCACAGAATTACAAGTCTCATTGAAAAAGCATTCGAAGAGAAAAAAGTGTGCTCTGCAGCCTTTCTGGATGTGTCACAGGCGTTTGATAAAGTGTGGCATGAAGGGCTTATTCACAAACTTCGCAAAATTCTACCAGCATGCTATGCAGCAATTCTGGAGTCTTATCTGACCGACCGATACTAACGAATCAAACAAGACGACACTTTCTTGAAGCCTTTGAAGATTCATGCTGGAGTGCCACAAGGCAGTGTACTAGGCCCACTACTCTACCTGCTTCATACTCGCGATCTACCAGAAACTGAGGAAAATACAACTGCCACGTTTGCAGATGACACCGCAATTTTGGTGACAGGAGAAACCAACATCGAATCAGTTACAAAATTAAACCACTCCATCCTCTGCATCCATGAATGGACAAAAAGATGGAGAATTAGATTGAATGAAGCGAAGTCTGTACATGTTGATTTCACAAATAAAAGGATCAACTACCTGCCAGCCTTCCTTGACAACAAGGCGATTCCTTATGCCAATGAAGCTAAATATCTTGGGATGACACTCGATGCCAAACTGAGGTGGAAATCACATGTTAAAAAGAAAAAGTCTGAACTAGTTATCAAATTCAGGAAAATGTACTGGCTTATGGGAAGACACTCAAAACTGCCTATCCACAATAAGCTCATATTGTACAACCAAGTCCTCAAACCTGTCTGGACATATGGTGCGCAACTGTGGGGGTGCACTGCACAAAGTAACTGCAACATTATTCAGCGATTTCAGAATAATGTTCTGCATACCTGCGTTGATGCATACAGATACTTCAGAAACGACAGATTACACTATGAGTTGAAAGTTGAATCTGTCAATGAGGTTATCCGCAAGCAAGCCGTCAATCACCTTTTGAGGCTCAGAGATCATGTTAACGAGGATGTCGTTCAGCTCCTTGACACCGAAGATCTACTTAGAAGACTTAAAAGAACTAAACCGCATGAACTAAGTGAAATAAAATGAACGTAAAGACTAGTGACTCAATAATCAGAACAATAAGTCTAATATGAAGTATATTAGATGATAAGAAAATGTATAATAATTTATCACATGAATATTGCTTTTAAGTTGTTATTACTTGGCGCAATAGAACTTGTCAAAAAAAAAAAAAAAAAAAAAAAAAAAAAAAAAAAAAAAAAAAAAAAATCACATTACTACAGGTTTTGGGCGCCAGCATATTCTGTGGAATCATGAGTAAATCTGAAGAAGAAGAATAACTAAATTCGATCTGCCAAAGGAGCAAGTCATGTAAGTGAAATTGAACATGTCTATTCACAAAATAGAACTATTGACGTCAGAAAACTATGACACGTGGAAAATCCAGGCTCAAGCCTTGCTCACGAGAGCTGGGTTCTGGACATATGTCTCAGGCGATTGTGCGAAGCCTGATCCATTAGAGAAAGATGGAGAACCCGGAAAATGGTTAGAACAAGATTTACAAGCTAAGTCAGAATTATTGTTGTTAATTTCACCAAGTGAATTACTTCATGTAAAAAGCTGCAAATATTCCAAGGACATTTGGGATCTACCATAGTAAAGGTCCAACCAAAAAGGCAACACTATTAAAAACACTGATCTTACATAAAATGAGAGATACAGACAACATTAGGGATCACCTAAATAAATTCAGTGATACAGTAGATGAGTTGGCTGAAATGGATATAGAAATAAATGATAATCTCCTTAGCATAATGTTATTGTACTCTTTACCTCATACATTTGAAAACTTTCGCGTAGCCATTGAGTCACGTGATGATCTACCTTCTCCCGGAAATTTAAAAATTAAAATTCTGGAAGAACATGAGGCTCGAAAACACACCAAATGCTCCACAGAAGAGGCATTTATGGGTAAATATAAGAAATTTAACAATAAAAACAAAAATTGTAAAGGTTCTAAAAATAAGGATAAGCAACATGAGAAAAATAAATGTAATATATGCAACAAATTTGGACATTACACAAATGATTGTTGGCACAAAAATAAATCGAAGCAGTTTGAAAAGAAAACTGAAAAAACCTTCCATGCTAATGTCTTTCGTGAAATTCAAATAATGAATATAAATCCAAACACGATTGGTGTTTAGACAGTGGATGCACGTCGCACCTTTGTTCTTCAAAATCACAATTCGTAGAACTAGACGAATAGGTATGAAATAAATATTATTATAAAAAACAAAACAAAACTTCAGAGTCATTATCACATTACTACACTTTGCCCCATATTAATCGGTTTACACTCGTGCGCGCAATTTTCTCAGAACTCCAAGTAAGGAAAAAATATATTTCCTGATTGCAGTCAACAAATAAATACTTGTTTACGAACTGTACAATCCGTGTACTTTTTTAGTAGGTATGCACGCCCATGTGAGTATGTTAAATACACATGTAGTTAATTTTTTTTAATGTCTGCACACATAATGGGACGCCAACCGGCCAGGCTGTGGTCCCAAGGTGGCCAGTTAAGAGAGAGTCTACTGTATTTCAAATGTTGATTTTTACATATTTTCCAAACTCTTCGAAATAAGAAATTCCTTCCATTTTATTCCTCTCTGATAGGTAAAAATTCGTGAGCAGAAAGTTTATAATATTAATAATTGATTTTATTATAGTGAAAAAAAAAAGTTAAGGGAATCACCAATAAGTCAGCTAAGAAGGCAAATAGTGCAAAAAACAAGTACCTAGCCACATTGGGATCAATGAGTATTTTAGAGAAATTCCAATGGCTAAGCTCTACATCGGTTGTTGTGCCAGCAAAATGGAAACCAGACTCATTCATAGGGGCATTACCCTGTGTGGGGAAGTAGGCTGTGCCCGTTGTGACAACCCCTTAGGTTAAACAAAGTCTTTATTTATTTTATTATTAATATTTTTTTTTTTAAAGATTATGGAACAGATTTTTCTCTCGATACTACCGAATTATTCACGGGGCTACATGACACCCCGAATCGAGTGGTGTTATCGTGATTCTGTGGCATTAACTAGTTTTCTATTGGTTAAGAAAGAAAGTGCGGGCAAAGTAAAGAAAGAGCAGGTGCAAAACGCAAATACAATATGCCTCCAACCCTTCGTTTATTACCTTAATTCTACACTTACTCCACATCGATCTATCTCAATAAACGTACCTAAATTACGTTCTTATTTTCCACACTACAATCACCAATTCTTGACAATACGAGAAGGTTATGATTTCAAAGTCCTGGCATTAGCGTTGGTGCCCCAACCACGATCTGTCAGAAATCGTTGTTCTAACTTGGATGACACGAGTGAAAAAGAATGAGGAATACCCATGCTTGGGTTTGTAAAACGTACAATCTCCAATCATTTTTGTAAAACGAAATTCCATTCTGAGAATGTTGAAACTATAGAGTAACTACGATCGATAGATAATTTCAAGAATTCTTAAAGTTTCGGCTCTTTGATTGTTATGTCATTATTGTGAAAGTCTTTTGATTTTTATGTTATTATGTGAAAATGGCTCCAGATGTGGAGTGCAAGTCTGTCTCCCACAAAATTCAAATTGTTATTAAGATTATTACACAAAAGTTCATTCTATTTTAAATGAGTTCTGCTGCACCTCAACCAGAAGGGAACAGAAGTTGATTATTTCTATATTAGATAAAACTGCAGATCACAGGTATACTATAAGTCAGGCATCACAGTTGTATAGACAGTTTCAACTCACTAGAAAACAGAATAAGACAGTGGAATTAGAAGAAGTTCAGCCTACCCTGCATGCCAAAATTGCTTTGTGAGTCACATTCCAATTGACATTTTTTCCCCCTTCCAACAACCCTTTGGAGTGCGAATGGTTGGTCTTTGTACAATCAGGAGCATTGCGGTCTCATTCAATCAGTAATTGATTAACAATAACATTATGAACTTCAAAGCTACCCATTGCCTCACTCCTAGAGGGGAAAGAGCTTAGCTGTAAAGAAGCGTGAAAACACTCGGACGGAATACCCTTACCATTGAGCTCACCCATCCAAGTACTATACTCGACATAGCTCAACATCGCTAATCACATGAGAAACGGTTAATTGCATTACCTAACCCTTATTCTATTCATTGAACTGACATCTGCCTAAATCAAATGGAAAGAACTAACTTCATTCTGAAAGTTTTTGAGATCTCAATTTTTTAATACCTCAACCCTCAAATTTTACTACTTGGGGCCAATTGAAAGTGATGCCAAAATTACTGGCTAATGTATGATTTTTGAGCAGAATTTCATTACCTTGGCGAAAAGCATAGGATAGCCAACAGATAATGATTTTTAATTTCTTTTTTTTTCATCAAAGTATCTAGTAATGTAAATCTACAAATTTTGGGGACAGGTAAATTTTTTGGCCTAGTATAAAGGTTAATTATTGAAAATCATAAACCAACAAGATTTTTATCAAATTCGTTTCCAGCAATCGCCAGTGAGTAGGAGATTTTTGTGAGTATGAGAGTAGTGAATTGGTGTTTTAATGTGGAGATGGAAGCAAAAAAGTTCCAGTTATGCAGCATGATGAGGGAAAAGAAATTGTTAACTACCAATTTTATGGCAAAAAACTCTTTCCAAACAATTTTCTGTGATTCAAAAAGAGATTTTGGATTTACAACTTTTTTGGAGTTTTTATCGATTCGTTTAGCAAATTTTAATGAAAAAAAAGGAATGATTTCAAAAATTAAATGAATGATGATGATGATTTTTTTTTTGAATGATTTTATATTTTTTTTATTAAGAAGTAGATATTACATCATAATTTTGTACATGAATTTTTGAATGTCCATTTTACATTTCTTTAACTTTATTTGAGTAATATTCTGCTTAAAAAATAAAAAATAAAATAATAATAAATTTAACAATTTTTACCTGTTTTTTGCTATTTTTAGCGATTTTGTCAGCACTTTTTCTGAAATTTGGACAATTTAATGTGCTCAAAAATTGATGGCTAACGAACTCGTCCTTTCATTTGGAAAGCTTGATTTTTTGGCGCAAGAAAGGAATTTTTATCTCAATCCTAATGAGCATTTATATATATATATGAAAAAGCGTTGAACTCTAGGATTCGTTTCAGAATGCCTCAAAACAGATTTCAATGGAGAACGTTTTCGAAAATTTTGATTTTAAAATTTTCTGAGCCATTGCAATAGCTTCATTTTCAATGAAAATTCCCTAGAACGAAACAAAACAAAAAACTTTTTATTGGAATGATTAGTTTTTATAACACTTGAAATTTCTGTCAACTTTATATAACCTGTACATTTTCAACATCTGGTGCATAAACAGGGAAAGAGAGAGTGAGAGACTGATTGATTATTATCTCTTTAGTTATAAAATCTGGCTAGATTTGGTCACACACGACCACTCTTACATCTCACCAGAATTAGAAGAAGAAGAAGAAGAAAGAAAAACGTTTATTGAACACATAGCTCTTCACAATGAAAAATACATTCGTTATTAGAATAAACATTACAACGTGGTTGGTGTAACCGTCCGTCGGAGGTTCGAGCCATAATCCTAACTCATTGGTTTCTAAAGCTACAGAATAATATTAAAATAACGCAAAATTTTCCAAAAAAAAAAAATAGAATATAATAAATAAATTGCAACTAATAGTCATGTGTACTTTGTATTACTATATACATCGGGAATCGGCCTTATTTTTTTTTTTTTTTTGTTAGAAATTAAACTGTTCTACAAGAAACTTCCTGTAACGCCAAGCTTCTTTACAAAATTGTATTAAGCAAGACCATCCCATACCCCCATTTAAAATTTGTATTGCCCTATCTCTCGAGAGAGTTCCACTGTTAAATGCAGCCCATCTATATTCTTTAAGGATAGGACAGATACACAAAAAATGAAATACGTCTTCCCGCTCTCTTAAATTGCACAATGAGCACTCTTCTCTTGTGCTCGAACTATGTGGCCTACCATTTAAACTCAACGTTTCACTTCGCAACTTGAAGAGCCAACGAGCACCACCCAACCCAATATCATCTGTCTCCTTTATGAAGCTAGCGCATTTCACTGTGGGATCTAATTCTCTATATAATGTATAGGTCTGCGATTCGTTCACCTTGAGTCGGAAGCTGGAGAATTTCTCATTGTGATAAATTGACAGTAATTTCCCTACATTTTCTTTTAATGCACTGCCATCGAGTGTTTCTAACGGGTTGGGAAGCCGATATCTCTCTGTCATTTCCCCATAGTGCCCCGCCCAAAAAATTCTCCTACGTGCAACCTCACCCGCAACAATCCTTGGCAGGCGAGAATCGGACATCCCAGCTACCTTGGCAACATAACCAAGGTGCAGACCCAGGGTATAGGTAGACAGCGTGCTTAGTTCCGTTTCCAGGTATACAATATAATTAGGGGCATTGATGGGTAGGTGAAAAAGCTTTTTTAAAAATAATAGCTGCACAGCTTCTACACTAGAGTACTCCATATATCCCCAAACCTGCGCACCATACGCTAAGATTGCCCGTACTATAGCATTAAACACCTGGAGCTTGGCCTGCAAAGGAAGGCTAGAACTGCCCAGCGCATTACCCCAAACATAATTCATAGTGAACTTTGCCGATTTAGCCTTCAGCTGGAGGTGCTTCGCAAATGAAAGTCTGGGCGTTAATGTCACTCCTAACTACGTATACTTAGAGACAATGTCAATTGCATCACCTTTATAATCCCATTTTTCGGTAGCTCGCCGCCTTCCCCCATTTTGGAAAATGAGAATTTTGGATTTCATTAAATTTACAATTAGCCCCCATCTTTCGCAATAGGCTTCCAAAATAACTATGTTTCGCTGCAATTCTTCCGGATTTTCCGCCACTATCACCAAATCGTCCGCATAAAGTAGAATCTTGACTGTCATTGCAGATTCCCCAACCCTCACCCCATTTTCCAGCTCGTCAACCAAATCATTGATAAATAAAGCGAACAGAAGGGGGGATATCGGACAACCCTGCCTTACACCACAGCCAACAGTAAATCCCTCACTGGCGCCATCTTTTGTCCAAACTGAGGAAACCGTGCCTGTATACAAACTTCTTATCAGAGACACAAATTTTCTGGAGACACCCAAAACAAACAACTTGTAAAAAAGGAGCCCACGGTCTATCGTGTCAAAACAAGCCTTCAAGTCCACAAAGAATGCATACACTTTTCCACGAGGTTGGTTCAACCTCAGTTTCACCAAACCTGTAAGGGTGAAGATAGCATCGATCGTGGAATATCCTCTTCTAAAACCTGCTTGGCACTCAGTCAAAATGTGACGCTCCTCCGCAAAATCCGTTAACCTGTTTGCCAACATCGCCGATAACAATTTCCCAATGCAATTTATAAACGACAATCCTCTGTAATCTGATACATTTGCTCGGTCGCCCTTTTTGAACAGCGGAAAAATTATGGATTCCTTAAAAGAGGTAGGGATCACACCACATTCCAGTATTTGATTATAAAAATCCAATAATACCTCGAGGTACTCAGTGCATACATTCTTATAAAATTCAAAGGGGATACCGTCTTTTCCAGGGGCCTTTTGACATTTCGCTGAATTTAGAACACTCACTAATTCGCTCATCGAGAAAGGATCGTCCAAAGCCGAACAAGTAAAATCAGGTTCAGCATAGAGCATTTGGGTGCTACCACAAGGAGGATTCAATAGTGTACGAAAATGGGTGACCCACTCGGAGAGTGGTATGAAGCCTTGTTCATTGGGAATAGTCTTCTTGAAGATTTTAACAAGATTCCAGAAGTCCTTGCTATCCCTTACCATTTTAAACCTATCTGCGACACTCGCATGGAACGCCCTTTCTTTATCGCGATTCAGCTTTTTATAAAGTGCATTTGCCTCATGGTATCTAGCCTTCACCTCCTCCGAATCTGTCATTCTCCACAGCTTCAGCAAGCTCATAGATTTATTTCTGGCTTTATGGCATTCCCAATCGAACCACGGTTGTTTGCCAGGTACTAAATTACCAGCAGAATCACCTGCTGCCCGTCTTATGGTATCTACAATTAAATCGGATTTCTCATTCACACCCATACCGCTCACATCCATACCCCTAACCGCGTCCTTGAGTTTCTTATTGTATTCCTCCATGCGACTGGAATTCCATTTTAATCGCGGCAGCAGACGGACGATTGGTTCAGAGTCATCAAATGGAATTGTGATCGCGATTGGAAGATGATCAGAGAAAGTTTCAGGCATAACCCAGAAATTTGATATATATGGTAGCACATCTAATGAAACACAAGTAAGATCGCAGACAGACGACCCCTGACTAGAAACAAATGTATACTCACCTAATGGATCACCCCTGGATCTGCCATTTAATATTACCAACCCATGATCTGAACACATATCCAAGATCTTCGTACCTCTCCCATTCAAAACTTTATCTTTAGACTTTCTATCAACCTCAAAACTTCCCATATTAATTCCATCTAATTCATTCTTTCCCTGCTCCTCGGCGATTCTCACATTAAAGTCGCCCGCAACTACAAACTTTGATTCCGTATGGTCTGCCAGAAAATTATTTAATCTAATGAAATCCTGTTTCCAGTTGTTGCAATTGATATAAACAGGTAAAAAATTAATAACTGATCCATTACAGAAAATTCTAACACAGTCTGTCCCATCAATATTCACAAAATTAGCTCCCTTGGTGCCTTTTTTAATTCCAATAACCAAGCCCCCACTTGCCCTACCAAAAATGGCATTCTTTCTAGCTCCAATCCACTTCAAATCAAAATTAGCTAACAAATCAGTAAACAGACAAAAACCTTCTTCCAAAACATGAGTCTCTATTAAGGCAAAAATATCATATGATTGTATAAAGTTAAGGAATAATCCATCGTTTTTTTTGTTTGCGAAACCAGAAATATTGTAAATTAGAAAACGCAAGTACCGTAGATTTTTATCTTCGCCAGTATCTGCCATCCGAGGGACGTCCTCATCTCAGGAGCCCCCGCCACCTCCGGAACTGGAGCCAGAGAAATTTCCACTTTTGCGCCATGCCGCCTCCTCAGATCGTAATTTTGAGACCAATGCAGGAATACTGACACCCACAATATCCTTCACATTTCCACTGTAATGGCCATTTGATTCTTTCACCACAAACCCTGATGAATCGTTCCAAGAATATATTCGATTTTGAACGGTGAGCTGATCTGCACGCAAAACGCAATTGGTCTCTTTATTGAGTTTCTTAACTTCAGCTCGCAGACGAAGCAGTTTATATCTTCTATAACGTACTTGAGGAGAATAATCTTGTGAAACGCTAAATCCAGTTCCCTGAAGCCTAGCGGTTTTTCCGATAATCTTCCATTTGTCATCATCCGATCTCACCAGAATTACACTAAATTATAGAATAATGTACACGTCTGCCTTTTATTGAATATGAAAAAAATTGTGACTTGTAAATAGAACATAAAAAAGGGGTATTCCAGTGATTTAAAAGAATTTTTCTGTCTAAAATATCTTTCTAAGATTAACAAAAATGGGGCTCATTTGCCAAAAAATGCTCCATAAAAAATCAAAGAGACAAATGCAAATCAGGAGTTTGAAAAAAGGCGGGCTGTGAGTTTGAACTCGAGAGGAGAGAATAGGGAGGGCTTGATGCTAAGCAAGGTTACCAACCGAATAATGCTGAGGAACGTGGTGCAAAATTAGGTGTCTTGGGATGGAGGACGGGGGCAGGGGCAATGGAGGATGAACATGAATTTAGGACTTTGATGAAGCAGATGAGGAAGGAAAGACATCACGCGGCCATAGTTCAATTTATTTCGTTGATATTTTATTGAAATAAAAGTAACGATTTATATTATATGGGACATTCCACGTCAAACGGGAAACACCAAAAATCGATTCTCTCCAAAATTGACCATTTTCTCACAACTTTGTACATATATGTAGAAAATGGTTCCCCTCAAATTTCAGGTCTTTAACATTATTTTTGGCCCTTCCACAGGCAGCTGAACTTTTCAGAAATTGATAGTAAGGGTCTACTTCAGTGGATTTTATTGCCCTTACTTTGCAACCAAAAAAACCTTGTTTCCTGAGTTCTTGACAGAGGAATCCTGCTCTTTCCTCTGGTTTATTCAGTTTTTTGGCAAAACAATTTTCACAACAAAAACGCGTTTAAAAATTGTAAAAAGTAATTTTTCAAATTTCAAAAACATTTTTATTTTTGCCTCAAATTGTAGCTATATTAGTGTAGAACGTGCACCTAAAAGGAAATTTTGGGGTAGCCGGTCATTTGGGCAGAGCAGTCAAAAGAATGAACCATTATACTACAAAAAACTCGTTTTTAGTCATTTTATAACGAATGTTCGTAGAAAATGAAGCTATTGTAATAGCTCCAACAATTTTTAATGAAAAATTTCGAAAAAAGACTTCATTGAAATTAATTTTTAGGCATTATGAAACGAATCCTCGAGTTTAATACTCTTTAATATGTATATATGTGCATTTATCTACATATCTGTATGTCATTACAGACGTTAACTCTTCATAGGATTGAGATAAAAACTCCGTTCCTCCGCCAAAAAATCAAGTATTCCAAATAAAAGGCTGAGTTTGCTGGCCAAGCTCTTTATGAGCAAATTAAATTTGTCAAATTAAAAAAAAAAAAAAAAAAAAAAAAAAAAAAAAAAAAAAGCCCAAAAATCACTAAAAATGCCAAAAGTTGTAAAATTCATATTTTTTAACAGAATTTTAGTCAAAAAGATTCATCAACATGGTACTAGGAAAGGAAAATTTTTTAGCCAAATTTCTGCAAAAAAATATTCTTTGGATTTTTAGCCAATTGTAGTTTTTTTTTTTTTTTTTTTTAAGCAAAAATCAATGAAATTTCAAGCCTAGTACGCACTGAGATTCATTGTTCGGACTCTTTGTTGCAGACGCTCGGATTCATGTCTCAGATTCTTTGCCCCGCGACATTGTCGCTCTGCAAATCGTGTACGCATCTAGTTTGAATCTGAGCCATGTCGAACGAGGTCGCGCTTTCGGGGATTGCAGTAGCACTTTACATAGCTCTACGGAGTAAAAAAAATGCTACTAAAAAAAAGCCACCGCGTTGTTGGATGCGTGGACCCTTCATTAACACTCGGTTTTTTTTAACGGTTTTTCCCATATCGTGAGGCCATTATCATCTTTTGTGGAGGGGCCACAAAGCTGCTGCAGCCTGCAGGACATCATAAGCAAGGGAGGAGGAGGTTCCGAGAGTGTCTAGAGTAGAGATGAGAGTGTGACCTGAACTGAAGCAAGCTGTTTAGAAGACTAGAAGAAGAAGGCAAAAAATTATTACATCATGTTTTATTATATCTGCATTAGATAGCCCATCTGCGCCAACCACTAAGAAGGGTGTAATGGTGCTTCATGGGTCAATTCTAGAGCTAATTTCTGATCGAAAGTACTTGTTAGAGATTTATTTTAATGCTTTGTTTTTCTGAGTAATTTCATTTTAAAGATATGTTTTCTACCTTCAAACAACCATAACTCCACTTGAGATCACTGTAAAATCAAAAATATGACCACCGTTGGAAACAGCGTTAATTGGATAGTCCAGCTATTTGATGTCAAATCGATTTTATAAGACGACTTAATAAGTTAGTAAAAAGTTCCAGTCATGCAGCATGATCGTATGAGCGGATTTTCGTGAATTATCTTAGTATATTTTGTTAAATTGTTTTGAAAATTTAGGATTTTAACTAGGAAGAAATGTTCACTACCGATTTTAAGGCAAATAAACTTGTCCTAAATAATTTTCGGCAATTCAAAAAATGTTTTAGCGAATTTTTCGAAAAAAATGAAGCTATTTTTGATTTTTTTTTTTTTTTAAAGCTGTTTTTATCAATTTTTGACAAATATTAATGAAATTTAAGTACCTACTTTTTTCAGCATAAATTTCTTGTTTTTCTAGTTTATTGTTAATAAAGTTCTTTTGACTAAAATTCTGCTTAAAAAAAAAAAAAAAAAAAAAAAAAAAAAAAAAAAAAAAAAACAATTTTTACCTGTTTTTAGCTACAAGCATAACAACGATAACTACAAAGCGATAACAACGAAGATACACCGGTGAGAGGCCCACTTTGTTCGATATTCACGTACGCACTGACTCAATGTTGCGCGACATTGTGTAAAGAATCCCATTCCGTATAGCCTAGTACGCACTGGGATTCTTTGTTCGGACTCTTTGTCGCGGAGCTGCGTCTCGGACTCATTTTCTTGCATCCGGGACGCTCCGCGAATTGAGTCTTGCATCTCTAGTGTTGCGTTTTAGTATTTTTTGAGTCCCATATGAAATGGGATTCTTTACACAATGTCGCGCAACATTGAGTCAGTGCGTACGTGAATATCGAACAAAGTGGGCCTCTCACCGGTGTATCTTCGTTGTTATCGCTTTGTAGATATCGTTGTTATGTTTGTAGCTAAAAACGGGTAAAAATTGTTAATTTTTTTTTTTTTTTTTTTTTTTTTTTTTTTTTTTTTTTTAGCAGAATTTTAGTCAATAGAACTTTATTAGGTAAAAATAAACTAGAAAAACAAGAAATGTGATCTGAAAAAAGTAGGTACCTACTTAAATATCTTTAGGTAATATTTGTCAAAAATGGATAAAAACAGCTTTAAAAAAAACTAAAAATCAAAAATAGCTTCATTTTTTTTTTTTCGAAAAATTCGCTAAAACATTTTTTTAATTGCCGAAAATTATTTAGGACAAGTTTATTTGCCACAAAATCGGTAGTGAACATTTCTTCCTAGTTAAAATCCTAAATTTTCAAAACAATTTAACAATGTATACTAAGATAATTTACGAAAATCCGCTCATACGATCATGCTGCATGACTGGAACTTTTTACTAACTTATTAACTCGTCTTATAAAATCGATTTGACATCAAATAGCTGGATTATCCAATTAACGCTGTTTCCAACGGTGGTCATATTTTTGATTTTACAGTGATCTCAAGTGGAGTTATGGTCGTTTGAAGGTAGAAAACATATCTTAAAAATGAAATTACTCAGAAAAACAAAGCATTAAAATAAATCTCTAACAAGTACTTTCAATCAGAAATGAGCTCTAGAATTTACCCATGAAGCATCATTACACCCTTCTTAGTGGTTGGCGCAGATGGGCTATCTAATGCAGATATAAGAAAACATCATGTAGCATTTTTTTTTACTCCGTAGAGCAATCCCCGAAAGCGCGACCTCGTTCGACATGGCTCAGGTTCAAACTTGATGCGTACACGATTTGCAGAGCGACAAAGTCGCGGGGCAAAGAATCTGAGACATGAATCCGAGCGTCTGCAACAAAGAGTCCGAACAATGAATCCCAGTGCGTACTAGGCTTTGGGATTCAAAAAATACTAAAACGCAACACACGAGATGCAAGACTCAATGTCGCAGAGCGTCCCGGATGCAAGAAAATGAGTCCGAGACGCAGCTCCGCAACAAAGAGTCCGAACAAAGAATCCCAGTGCGTACTAGGCTTAAGTAGGAACATTTTCTGCATAATTTTTTTTATGCAGAAATTTTTTACAACATTTTGTATGCCCTAGTCCATTGTCTATAAACTTTTTTGACTAAAATTCTGTTGAAAAATATAAATTTCACAATTTTTAGCGTTTTTAGCCATTTTTAGCCACATTTTTCGAAGTTCCACCAATTTAATGTGCTCATAAAGTGCGTGCCAGCGAAATCATCATTTTATTTGGAAAGCTTGATTTTTTGTTGAAGGAACGGAATTTTGATCTCAATCCTAAGGAGAGTTATCATCTGGAAAGACCCAGATATATAAATAAATGCACATAAACACATATGAAAAAGAGTTAAATTCTGGGATTCGTTTCGGAATGCCTCAAAATGGATTTCAACAGACATTTTTCGAAAATTTTGATTTAAAAATTTCTGGAACCATTACAATAGCTTCATTTTCTACAAAAACTCACTAAAAACGAGTTTTTCATGGTATAATGGTTCATTCTTTTGACTGCTCTGCCCAAATGACTAGCTATCCCAAAATTTCCTTTTGGGCACGTTCTACACTAATATAGCTACGATTTGAGGCAAAAATATATATTTTCTTTTAAATGTCCAAATTTGGAAAATTACTTTTTATAATTTTTAAATGCGTTTTTTGGAGTGAACAAAATGTGTTGTCAAAAAACTGAATACACCACTGGAAACAGCAAGATTTTTCTGTCAAGAACCTTAGAAACAAGATTCTTTTGGTTGCAGGATCCACTGAAGTAGACCCTTACTATCAATTTCTGTGAAGTTCGGCTGGCTGTTGAAGGGTCAAAAATTTTGTTTTGAAGATCTGAAATTTGAGGGGAACCATTTTCTTACATATATGTACAAGTTGTGAGAAAATGGTCAATTTCGGAGAGAATTTATTTTTGGAGCTTCCTGTTTGACGTGGAGCCATATATTTGTTAAAAAAAAAAAAAAAAAAAAAAAAAAAAAAAAAAAAAAAAAAAAAAACAGAGAGCTGATATTCCACTGTATTGTTCCAGCCTTATTTTTTATGGTTTTTCCTTCCTTCAGGGGTCAGCCCAGGCAGTAGTTTTTTGTCGAAAAATTATAGTAAAATAGTAGAGTCTGTATTCATGAAATTGTCGATGTTTAAGGGATATCAGCGAAGCTCGTAATATCTAACCTCTGAACTACGATGGCCAAAACATTTAACACTTTAAATTGTGTCAAAGTTCAACATCCTTGGGTGAAAAGGAGAGAATTTAGCTCATTTAGCTGATCAGGGTTTTATTTGTCTCTTGATGTCCTAGGGAGGCTCCAACAACACCTCCTACCTAGGTGATTGTCGTACACCTTTGGTGTAAATCGATCAGAATTACATTTAAAAATATGTATTGAAGTTCGGAAAAAATACTGATGGTCTTGAGAGCTTGAACACTAGACCAGGTTAGAAGTTTAGCATTCTACCTTCTCGGCCACCGAGGTTCATATCAGTGACGCTCAACAACAGTCCTTCACCACAGAGCAAGGGATTGTGCCACAATCATTTGCCACATATACATTCGATTTCACAACAATGTTGTGTGTTTTAACACTAATATCGAAACTCTCATCATCAATGACAAAAACATTGAACATCTTCAGGAAGATTTTCAGGGAGAGGTGGGGAAGAGGTTGCTCCTCTGAGCTTTTCAGTTGTTCTTTTTTCAATTGCTTATGTAATTGGCACAAGATTGAGTTTTGTGCGGAAAATTGGTAAATGGAGGTTTTCAAGGGCGCTGAATCCAAGTTCGGGGTCTAAAATTCAAAATTATAACCTGTAATACTTCATCATAAAAAATGAAAAACATACATGATAAATGGTGATTATTGATATTATGGTGTATTATTATTTTGCGTGCGCGCATGTGTGTGCGTGTGAGAGAGAGAGAGAGAGAGAGAGAGAGAGAGAGAGAGAGAGAGGAGAGAGAGAGAGAGAGCAGAACTTTGATTCAATAAGCTAGTTATTCAGATGAGCCATTGATCCATGGTCGTTTGAATTGAACTGTGATTTGAGATTAGAATTGAATCTTGGTTGAATATTGAGCAAACTTACCTTAAAAATTTCTTCTTGTTTAGTGGAAGCTCGCTGTAAAGCAACAACAGCAAGCCAAGAGCATTTACCATCTTGAATGTCAGTACCTACTTTACCAGTTTGAACTTCTTCTCCAAAAACGTCCAAATAATCATCCTGAGAAAGGGAAAAATCCATTTGATGCTCATTATCGACAGGAAATGAAGCAATGATGGACAAAATTAACATGGATGCGAAAATTACTGAAGCAGAACCTGATTATCACACTGCACAACTAATCGCATAGCTCCTCATAGAAAATAATAGAATCTGAGTAGGTACATAGAATCAATGCTCATATCTGTAAACCTGCGGTGATTGGCTATGAAGAGATGGTCTAGCTCATGATTATGACCAACCCTAAACAGAAGACCTTTGTCAATCACTGCATATCACTATTTTATTTTTATTTTGAAATACTAATAATCAAATGTCTGAACGTCTACGAATTACATATATGCTCGATCTCATGTTATTTTTAAAACTCGGAAAAATGAATTCTAAATCATGATAATTACTAATCTTACTACTTAAGCAGACAGAGCAAAAGTATAATATATAAAACACTCATAAGTTTGATTGTAGATTGAACAAGACTTCACTACACTTTTATCACATCTGTTCCATTTATTTAGTTGCTATATTATACGGATGATATGTACAATAATCAAAAGATAAGCTTTGCATAAAACCACTAAAAAAAGCTCCAGTCATGCAGCATGATCGTAGGAACAAATGTGCTATAATTACCTATCGTATTATAAAATGTTAAATTGTATTGAAATTTAAGCAATTTGAGTTCAAATAAATTGTTGAAAGCCTATTTTATGGCAAAAAAACTCAAACTAAATAAAATTTGGCGATTCAAAAAAGATGTTGGATTTTCAGATTTTTTTTTGCAGTTTTTCTAGATTTTTCAGCAAATATTAATGAAATTTAAGTAGATTTTAGCGAATTTTTGTAGAAAATGAAGCTATTGCAATTGCTTGCGAAATTTCAAAATCAAAATGTTTGAAAAATTTCTTCATTGAAATCCGTTTTGAGGTATTCTGAAACGAATCACTCTTTATATATATATATATATATATATATATATATATATATATATATATATATATTATTTTGAGGTATTACAGAAGGTTGGAAAAATATAGGAAACACTTAAATAAACTTACAAAATTGAGAGAATATTTCGCTGTGTCAGCGTCGTCAGCTCTAGTGAAGAAGACGCTGACACAGCGAAATATTCTCTCAATTTTATAAGTTTATTTAAGTGTTTCCTATCTTTTTCCAACCTTCTGTAATACCTCAAAATAATATTACACGCGAGTGTTTTCATTTTTCATCAAAACTATATATATATATATATACACAAATGAAAAGACGCAAACTTTAGGAATCGTTTCAGAATGCCTCAAAACAGATTCAATGAAGAAATTTTTTGGAAATTTTGATTTTAAAACTTCCCGAGCCAAAGCAATAGCTTCATTTTCTAACGAAAATTCGCAAAAAAAGTCCAAGTAAAATTATTATATATTTCCTAGCTAAAAAAGAGGAAATAAATTCAGGAAGATAAAGGATTATTCAGTAAATAATTGTTACTGTTGAGGCCAAACTGACAACATTGGTCCTTAATTATACTTGTGGAAGTATGTAGGTGTTTGTTTAAAGATGGGTTTTCAGAACTTTATCTCGAATGATTTAGTTCACTTTGCCACTCCTCTTATGGAGTTGGAAAATGGTTATGACTTCCCTTATTGAATAATTAATTACTACAATTTTTCAATGCGCATGAAATCTGTGTTCATGTTTAGAAGGAATGTGTGGGTATTGTGTACTGGAAACTCAAACGGAACATAAATGACTGAAATACTGCACAAGAAAAAATAATATTGACAAAAATGAACAAATTTAGAAATAAAATCATAATAACGAAAAAGTAGCATGATAGGAAAAAAAAAGACTTACTTGAACTTGGAAGTAACGACCAATTTTTAAAAGGATTGATTTTGCTTGGCGATGCTGTTCTGGATTGAACATACCTGCCTGTAATATAAATCGAATATAAAGCATCTCGTGGATAAATTTTATTGGAGGTCAGCGAGTTTTCATGAAACAATTGTCATACTACTTAAAACAAGAAACCATTCAGTTTTCTTCATAACTCGAATTTTGTAGTTTTACAAGCTCAAACATTCGTAGCATAAACGATAGAATAAAGCTCCAGCAAGAATAAACTATTTAAATCGAAGAAAAAAATATTTTCTCTAAATGTGACCATCCATTTCAAAAGAAACATCAAATTCTTGAAGCAAATTTTACACGAGACCGAAAAATCGAAGAAAAGGACAAAACTCGACTTTTCGTGTTATTAAGGGCCGGTTTATCAATTATCTACATTAACTGCAGGATAGCTATACTGAGTATAGCGCTATAATTCAGATAAAGAATGTGAGTCGTTTATCAATGCTGAAATACCTAGCGGATAAAATTATCCCTCAGATAAATTCTGTCTGGCAGATAGTGCCGTTAGCATCCTCATTGGTGTCCGTAGGCGACAAAATAAGGGTGATTTACACATGGAGCTACCACAGAGTATAGTAGGAGCTACATTTTCTTCATGGATCGACTATAAAAAAAAAAAAAAAAAACGGGTCGGACGTTGTTCCCACAACTATGTCCATCATTTTATCAAGCTCGGCAAATAAGAAACCACCACATTTTTCGCCGTTTGTTTGCTTCATTTCTAGAGAGAGGAATACATATACAATAGCGATACGAATGCGAATAGCAAAATGAATTATTATGAATGAATTATTGTGATCAGTAAGTTGTGGACTCAATTTCATCTTCGATCTGTGTTATAAAGTAAAGAACGGTATCTTCTTCCAACCAAAACCTCAATAAAAATACGCACTCGTTCCATTTTAGTAGGTGATTTAATGATCTACACGGTCTTCTTTTCCATTCAACGAATTATGCTGCGACAGAATCTTCGCCGTTGCTGCTGTTTGAAGACAAATCCCCAAATATATCAATTGGTACAAAAATAAAGAAAATCAAACTTGATTCAAATAAGATTTTTGTAAAAAAAAAAAAAAAAAAAATTGTTTGAGGTTAGAAAGCTCTAGATATCTCATTAACCTCCAGTTATAGTAGTTATCCAGCCATCCAGGGACCAGATAAATTAAAACGCCAGATAAGGTTCAACTAGGGATGGATAAACACCCCATATTGTGTTATCTGGAGGATAATGCTATCCCTCAGATAAATCCCCCTTATCCATTGGATAAATGTGATTGATAAACCGGCCCTAAGAAATCAATATTGGATTCTGAAAATAAGCCATTTTTATGCATTGATATATTAGAAAATCGAAGAGTCCTCCAGTTGAAGAAAATGGATTTTAGCTCCCAGATTCAATATTTTTATAGGTATCTTTGTATTTTTCTCCCAAAAGTTTCCACTCGTTCAGCAATAGAAACAAATTGAAACGAAAACGACAGCATTTTCTTTAGATGAAAGGAAGAACAATTCGTATAGTTAAGATCGTATTGGTATTTGAAGAATAGGTACATAGTCAGTTCTAGTATCTCTTGCACCCAAGTAGGTAAATCAAACCTATAATTTAAGGGGGGGGGGGGGGGGGGAATTAAATGAGAAAAGAGGCGATGGAGAAATCTAATGAATGGTCGTATGGAGAGCAGAAAAAAACCAGTGACATGAATCTATTTTCAAAGGGCTTACGCCCCTAGATATAGAATTGAAGAAGGAGATGCCAGACCATAGAACTGCTTCTGCAAGGAAGGATATCGAGGAATTCGAAGAGGAAAAGCTGTTTGACAAGTTGAAGGAGATGAGTGAAAAAGATCAGTATCGAGAGTAAGAAGACAATAACGGTTACTGAGGTAAACTCTTTCTTTAGAGGGAGAAGTTAGAGGAAGTTGACAATGTGCGATCGATCATATCTGTTAATCTGTACTAAATAGGTAAAATCATGAAATAGTTGAATTTCCAGGGACAGTTTAATAGATCATTGATGAAAACCCTGAATTCACAGATACAGACCAACTTCCATAGATTGATAAAGGGAATGAGCGTTACCCACTTACCTAATAAATGTAAGGATTGCACTCGTACTCTAATGAATATCTTTTTAAATATCATTTATACTAATTATATTATCCTTCAAACTATGAAGTATAGATCCATAGTAAATTGGATATTCCCCTAGATTATGTTTCAGAGTTTCTACATTTTAGCATGCGCTTCTACTCTATTAATTTTGGATCAGGCAGCAAAGTGTCCTGTCACTGCCCCTATGACTTCCTTATATTTAGTATATCTAGTCCTAGCAGCCAATTTGTTCAAGTTGGTGAGCATTAAGTTGTTCCAGAATTGATGGTGGGTTTGTGTTGACTTTCCTTTTCCATAATTTTGGAAGTTACTCTGTCCCACATAAGGTGATTTATTTTTACTTTGTACATTTGATGTGTTATGCCTAAACATGGCTCCGGGCCTAAAAACGTGTAATTTGTGGTTCTTTTTGACATTTCATCAACTCTTTTGTTATGATAGTACCCCTAACGGCTTAGAATCCATTTTAATGTGATTGTATAAAAATGGATTCCAGGTCATAAGGGTCATAACATTTCTAGACACTTTTATTTTTAATATTTATGACATTGTGGCATACACAACAGTTGTCTGTTCCTAATGAGAGAAATATATGAAATACATCCTACTCAATGAATACAGGAGGAGATAATGAGCACAACATAAAGGAAAACAGCTATCACATGGGTGTGATAAGTGATCTCAAGGTTGAAAACTGTTTAGTTGAAAGATTACTCATGAAAGCGCATCAGCATAGTTGTCATTGGTACAATAATATTGATCTTGTTGATAAACTTTCAAGCTGATACATAAAGGAAGGGCTGCTGTGACGTCACCAGTGTGCAGTAGGTAAATTTAGAAACTAAGTAAATAGGCCCAATTTCACCCGGAACATCACTTTTTCCATCAGTTATGAACACAAAACACGAATCTGGAAAAAATCTGATAAATCTAGATCCATAGGTAATGTGCATTGTTGCAGGATCAAAACTTGTCAAATAGTTGATGTTTTCAATCGTTAGAGAGAATTCACAAAGCGTTAGGCGTATTTTAGTTGTTTGACAAATACCTTCTATAGGGAGTATTTAGTTGGCAGATCTTTATCTTTTTCAGATTATTTACAGAACTGGAGGTGCTAGAAACATTGGGAGTTATGGATGAGAAGTACGCAGTGATGCTCTTTCCCTTGGTGGAATCGTGCCTACACCAATGAGTCAATACATGTTGAGGGGATGGTGTCGGCTAAATCCATCAACAGCGAACAAGGAAATGCGATCGATCACGACCCAAGACCTACTGGAAATATATAGTTAAGGTGAAGTACTGCATTCGGCCTAAAAACGTTTTTCAGAACTTTGCCACGACGAGGGGCCTGACATTATCTGGATTAATATCTACTATGTTTAATTAAAATGTGTGTTTGTTTATTGGGATGGATGGAATCTTTGGATAAAACAATTTAATTTGTGTACAATATAAAAAAATTGAAATTGGTGTTGGGATTCTATACCTATGAGTGAGAATATACCCTGGAAAATCAGTACTTCAAGTAGATATTTAGTTGTGGGAAAAATTTGAGTGGATGTAACAACTTCATTAGCCCATTTTTCATCACCAGGGCGAGTTTTCAAATCAGAGTGAGATTTACATCTAGTAATGGAGTCCAGCAACACTTTTGCAGTTGCAACAAATTAATCACGCAATCAGTCAATAAGCCTTCTCTTCCTTATAGCCTTCTCTTGATGGGACCAATAATATTAGTCACCATCATATCAAAATTAAGAAAAGCTGTATGACACTTTGCACCAATTTTCTTTCTTTTAAATTAAAAATTCTACATTTCCATTTCATTCTCTTGGCCAATTTGCACCAAATTTTCATGCGATTAGCAGCATTCATTTCTCTTAGTTTTTGTCGTGGGAAAGCAACACTATTTTTATCCTACTAAATAAGTCAAATTGGGTTAAATTCAAGTCAAATTTGTAAATCATGCTCAATTTACTTACCAAGTACATTGCAGTAGCCACTGGCAAATAGAAGGTGTAATATGCTGTTTTATGAGTTGTAATAAAATTGTATCTTTCCATGTTGATTTTCTCAAAACACACTTCTCTCTGATTAGATGTATTGCAGTCGAGAACTTGGCCTAATGTGGTCAGCAATGTGGTCTGGAAATCCAATATATATATCAATGTTTGCATGACATAGTAAAACTGTAATAAACAAAACAACATTTCAAGCTGGCGACTACATTAGATACTGTCCCACTATTCATAATTAGAAGAGCTATTAAGAAGATTTGAGAGGAACCACGATAACAAAATCATTGAAGTAATTTGGAAAATTTGAGAAGGAATCTAGATCATCAGTACAAAAAAAATATATTTTGATAATAGTTTTGATATTGTTTGCTTGATAGAAATGTGGATTGAGAATTATTATTTTGAAATGATAATCTTGTAATAATCACAATGATTTACACGACAAATGCATACCTACATACAAACATTGTTTACCAGGTTAATTAGTAAAACAATGGATGAACTCTTCCAGTTTGAGTAATGGAAGTTTTTTTGTTGACAATTTGCTTTGTAAAACCATCCTGTCAAGAAGCTTTCCAGCAATTGAAATCATCAATGCTTATCAATCCCTCCATTGGACTGAAGGCCACATCATTTCAAGGCCAGAATCTATGGTACCATGCATAGTTTGAATCATTTCTCGCTTAAAGATGACATATGTAGTAGGTGATTTGGTTTATCGTTATAGAGGTCCTCTATATTCTTTCCATGTAATGCTCATATATATCCTGATGTACAGTCCACTAAGTGGGGTACAATTCCAAGAAGCTGCATTAAATGGCAGCAGAAGTGGAAGAGTGAGAAGGGGTATACTATATCTAGAAGACCACTTATCCCATGTTTACCCTCGCTACCATTAAATCTCTCACGCCCCGCTACAAGCAGCCGATCAAGGATAAAATTCCAGAAATAGTCATGGGGCCTTCCTCGTATCATTCATTGGCATGGGGTGGGTTGTCTCAGTCCACTTTCGCTTTTAGTGAATTTTCGAAGAGAGTTGCTATTGCAATGGCTCTGAAATTTTTAAAATAAAAATTTTTGGAAATTTTCTTCATTGAAATCGTTTGAGGCATCCTGAAACAATTCCTAAAATGTGTGCTGATGAATGTCCTGACACCACGAAGGCAATTGTCATGACACAATAGCTGTATCAATTGCTGGCCTGTACCATGAAATAGCTGGTACATTTTGCCACAGTGGATATCCCTAATCCTTTGAAATATATGACAATATTGATTTGTCAGTTACTCTCAATATACAGAGGAGAAAAACGTCATTAAATGTATCCAAAGAACAGCTCAGGCTGGTACCTCACAAGAGACAGGGCATAGAATTGTCGTAAATTATCTTACTATATATTAATTGTTAATTCTTTAACAAACTCAGGTCTTCAAGTAAAAAGGAGGAAGGTTGTTAACTGCCAATTTTATGGTGAACAAACTCGTTGTAAATAATTTTTGGCAATTAAAAAAGACATTGAATTTGTAGGTTTATTTTTTGTAGTTTTTATCAATTTTTCAGCAAATACTAATGAAATTTAGGTAAGTTTTTTCACGTAATTGTATGCAAAAATTATTTTATGCCTTAGTTATTAGTTGATAATTTTTGTTTACTGAAACTCTACTAAAAATGATAAATTCAACGATTTTTAGCCGTTTCAGCCATTTTTAGGTAGATTTTTGAACTTTGACCAATTCAATGTGCTCAAAAATTGTCGGCCAACGAACTCATCCTTACGTTTGGAAAGCTTGATTTTTCGGCGCAAGAACAGGAATTTTATCTCAATCTTAAGAAGATGTTCTCATCTAGAATGAAACACACATGCATGCATGCCCGCACGCGCGCACACACAGACACACACACGTACGCACCCCAACCCCCACACTGACAATTCTTGTCTCCTAAATGTCACATAAAAGACCTGTTTCATAATTTCTTTTTGTAACTTCATCATATATGTGTAAAATACTAATTTTTCCCCATTTTTTCGAAAGGACCTCTTATGAGGTTATCAGTGTAGCGGACAGACTCTTTTATGCAAACCAACAATTAATTATTTTTTAATCAAATGGAATTTATTTCTGATCAAATTGGAATATTTTCTTATCTATCAACCCCAGATCCGTCGGACAAAGTTCATATAATATCTCATGACTAGGTACCTAATCGAGATGGGTTGCACCCTGTTATATTTGTTTCATAAAGGGGGGAGGGGGATAGTTCTCTTTAGAAAAATGCTCAGATTTCATTCTGTTTTGACTCAAGTCGGAGCTTGATATCGCTAGTCTTCCTCTGTGTTTGAGAAAAAACAAAAGGAGAAGGGTACATCCCATTTCCATTAGATACCTAATCATGAGATATAATAGGAAATTTGTCCGATTCATCTGGGGTCTTTGGAGTCTATGAGAAAAAGTGATCCCTTAATTCTTTTGAGGTGTGTACTTTTTATATAAGTTAACTACGCTAGCCAACTCAAGTAGTTTGCCTTCTATTAGTTTTCGTTGTTGCACTCTTTTCATCAGGCCAAGACCTGTTTGCTCTTTGTGGTATACCGACTTGCCAAAACATAGCAACTTCATAAAAATACCCATTTATCATATGTCTCTATCTATATCTTTTCCAACCCATTAGTCTCAAAATTCTCAAAATGGAATTAGCTTTGACAAAAATAATAGTAGAAGTACGGTATTCCTTGTTTCACTCCTAACAAGAAAGTTGAGAAAACCGCAATGCCGCAATAATATTTTATACCTTTACTGAGTTTGAACTCATGTCCTCAATTTCTTTTAACATTGCTCCAACAAGTTGTGCAACTGAGGCCGATGTAATCAAACCTCTTTCACTGCAGGAGTTTGCCTTGAACATAACATTTCCCCAGAGTGAAATACCCGTCATCAGCTGATTAGGGGTCGGACTAATGTCGAAGTGAAACTGCTGGTCGCAGAAAGAAGTCACAACTGAGCAAGGTCAATGTTACAGTGAGTTTTGACTGGAGTTGTTGAGGAAGTGGAAGATGCTACGTCAGTGTTATGATGCATGTGTGTCGGGCTCTAGAGGGATTAATTGTTTCGTATTAAAGTCTGGGTCCTACTGCTTTACACCAAATGTGACGTCCAATATATCTTGAGAGAATTCTCAAGGTCAAAAGGATTGGAGGTGGTCTTTCTCTCATGTCCTCAATTTTTATCAGAGAAAAGCTCTTTAGAAACAGCGCTCCAACGTCTTGCACTACTGAGGCCGATTTAATCAAAACCACTTTGACAGTGGGAGATTCTCTTGAACGTAACTCAACGAACCCAGGCACATCGTAAATGAGAAACCAGTGATAATGCCAGATCTTTTAAATAATAAGCACTGATAGGTACATCGTGGTAAAAAACAGAAGTTAAAGAAGAACGTTGTCTAATTCCACGAAATAAACAGTTACAATGTTAGATCGATTGTGATGGTTAGGCCATCATAAGCAAAAAACAATAACAAAGTTGCAAAATGTTTAATTTCATGGAATTAGACAATGTTCTTCTTAAACTTCCGTTTTTTATTGAAATGGGATTTTACAACTTCGTTGCAAGTGATTTAGTTCTCACATCAGTGGTTTAGATAATAGAAACTTTACATAAGAAGGATTATTAAGAATGATTGATGGTGAAGTAGGTACAGAACCAAGGAAACATTCGGAGCCTTCCTGTATTACTGCATGCACACTTTCTTTCTCAACCAATTAAAAAAAATACAGTCACAGAATCACAAAACTCTGGGGTGTCAAGAGCCCTCTTGTAACACCATAGTATCGAGAAAAAAATATCATTGCTTTTTCTCAAAGGGCAAATTTTCTAAAATTCAGGAGTATTCTCCTAGTTTGGGGTTATCGAGTTCTGTCCGAACTGGCCCTTGGAGTGCATGGGATACCACAGTCTACGGCTGTAATGAGCCTCCTGGGATCTTGTAGGATACTTGGAGTGACCAGGGTAATTGATTTTAGAAGAACTTGGGACGCAAAGTGGCGTTTGGTGAGCTGTAATGATGGGAGACAAAGTGGCGTTTGGTGAGCTGTAATGACAACTTGTTTTGCCTGCGAACTTTTACATACAATATCACACCAGCTCTTGAATGGAAATATATCTTGCACATGCTGTTGAAGCACTCGGTTATCCAAGAATGCTGAGGTTCTCTATTAAGATTGCTACCTAGTCAGTGAAATTGCCATTATTGGAATGTTGCAGATGCCCTTGGAGGCCGAAAAGGACCCTGAGGTATGCATTACAGACTTCATCTATGACAAAGGCTATTTTAATGGCATCCTCTGGTGCCGAGGCTACCTGTTAGTGAATCTATTTTACGTCAGGAATCGTGAACTTTCTCCCTAGCTCATCATCTATCTATTTAGATAGCGAATGCCTCAATAACACGATCTTGCTGCATAACCAAGGTTTATTTCTGTTGGTTTGGTTCCTGTTAGTTTTTATCTACACTGCTAATTTTGGAAATGACTAAAACTAAATGACATATTCATTATCTGATGTGATTCTAATGATTATCATTCAAATTCTGTTATCGCTGTGATCGCGTTGACTGAGGGGCTAATCTGAGTCTCTGAAATTAGCTGTAGAATAGCCAAATAAGATGTGGACTTACAGAGTGAAACAATTCCAGTATTGGTAAATACGCTGATGTACCAGACAAATATTTCTTCAACAGTTTATATATAGCACCTTCAATCAATACTGAATGGCACACTGCTTTCAGTCCAACATCTGGTAGTTGATGCCAACATGGTCTTCCTCTTCTTGATGTTGATTCATCAACGACATCATCAAGAACCAAGAAAAAAGCTTGCATCTGGAAAAATATTTGAAGAAATAGAAAACAAAATATATTAGTTAGCACAACATTAGTTGTCAGTTTAATATCATTCCTCAATCCCTGTAACAGTTATTTATTATAATTTTGTTGGGACAAATTGTTGAACCAAATGACATAATAATAATTCTAATTCTTCTACTGACCCTTCTTTTGGCTCAAATTCAGTACGTGAATAAAAGTAACCCCACTAGCAGTGAAATCTATATGGATCTATATTTTTCCACCAGGGATTTCTTGTTTCTAGAAAAAGCTATAAAAGCTCTTAGGGCCAGTTTCAACTAGATGGTCCACTCACCAGGTTCTCACAAAATTTGAAAAAGTGGTTGCCTAGAATAATGTACTGTATTGACACTGGTTCTGCATTCTATCAGGGCCTATTGAAACTAACCCGGAAATAGATTTTATGGAGAATAATATCCACATCTTACATTCATAAAGTGTCTTTGAAACTAGTTTGCACAAATAACAACAGGTGGTGCAAGAATGTAAAAACGTGATACAAGAAAACATGGGCTCCACCGGCATTTCGGTTACTTAAACGATAAGGTGGGCTTGGCCGCAGCAGTTGACATGGAAACATGGGCTTTGAGGCTAGAAGGTTATTACTCATCTCCCCCTTAGTTATATGGTTGGAGGTATAAAATGCAATGCAAGGTATAAGATCAAGAACAATATTCAATGTAGAGCATACCATCTCAACACACCATCCAAGTATTTGCGACAACCTAATATTTTCTGCAGTCAATTGCTCTGGTTTAACTAGCTGGCGATAACTATAAACAACAGTCAACCCTCTCAGTTTCTTCCCACTTGCTACATTGTACTGGAGAACCTAGAAGAGATAATGTGCATAATTAGATCAGTCTCATCATTTTAGTAGTAAAAAAAAAATAATAATAATAATAATAAAATTAAAATAATCATAATAATAAATAAATAAATAAAAAATTAAAATGCCATGACATACAATATTACACATGGAAATCTAATAGGCTGGACTAGAAGAGTTCCTTTGTTATTTTTGCCACAATGAGGAAACAAAACAGAAGGGAGATCAGTTGATTTAAGGGTGTATGGGTTGCACAACAGGGATGTATGACCATGACCTGGGTAGGGGATATTACACAGCTCCAAAAAGATACAAAACTCCCCTAATTACTATACCTATGCAACCAATTCATAGATACATAATCATACACAATTAAGTGAATAGAAGATTGTCAGTAAGTAGAAATTTTCTCAATTCACAATACCTACATAAAGTATTATATACTCTATAAATTCATACATTTCCAATATTTTGTACCAAAATCATTTCTTTCCTTTGAAGCACAATACCAACTTCAAGTCTCAGGATATTGCCGTGAAGAATAAAACTGCTTCATGGGTGTTGCCATGAAAAATGCTCAGATTTCAGCAAAAAAGTGGAGAAAATACCAAAATTCACTCACAAGCAATACTAGATGGGACTATTCTTACAACATATTCGAAATTCAAAATGTCATACATACAACTAGTTGCACTATAGTTGCCATAAGGAGAGTAAAAGCGCTGCAAAACCACAATACACGTATACACGCATGTAGTGCGGAAATTATTCTCTGTGATTGCAGGCGCACCTCGGCAAATCAAACTCGCAATATCACTAACTGTCAAGTGTCGCTCACGTTATCAATATTAATAAAATCGCAAGTATGCCTGTCTGTACATTGATTAGAATCATGAAATGTTCCGTTTCTTTTCCGTTTCATGCTATTTGTAGACGATTGGTACCATTTTCTCAATTTTTCTCTGTCCGCTTTTCACGGTTACAGGGGTCATTGGACAACTGATATGATTGGTGGGAAATGTATCAGTCCAACTTGAATTATAGGCTATTTGAAGTTTTTTAAATTTGAGGAAGAGGGGGTGTTTTAGGGGAGGGGAGGGAGTGGAATGGGGTATCTTGGCCACCATTGAACAAACTGGGGATCTGATTGCGTGAATATGTTAGGATTATTCTAACTTAAATCACAGGCTACTTGAAATTCTTCAAATCTGCGCCATATTTTACCCGTTTTAAGGCAGGAGGGGGGTATCTTTGTCATCACTGAACAAACCGGGAATGTGAGTGGGGGAATATGTTCGGATTACTCTAACTTGAACTACGAGCTACTTAAATTTTCAAAATCTGAACCATAGGGGGTGGTTTGGGAAAGGAGGGAGGTGAAATGGGGTATTATGGACATCAATAAATAAACCGGAGACGTGATTGTTGAAATATGTTCAGGTTACTCCAACTTGAATCGCAGACAAGGTACTTGAAATGTTCAAACCCGACCATTAGGGTGGGGGGGTGTGTGTGTGTGTGAAATGGGGTTATCTTGGACATCACTAAATAAACTGGAGCTGATTGGTAAGAAATGTTTAAAATACTCTTACTTGTATCACAGACAACTTCAAGTTTTCTAATCTAACCCATGGGGGGTGTTTTTTTTTGGGGGGGGGGGGGGGGGGAGATGGGGTATCATGGATATCACTGAATAAACAGGGGACCTGATTGCTAAAATATACTTGAATTACACTAACTCAAATCACAGGCTACTTGAAATTTTTCATATCTGACCCAAAAAGGGTGATTTCTTAGATGAGGGAGGTGGGGTAGGGGGGGGGGGGATGAAATTAGGTATCTTCGACATCAATGAATAAAGTGAGGACCTGATTGATTAAATATGTTTGGAATATTCAAACTTGAATCACAAACTACTTGAAATTTTCAAATCTGAACCATAACGGGTATTTTGATGGAGGGGTGGGGGCGGAATGAGGGCATGCGGAAACGAAGAAAACGTATCGGCTGATACTCAGGACCTGATTGATAAAATATGTTTGGATAACACCAAAAACCACAGCCTACTTATAAATGTTCAATTCTGACCCATAGGGGTGTTTTGGAGTTTGGAAAGAGGTATCTTTGACATCACTGAAAAAAACTGGGGATCTGATTGGGCGAATATGTTTAGATTACGTCAACCTCGATTACAGGCTATTGCAATTTTTTCTAGCTTCAACCATAGGGAGGTGTTTGTGGTAAGGAGAAAAAAGTAGGGGAAGGAGGAGGTTAAATGGAATAATATTGTCATCCCTGAACAAACTGGTGATCTGATGTTCGGACGAATGAAATTGGATTAGGGAAATTAGGAAATTGGGAGGGGGGGGCTTGCGCGTAAATTCAAGTCAACCTGTGCAACACACGGGTAAACCAGCTAGCTGTAATAATAATTATCAAGGTTAACTGCCAGGAAGAATTATTATCAATTGTTACTGCGAAGTATTACCTCCTATACTGTATATTTTCTGTACATTCATTTGGTTTTTATGGTCATATTGTCATTATTCACAAACATATTTAATACAACTCAGATACTGCCCAATAGATTCAATAATAAGATTTGTATTGTTTATGGATTTCATTATGTTTTTATAGTTAATTAACCGGTTTGCCCTAGCGTTGCACCAGATGTTTTGAATAGGATACAGGTTTAAAACAAACCACAAAAACTGAGATGGATAAAAAAATGACCCATATAATCATGTTTTGGATACGACGAAGCTTTGTGCCACACCCACTTGGCAGTAATTTCCTATTTATTTATTTTATATATTCCTACTACAGAGAGCAATAGGGTGACTGGAAAATAAAGTATTGTCGTCCTTGCATGTGTAAAATTAAAACTCATAGTCAAGCTTCACGGTTTCACCAACTTCCTCACCGCACTCAGAGTCACTGTAATAATTGCTGATCTCTGCACACCATTTGGATGACTATTGTTTTCCTCAAAATCATCAGAAAAGTAAACTGGTTCATCTTCATTGTCGGCTAGTACTCAGTCATACTACTTGCTCAATATTTTCATGTTTACACTAGTACTCCTCTTAACCAGCCAGGTTGGGACCAAGACCCTGGAGTGGCGGTAGAACAGATGAAGATGAACATTGAAATCTCTCTCTCTCTCTCTCTCTCTCTCACACACACACACACACACACACACACACACACACACACACACACACACACACACACACACACACACACACACACACACACACACACACACACACACACACACACACACACACACACACACACACCCACACACACCACACACACACACACACACACACACACACACACACACACACACACACACACACACACACACACACACACACACACACACACACACACACAGCACACACACACACCACACACACACACACACAACCACACACACACACACACACACACACACACACCACACAACACAAAACACACCACACACAACACACACACACACACACGCGCGAACACAAACACACAACACACACACAAAACACACACCACACACACAGCACACACCACACACACACACACACACACACACACACACACACACACACACACACACACACACACACACACACACACACACACACACACACACACACACACACACACACACACACACACACACACACACACACACACACACACACACACACACACACACACACACACACACACACACACACACACACACACACACACACACACACACACACACACACACACACACACACACACACACACACACACACACACACACACACATATATATATATATATATATATATATATATACTTCTTGATAAACTAAATAAACTGTTCTACTGAACTATATAATTTGTTTTGAATTATTAATAGATAAACGAAGAAAGGAAAAAGATGTTTTTGATATTTTGAATAAATCTTGTTCACTAGTTAGAAGTTGAAAATGAAAATGAAAAAATAATTTATAGATTGTTCGGGTGATGGGATGGCTTGTTGACAAGGAGATGTATGTAGATACATCTCCGTCACCCTCAACCGGCGCAGTCTACAGAGCAACCTGGGTTACATCCTTGCGGCCGACTCAGATGCAAACTTTGCAACCTTGTGATTGAAAGCACACATTTCACTTCGGCAAACACTACACATTCCTACAAATGTGTAAACTCAGCAGAGTGCCAATCCAAAATGTGTGTTTACCAATTAATATGCCAGGAATGCACGAACAATCAACAAGCTTTCTACGTTAGCAAAGCATCGCAAATGAATCTGCGGATGAATAACCATCGTGCTTCAGTTACCCATAACCAGCCACTCCCAATCAACGAACATGCAAGATCTCATGATGCATCATTTGATCAATGTTTTGGGGTGAAGGTTTTGAAGAAGATGCCACCAGGTTCTAACGACCGACTTCTCCACCAATCAGAAAAAGCACACAAGTGGGTTTTGAAAGCAAACGTACCTCCCGGCCTCAACATTAACGATTGAAATTATCTTCACCTAGTGACGATTTTTTGACAACGGTAAGGTCTGCCACTGAAAATACATGAAATTATCAAATTTTTGGGTATATTTCTTATAATATCTATTATGGTGGCAGACCTTACCGTTGTCAAAAAAAAAAAAAAAAAAAAAACTCTTATTCTCCAGAAAAAAATAGAATTTTTCAGGGGGGCACTTTTTTGATTTATTTTTTCCGATGCACCCTAATGCATATGTATGTTACGCTCCAGGAAAATAACTCTCACAGTCGAAGAGGTTTGGTCACCCTGGCCTCTTAGCTCTGATCGTTAGAGCGTTGCAACTGCGGGAAATTATTAATAATTTCTCGTAGTTGTGACGATGCGAGTTCAAACTCCTGTCGAGGTATCAAATATTTTTAGCCCGTTACAGTGGCACAGTCGAAATAGGACCCGAAATCATACGAAACAATAATTAATTAAATCCCTCTCGAGCCAAAAGACCGTAAACATCACATTTCCTGTTGTTATGCCTTTCATTTCCTCACTCACTTGAGTCAAAACACACCGTGACAATGACCTCGCTCGACTGCTGACTTGTCCCAGCGAGCATCTGCTGAGCCAGCGGCCTGCAGTTACACTTCGTCATTCGTCCGACCCCAAACCAGCCGAGACGGCTGGTATTTGACTCCGGGGAAATGTTACGCCCCAGGAAAATAACTCTCACAGTCGAAGAGGTTTGGTAACCCTGGCCTCTTAGCCCTGGTCGTTAGAGCGTTGCAACACTGGGAAATTAATAATAATTTCTCGTAGTTGTGACGACGCGAGTTCGAACTCCTGTCGAGGTATCAAATAATTTTTAGCCCGTTACATGTATATACACCCGTAAATTGCTGTTTGTTTAATTAACAATACATCACATCTTCACGTTTGTAATAATTAATTAGCATTTCATTCGCGTTGTTTCACGTTCTGGGGGATCATCCATTAAAACCTGTGATAGGGGAAATGTGAATTAATCTAACTTCGAATGTAGGCTATTAATTTTATTTTTCTGTTTTCTTATACGACTTAGAGGTATTGAAGAAGAAGGAGTGGGATGGATCTTTTGGCCTTTAATGAAATCAGTTAACGTTACAAGGCAACTATTTTTTATTCACGTCATTGAGTCGTAGGATAAGTAATGAAATTTTCAAATTACCCACGCCATAGGGGTTGTGATGTGGGGGGTGTGTCTAACAAGTTATTTCCGCAACTATGATCAAAACTTGAAACATGGTAACTACCTATAAGTTAGAGTATATTTGCACTAATAATTAAATTAGCGTAAATGTTATGCCTTTACATTATTTAGTATAATTTTTACCAGAGGGTTTTTTAATTTGTTTTTTAGGCTGGGGTACCTACATGGGATTCCAAGAAGGCCGAATTTGGAAATGATAGAATATTTCTGGATTAATTCAAATATAATTTCAGGGTATGTACCTTTTAGAAATATTTAAATTTGTCAAATGTGGGGGGGGGGGGGTGTTGAGGTGAGGGGAATAATAATAATCATTTAATTAAGGCATTAATTGAATTCATAACAGCGTTTCCAAACTCAACGAAATTTTACATTCGATCCATACGTTTGATTTATTATTATTATTTATATTTATTTTTCATTGCATTGCAATGAACACATTTAAAATAACCATCAGAATTTCCCAAAAGGTTGACTTTTGAATAATGAAAAAAGTTTGATACATGTTGTCTAACTTCCAGGAGTTATTGCATTCAGTGCAGATCATGGAATGGCGAGCTATAAGCTAACCTGCCAGCCAAACTGGTCATATCAACGAATAGAACAGATATTTCTGATTCCCATTCAAATCAGGTTGATTAGATAAGTGTACTTTAGGCGTTGTGAAACGCCAGGTTCAATCCACCCTGAGTCCAACCACCACCCAATGAAATTGTAGTAGTTTACACTCATGTCAAGTGCAAAAAGCAGTTTTTGTTGAACATGACACTGCTGCTCATAATCCTCATGTTGTTCATATGTGCATTGGTTTGTGAGTGTTGATGACATGTGTAACAGACAGTTGAAAGTACTCCATAGTTTGAGTTATGTTCCTAGATGCGTTGCGGCTATTCAAGGTAACTACAAGTGCCTTCGTACATTAAAACATTTAAATGGGAACAGAAGTAACTATGAATAAATGGGAAACAAATATTGAGCTATTCTCTCAACAGTGGTTAAGATATACGTACTTACTTCATATTATTGAGCTGGTCAACTCATAACATTACCTTTGTATACAGATTAGCTAATTCAGGCGTTGTTTTGTCATGCTCCACAATCTCTCTCACCACATCAGGGAACACGGCCATAAAGTCCCTGCGATCATCTTGAGTGAGTACATAAGGAGCTGTAGTGAGGAACCTATAAAAATCAATATGGAATTTAATATTAGTTCAAAACCTACCACGAAAATACAATGGTAACAATTGTAAATTGGCAGTTACAATGGTAAATGTTATGTTTGGGGAAAACTCTAGTAGTCAAAGAGGTTTGATTAAATCAGCTTTAGTGGCACAGTTGGCAAAAGCACTGTCGATAAAAAACTTCTCTCTCAAAGAAGATAGAGCACCCTGTCCAGGCATATTTTTGTGCCATTACATTTGGCCCAGGATAGTAGGACCCAGACATATGTAATCCCTCAAGAGCTAGACTGCTAACATCAAAACACAATTAAATCGGCCTCAGTACCACAGTTGGCAAAAGCGCAGTTGGTAAAAAACTTCTCTCTCAAGGGAGGGAAAAGCGTGAGTTCAAACTCTGTCAAAGTATCAAATATTTTTTATTCATTACATAAAAAGTATGTTGAATGTTTCAGATAAATTGTTTGTTTTTGAATTAAGATATTTCAAAATCATTTTCAGAACAAATTGTTCACATAAATTTTACACAATACTGAAACTCCTGCATATAAACCTTTGGAATAGAATGAGAATTAAATTTACAGGTGAAAGAGTCAAAATACAGGGAGAAATAGTTTTGAGTTCACAACCAAAACAGTTTCAGTCATGCAGCATGATCGTATGAGCGAATTTTCGTTAATTATCGTACTATTTTATGTTACATTGTTTTGAAAATTGAGGACTTTGAGTGAAAAGAAATTGTTAACTACCAATTTTCCGGCAAACAACTCGTTCTAAATAATATTCTGCTGTTCAAATAAAATTTTGGATTTTTTTAAAGCTTTTTTGCAGTTTTTGTGATTTTTTCAGCACCTATTACATAAATTCAAGTACATATTTCAGCATAAATTATTTAATGTTCTAGTTCATCGTTGACAAACTGCTTTTGACAAAAAGTCTACTAAAAAAATACATTCAACCGTTTTTAGCCTTTTTTTTTTTATCAATTTTTTTTTTTTTTTTTTTATGTGACCAATTTAATGTGCTTAAAAAATGCTGGACAACGAACTCGTCCTTTCGTTTGGAAAGTTTATTTTTTGGCGCAAGAACGAATTTTTATCTCGATCCCAAGCAGGGTTATCACCTGGAAGGATAAGCATGCACACACACACACACCCCCCTGTATTACAACCCTCTTCTTTTATTCAGGATTTTATCTCTTTTTTTATTCAACTCAAACGATACTAATTTCAATTTTTGTTTGAATTCAACAAATCCATTTAGCTCACAAATTAAGAGAACATGTAATAAAAAATTACCTACCTATTGCTTTCGAGTCTACCAACAGGTAGCCAAATCATTGTTTTCATTTTTTGATATGAAACATAGATTCGCCGATACTAACATTTCAGTCTGTTCTGAGCAACTTTGGTTTCGTGTCTGTCTGTGACCGCAAATCTTTGTAACTTTGCTACAGTTTCCATTTTGATATAATATTGTTAGGGAAGTGCAGATTAGGCTGTAGACGGTCCTCTATTGCTTTATTGCTCACATTGTAGCTTCACTAGGCGCATGCAGAAATGTGAAATCGATCAAACCTCATTTTCTCGTGCCCTTGTCTTTCGAAGTCACTCAATTTCTGAAGGTAGTTAGGAATTCCATATCAATTATATCACGTTTTTATCTTTAGTAGCTGATGCCCATGCACGCATTCCAAATCCTTGCAACAACCATGAATTCAACAGTTTTTATCTCATTTCGATGAAGTATTGGATAATCTATACATTTATGTTACGGATACGAGGAAGCTTTGAGCTTCTTTTTTAAATTTTTTATTGTTAATTTTTATTTATTTCATTTTATTATATTATATATATATATTTTTTTTTTTTTTCGTCAACTTTTTCAGCAATAGAATTTGTAGCATATATATATGACTTTAATAATATTCAGCTACAATAAAACTGATACATTTTCTGGGATAGATATTATTTTTTATTTTTTTATTTAGGTACACTATTTGAAACGTTCTGTCAACTGAACTTGACATTGTTGATTTTACAGTAGAACAAGCGATTCGTTATTGCGTTCCTAATCCTGGAGGGCTCACCTGGAGATGTCTGGATGGACACACACATTATATACATATATGTGTACAATAAATGTTAACTCAGGATTTGAATCAGGGTTTCCTATAACCGAATTTAAGCGAGATTGGACGAATAGGTCTAGCGAAAATAGTGCTAAATGGATTTCACGATTGCCTATACGCAGTGAGAACTCAATTTATAAGCGATGAAATTGGTAGGGAACCATTCTTAGCCTAACCCACACATTACTAGGCAATTTTATCGAAATCAAATAAAAATTATAGAAGTAATGCTTGTTACAAGAATTACACACTCGTGCTTGCACAGAAGCTACGAGTAGGATGGTAAGATCATGACAAGCAACAAAACGGACTTGAGAGCATAAATTCATTATCTTATGTGGCATGCTACTTGGAAAAACTTGATCAGCTTTTAAACAAATGATTCAAAAATTTGTGCACAAAATTATGCCGAAAAGTTTTGCCATAATTTAATAGTTAACCATTTCCAGGCACGCAAAGTGCTCAAGTTTCAAAACAACCTTACAATAAATCATTAGGCATGATGAGAAAATAACGAAAACTCGCACACACTACCAACACGATTACCTTGCACTACCCAACTTTTATTTGAGAAGCATCAAAGGTGTGTTGTTATACATTAAAATGACGGAGAAGAAATATTAGAATATAAAATATATATTTGTTTTTTAAAGAAATCTGAAATTCGGTGAGGGAAATGCAAGGGTAATTTGAAATTCCCATTTGGGGGCCACCTTGATATAATATGAAAATTTTCGAAAACACGTTTATATGATAATGCGCTTCACGACTGGAACTTTCACAAATAAATTCTTTAGCAAAAAGATTGATTCTATTTGCAAACGTAACGAAATGGTGCTTGATTGACTTTACATTTGTGCGTGCACAGAGTGAAATATCGATTTGGGAACAATGGAATTGATAGGAAACCATCTACTGCCTAACTCACACATTTCCTGAAAAATTTTGTAACTTAGGACCTATTAGACAGATAGATGACTGAAAATTATTTTAAGTAGATTTAATACTTACAACTTGTTATTCAATAATTTTGCCCTTAAATAAAAGACTGAGACACGTGAATGAATTGTTGGTCGAAAAAATTGAGGGGGAAACTTTTTACTTGTGACAATGCAATTTTCACAAGCCGTTATCTCGGAAAGTATGAAAGATAGAGAAAACTTTCAAAATAGATTTGTAGGAAATTTGATGTTCTTCAAATTTGGACAGGATGATTTTTGTTGTACCGTGCACCATTTTCGAGTTATGGAGCAAAAACCAATTTTTGGGACCTTTACATCCTCTTTCTGCCCACTTCTGCGCTACCTACAGGTCAGGACTTTTTCTATGTTCATCTTCTGACTACTTATAACACAACCCCGATAATATAAATTCTCCTGACCAAAATGTTTTTTATAAACTCTTGACTGGACAGTCAGGAGGGCTCTGCATTGAAATCTTGGGAACGAATCGTATGAACATTAAGTGAACTCTCACATTTGTTCCTCTTTGAAGGGACGAAACGTATAACGCCCCCAAAACAGCTTTATATAACGCGGTGGAATTGGTGTCCAGGAAGAACGTTCAACCCCTACCTGGGGAAGCAACCCGGAAAAACTATGTTTTCCAGCGTAAAACATGGTTTAGTTTTGGAAAAACATATACGAATCGATCGTGATGCTCTAACGGAATTCTTGTACACTAAATCTATACATATACTGAATGTAACCATCAAATTGGCGCCCACCTAAAGAAGGCACTATGCGTCATGACAAAGGATTTTGAACAATATCAGACCCTCGTGCAAAATGGCGTCCATATGCCACTTTGCTGAGCGTTTTTATCAGGATGGACGCCAAATGCGCACGTATAATATATATAGGGTGTCCCAAAAACGCCCCCCCCCCCCCCCCCCATGCTAAAATCGTTAATAATGAGTCAACAAATTTTTTTTTTAAATCTTAATGTTTTTTGTAAGGATCTCAAAAATTACAAAAAAGTGCACATTGTGCACGTACGCAAACATGCAAAATGCACATAGCTTTGTTATTTTAAATGGGAACCCACATTATTTTGCAGATTTGAATTCCACGTGAAATTTTATGAAGAAATGACCCTCACTCGATTCTTAAAGTTTGCGCAAATGGGCGTAATTCCTCTCCGAAAGTGCAAAAATTGTAAAATACTGAGTTTGTGAAGATAGTCAATTGCCACATGTAACCGAAAAATTGACCAGAATTGCATTGCAATTGCGATTGAATTGCATTTTTACACATTTCCACAAAGCACAAAGCTTACTAAAATGTAGGTTTTTCGGTGTTTTCCCAAGTTGGTGTTGCAAGCATCAATAAATATCCTCATTAGGAGGTTCAGCACGAAAAAATACCCCAAAATTATGTATTACATGTGGCAATAGAATATCTTCAAAAACTCATTATTTCACATTTATTGCACTTTCAGAGAGGGATTGCAGCATTTAAAAAAATCGAGTGATGGGTCATTTCTTCATGAAATTTCTCGTAGAATTAAAATCTGCAATGAAAAATAGGGGTTCTCATTTAAAATAACTAAGTTGATGTCAAATGCGCATGTTTGCGCACGTGTGCAATGCGCAATTTTGTAATTTTTGATATCCTAACAAAAACACATTCAAACGACATTGTACAATTTCGAAATTATAGTAAGACTAATAATATACTTACCGACTTCCTCTTTTGAATGAAGTATGAGGCACAGCTTTGCCTTCAGTCATCCAAGGGTTCCTGACCAATTGAGTCAACATTTTTCTACTGTTGAAGGATAAAGTTCCAGTACCAAATAACACACGTAACATCCTGGAAATATTAAATACTAAAGTAAAGCAAAGTTGAAAGTTGCATTCAATACAAAAGCTAGTCAAAAGTAATTCATTGACTGTTTAGTTAAAGGCTCTGATCGGTCAAAAACACCCATCCATCCCCATAAAGTGATGGATGAAGTTTATAAGTCCAATAATTTATTACACAGGTCAAAAAGTAATTCGGTATCATAGCACGTTAATACCGTGCTCAGGCATTGTTCAGTTTCTTCATGATTATGATGCGCTGAATCCAGAAATGAAACTCGTTTTCTCTACCAGCCACCCCATACTCCCATAGTATTAGTAAGTCTCTTATGATAAGTAATATGGAGTGGCTAATAGATAACCAATTGTATTCTGGAGTTCTATAGCAGTAAAATGAAAATATACTAGTTCTGAATTCAAGATAGAATTTATGTGTATTTTAAGACAGGAAAGATGATGTCATCAGCAGCTGAAGCTTCGTACGTTATATGATCGTCATGGGATTTTCCCTATCTGTCTCTCTGAAGATTTCAACAGTGATGTGCCATCATGTGGGTTCCATCCTCCCATTCACTCTGTTTTTCTCACGTATGACACAGTACACCAGGAAACGGTGTAAACAGTATAATATTCATATTGGATTATTTTCCATTGTTAAACCCTCATCACCCACACTTCAAAATTTGTTGGTTTACTCTTCAAATACGTAGACTCAAATAATATTATTAAAAAAAAAAAAAAAAAACTGTCTGAAGCTTTTCTCCAAAACTACTGAATCAAAGTGCATGAAATCTCAAAAATCATACATCCTGAAATCTTGGCATTACTTCTGATCAACCTCAAGGGGTAAACTTTAGGGATTGATATATTAAAAAATCAAAATCTTGAAAACTTTTGAAATAAAAGAGCTTTTTTTTAAATATTTGATATCAATGAATCGAATGAGACCACCCAGAGCAAATGTTCGCGCTCCAGATGCGTTTAAAAAAAGTTGGCTAAAACTAGGCTGAACTTCCGCTTGGCTGATTTTAATATCCAGTGTTTCCATGAAATAAATGAGAACACAGTTGTTGCTGTACGTTCTTCCGTTTGTTTGCCCACAAGAGGATCTGTACTGGACCTATATTTGGAGAGATGCTCCCTTCGGTAGTTGAATAACGGCCCGGTGTACATGTAGTGCAGTAACTTGGTGAGTTGGATTTGATGCGTATTTGACGTGTATTATTTGAGAAGCAACTTTCTTCAAGTATGCCTTCGTGGCAATAATCTTGTCATCAGGCATCAGTTTTCTGATCCGTGGGTCTAAATAACGTCGTTTCGGAAAAACGAAAATTTCAAGTTGAAATGTCAGTGGAAGAGGTGAAAAACGCTTGTATCCATGCCATCACGGTTGGAGGTAAGCCTCTCTGATATCTTGATGATACATCGTTCAGAACGTTGGCTGAGCCCATTTTTAAAGGGCTAAACATAAATGTGATTAATTCACATAACATAACTGAATTGGTGGACGAAGGTATGCGTTGATGCTGGGGAAAATAAAGAACGTTGTAATAAAGAAAAGTTGTCTCCCTGAAAACCGATTCGGCAACGCGACATGCCAACCAAATCTTTTGTGTCAACATGCAGCTGGTTATCAAGGGCACGATCGCATGCTCCTAATACTCCTAATGTGGGTTGTTTTTGGTGAGCGGGACTTGCTAGTACAGAATGTTGAGGGACTGTGAGGTGTCTATCTTATAGTATTTTCATCGCTGAATCGAATGAGACCAACCGCAGCTCGATAGATATTATGCTAGTGATTTAAGATAATTTTGAGCGATATATTGAGTGAAAAAGTATACCGCTCAAGGATATTCATTATTCCACGAGTGAAAATTATATCGCTCAGGTAATAATTTTTACGTCTGATTCGATTTATATAATCATTAGTGATCGATTTGAGGGAATGGGAAATAAAAAATAATCGTTAAATTCAACCCCTGAAGGCAAGCCATTCACATCCAAATACATAAAATACAACCCCAAAAATTTATTTTATTCTAGAGAATGGAACTTAATGTGATAAGCACTATTGTATACAGAGTATTGATGAAATGTATAACTCATAACGTTTTGGAGAAATATAATATTCCAAATCTATACCAAAAGTACAGTCTGTAAGAGTCAGAGATTAAAAATTGAAGAAATGAATCCAACAAATAAAACCCCTTCATTTTCAATCACATCATTTTTCATCAAATACCCTGTTCAGAATAAAATATTTTATGCAGAATAAAATGGATTTTTTGGTGTTGGGGTTTTTGTTTCTCGATGAAGTGTTCCAAAGGAAGTGGGGGGTTGACAGACATGACACCGCAATAGACGAAAATCGAAGGCATGCCATACACGGTACTATTGGGGTTGGTGGTTCTTTGTTAACTTCTCAAGGTGCTCAGATTTCAAAAGAATGTAACATTATATAATGCAATAATCTATGAAAATTCTATAAAACGTTTTCATGCTTAAAACCAGTTAGTTAAATTGTAAAACTTGTGATGGATATGAGTAGTTCCTCCTTCTAGATTCTTGCTAACGCTACTCTTTGGCATATTCTGGAGATTATTCAATCTCCAGGATGTTCTCTGGGTGTAGCAGGTTAATCGCCTCTCCCCTTTGAAGGAGGAACCACTACATTTCCATCACCTCTTAGTCATACGGTTTTGAGCCCAGTTGTTCCTCAACTCCAACTCTTGAGCCTTTGCCTGTTCTGCCAAGTACATAATCTGGCGTTTTCTCCTTTGGAGGGTGCTGCATTATGATTTTCGCTATTTTTAAGGGTATACGTATTGGGTGTATTGCCCATATAGTCTATGGAAGGGGGGGGGGGGGGGGGGGCTTCAAGGACATCAACTATCGAGGGTTTGGGGGATGGTTTGAAACCGTGCTCTGCTAACATATTACAATGAGAGGAGATGGAAGTCTAGTGGTTACTCCTTCATCCCAATTATGAATAATATTAATTAATTATGGTTTTAAAAAATCAGGGGTCGGTAGTAAAGTTTTTCACAAGGCTACTACTGCCCCCAGGGCTTACATTTGAACAATATTTGAAAAGCTTCTTGTCAAGCAATTAGTCGGGTGATGACGGTTTGACTCTGCCCTGTTCGATCTCAGGATAGTTTGGAGGATTATCTACCCTCGATTCCACCTCAGATTTGGATCCATTTGTCCAACTAATCTATTTTTACTAACATTGATTTAAGATATTCGTTTATTCTTGAGATGCGATTTTGCGAGCATCCAGACCACCAAACTATACACATAATTCAGATCTATTTTCCAATTAATCCACATTTTCCTGAACGATTGATTTAGGCTATTTTTTATGCTTGAGATGCTAGCTTGCGAGCATCCAGACAACCGAATTATACACAGTTATTAGTTATCGCCTCTCAACCCCTTAACATTTTATTAAGTATATATCTGCTTCATCAGATATACCTGTTACTGCTATTTGAAAGTGGGGGGCAGTAGTAAAGTTTTTCACTAGCCAAAAACTTTGCTAATGCCCCCATTTTTTTAAAAACCATCATTAATTAACGATGGACATACCTGGGATGTTTCAAATGATACTAGTAAAAACGAGGGAGTTTTGTAGAGTCTAAATTGTATTTTCAAAACGGGAAAACAATGTTTCGAATAGGAGAAATCTCACGTTGAAAATGGGGGGCAGTAGTAAAGAACACCCAATAAAGGGCATTCAGTTTCTAAAGATCACTATTATGTTTCCAGTTTTGAGCCAGGCGGTCTATGTATCAAGATGAAACGTGGGAGAGTGCAGTCAATACATCTTGATTTAGCCCGATATTCCCTCATATTTTCAGGGCGGTGGAGATACTACAAGCTCATTCTATGAAATAGAACACTACTACATTTTCAATTAAAGTACATGGTGCTGAATGAAATACTGATTATCACGAAGAAACGCAGTGTTTGACTTACTTTTTTTATATAGAAAACCAACTCTTGAAAATATTCACTAACACTAGGAGAAACTTATTCAGACTTGGCCGAAGATGTAAGCAGAAATGGAAATCAGTCTTTTGCATTCAGGAGATCAACACACACCAAAACAAATAAAGGTTGTTTATTTGTATTCTTTCTTTTCTGGACGAGTCACGATCATGTGGGATAACGGTGTTTTATGTTCATACAGACATATGGAAGATCTCATGGAACGCGGACTAAGCCAGACTCATGGATCTCAAAGAGGACTTCGTTCCATAGAATACGCTTCGCTCTTAGTCCATGGGCAGATAAAGTGGCACGAAAACTTGTGGAATAGGTAATATATCTCCATCAGATGACGCATCAATCTACTGCTGCCCATGTTCACTAACTGTAATTGAATTCAAAGCTAAATGAAAATGAAAACTCAAACATTCTAAACCTAACAACAAGAATATGATTTGTATTAATTAACTAATATTATTTTTATTTATTTATTTATTTTTATTATGTTTTTATTTATTCATTTGGCTTCGTAAGCACTTACAGCCTTTACAATTGCTAATTTACAAAATAGTTATTATGAGTAAATCATATATAATTATGTATTGTTATTTATTTTTTAGAATTTAAGCCGCGTTTCAACCGGAAGGGTCATTAGCGGCAATCAAAAAGGGGGGTGTCTAAAGGACACTGCAACGGGCACGATTTTAAGGGGAGCCATGCTGACCGTCCGTCACTAAATGAGTTGCTATCACAGACTCCACTGGCAGATTGGAGGGGGAGAAATAAGAAAATGAAAATGAGATGTATTGTTATTATTAGGTACTACTATATTAAATGTTGTACACCATCAGTGATATGTACTATATAATATAAAAATATTCTTCTTCTTATTTCAGAAATTAAGTATTACATTTATTGTAGTATTTAATTAGATTTTAATGTTCGTTTGCACAATAAATGTTTGTAAGCTGTTGTAGACAGACAGGTTGCCGCTTCCAATGATTGTGTCTAGGTTCATTGGAAGTGTGACTTTATCCGAAATCGAGTTGATAAATTGTTCTCGAGGACCAGCGTGGTTGGGGCATTCTAGTATCGAGTGTTTAGCGATTCCCAAAGGATGGCCTCATGAGTTGCATTGTGTAGAGTTGGTAGCCGAACAGTTTGGTTATAGGTATACACAGACGGCTCCGTCCAAGCAGACAAAGCAGGATGCGCTTTTTATGATTCCGCTCGGGGCACGGTTTCCGTTTATGGCAAAGAGCATTGGTAAGTATACATGGCAGAAACTTGCGAAATTTTGAGAGCTCTCACGTGGATTCAAGACGAATGCCCTAGTGTTCCACATGCGATCATCATGACGGACTGCCATAGCGCAGTATCCAAGCTGGAACATATTTGTACCCGTTCCCATCTTATGTCAATCGAAGCATCTATACTGCAAACGTATAACATCCTTACAGAACATGGAACTCGAATAGTCTTCTGTTGGACAAGAGGACATTCCAGAATTGTAGATAACGAAGCAGCGGACAAAGAAGCAAAAAGAGCAACAAATATCTCACAACCACCTCTAACACACTCCTTTCCTCCAACTAATTTTATTTATTTGACGGACCAAACCCAATTAAGAATTTTATCATACATTACCACAGCTGACAGAAAAATAAATAAAAATAAAATAATAATATGAAAATATCTCATGAAGTGATCATAACCGAACACCAGTGTGACATCAGTAAATGTGTATTTGTGCGTGTGTGTGTGTGTGTGTGTGCACGTGTTTGAGTGCACACGCGCCTGTGATTATACAGTTCATTAGAACATATATATAAACAACGAAAAATAAATTGAAAATGATTCTAAATTTAATAAAAGTGGATTTCAAAGTCTTTTCAGCAACCAGGGAGTGTTGATGGGAAAATTAAAATTTTCATTGTAGAACAAAAATACCTGTTTGTTTCTCCAGGTAGAAGGCACATGGGTTTTGTGGGACTTTAATAATATTCGTTTTTCAGACGACAATGTATTGTTGAAAGGGAGGTTGAAATCCCACCATTGCCATCAGTTGTACCTACCATTTAAACTGTGTTTCTTCTAATTTACGATTTGTGGGTTGTAATGTGGTTTTCAGGTAGGTACATTACTACCATCAATCACCATAAAGTGTGGTCTGTAATTTATTGCTCTCAATTTCCTTCACTTCCTTCAATACCAGACTAGTAAGGTTAGTCAATTCAAACTAAAATAATTTAATTTTGAATTTGGGTTGGTCGCTAAAAAGGTACCCAAGTTTTGAGAAAGAATAAGAACGTTTTGTGCATCTTCTGTTATTGAAACTCACAGGAAAATAAATGAAAAATTACCTTTATTGTTTTTATCTAACAACTGTTAACTGAGGCTTTCAAATTACATAAGCTTGAGGAAAACTAATCAATACAAATTCTGATGTAGGTTATTTAAAATCAATGTAGGTAAATTGTTCGTTTTCACAATTGCCACAAAGGGGGAACCTGCACCAAAATATCTAAACACGTTCAAGGCGACATCAATAAGTGACTCCTCGTGGCGGGAGGTTTTTTCTGTTGATCGCCAATAACTAATTGTTATGATATGTTATGCTCGTAATGTATGCCTGTTTATATTATTTTGCCACGTTTCATAGGTTATGAGATCGTGCCTTAATAAAGGCACCTAGCCAGAAAGCTTAGGCGGGTATAGGCAACTCGCGCAACTTGAAAAGGTACCTAGGTGTCGGTGACTGGCGGCAAAGAAGCACATATAGCCAAGCGCTTGGGAAAAGAGGAACTTTTGTTGTTGTGTTGGCGAAACTGGTTCGCCTTTACGATCGAGGTTTTCGTGTGTGTATGTTGTGTGCTGTCGTTTGGATATATTTCCTTGTATTTGAAAGAGTTGTTTTGTGTTTTGAGAGAGGTGTTTTTTTGAGAAATGGAACCGTCAGTTACTCCGGGTACTTCACGAGCAGGGAAAAGTGGGAAGGCAGTTCGATCGCAGGCTAGAGAAATAATCTTCAGCTTGTTTCAGTACCTGAAAGGGTTGAAAGAAGAAGGCATTCTCAGGAAGACTGTGGTGGTGCGAGAGGAAACCGCTAAAGCAACATCGTTTTCCTTGTCAACGATGAATAGAGTCGTTTCTGAGGGAACCACAGCCTTGAAGGAAACGGGGTCGACTGCCTTCACAAACTAAATTTTCTACTACTTCTCATTCACGCTCAACCCTTATCATCCTTGCTCTAACGACCTTCGCTATGGAATCCAAGGTAAGTTTAGTAATAAGACATATAAATTGGCGAGCATTAATATTTGAATTCGTTTTGAGATAGGAATTGCCTTTTCTTTTTTTCTTCACTCTTCTTCTTGGTCCTAGCAGCTCGCTGTGTAACCATAACTGTGTATCTGTCTTTATTATATCCTAGGTGTCTCCATGTGTGCGTCCTCATGTGTGTCTTTTACTATGTGGGTCTTCTTCCTATGTACTTGGTTCTACAGGTTTCTTCATGTGTGAGTCCTCATGTGTCTCTTCAGGTGCTTCGTGTCTTCAATGTTGCAGATGTTCTCCCGCCTCGGCGGCTCCTCCCACAGGTGCTCCAGCAGTCGTTAGATGGGTGCATCCAGCCTGACCAGTGCTTCGTTCAGGTTGGTGAGCCTGGTAACGTCCTCCATCCCCCGCTCCAGGTACTTCATGAGCGCTGCTTCCCCATGCTCCTCCTCCTCCTCATCCATGCAGCCAAATAGAGCTCCCCTGGTGAGGGGGCACTCAACCAGGATATGGATCGGGGTTTCCGCCGCCTGCCCGCATCGGCACATTTCATTGTCGGCAACCCTCATAAGGCACCGGAAGGATCCACAGTTCAGATGCCCTATCACCAAACGGCAGGTGCTAGTGATGGTCCTCATATCGAGTTGTCTTTGGTTCGCAAACCATGGTGGCGCACTAGGGTTCTTGATGACCTGTCGGGTCCACCCCCAGGTCCTATAGCAGCATTACATTCAGTGTGCCACCCTCTCCTACTGTGCTCCTCGACAATCGGTATAAAGTCCGTGTGGAAAGCAAGGCTTCTACTTACTCCCCCCTGCCTGCTGGCCTCCACACACATCCTGTCAACCGCCTCGTTCCAAGTTAGCCCACGGTGAGAGAATACATGAAACAGTCTCACCGTCCTGCTACTTCTTGTTAGATTCTGTAGAATCATGGCCAGGCTGAGCAGCTGTATGGGAGGGCTGTCCCCCTCCTTCATCGCCCCAAGTGCCATCATAACTGATAGGGAGTTGGTAACCAATAGTATTCACTCGTCTTCCCCCTGGTGCTGTTCAGCCACATGCATACCAGCCATTTCCAGCACAAATATCGTGCAAAAGGGAAAATTTCCCCGCTTTTTGTTTCACTCCCCCGCTGCCAGGCACCGACACCTACGTATTCTTTTCATTACAGACAGGCTATAAAATGATTTGTAAAAAATACAGAAAGACAATCAAGAATAATGCTGAAATGGCAATAGGAATAATAATGAGAAATTTCACGTGAAGGTAATTAAATTGACATAGGTATCGGTTGAACTTGAACTTGAAATGAGAAGAATAAAATGAGAGAATACAATGTGTGGAACACAAAAAAGTGAACTTTGTGAGTTCGAATGACAACCAAAAGTTGCCAACATTATAACAGTGTTTTGAAAGCCTCAAACTTGGAACAGTATGCCATCTAGTGGAGGTTAGGTCATCTAAAATGACCGTGTGAAACACTAGAACACGAAGATGAGGAGGGAATTAATTTCCGAGTAAAACAACTGGACAAGTGAAAAAAAAAAAAATTTTTTTTTTTTAAATTGTTAAATTTATACTTTTTAGCAGAATTGTAGACGCATAGAAAGTAAATGAACTGTGAACTAGAACTTAAAAAAAGAAAAATAGGCTGAAAAAGTAATAAAATGTCATTAAAATTTACTAAAAACTAATAAACACTGTAAAAAATTGTACATATCTATCTAAAAATGAATGTTTGTAAAGCTGAATATTATTTACAAAGAGTTGATTAGCCATAAATTGTAGGTCGGTAGTATTACCAAAATAATTTCTTTGCACACAATGTACCCAAATTTCGAACTAATTGAACATAATCATAACATGGAAAATTCGTTCATATGATCATGCTGCATGACTGGAACTTTCATATATTTATTCAATAGATTCTTCTTCTTATCTTGTTATAAATTTGGTATCTTATAACTTTTGTTAGGTTGAATAGAATATGGAAATATATAGTAGGTACCTATATAAAGAAATCATGTAAATAGTAAATATGTACTCATGTACAAACAAATGGAGTAAATAGGACTAGAAGGGTAGCTTCTGCTGTCGATCTGTAAAGTACAATTGAAAGGGCCGACGCGTTTACAGACCCACAATGAACCCAAGCCATGGGAGTTGCATGGTGTATAAGATACCAATCAACCTAGCTGGTGACCAAAATAACGGTCCAGCCTGGCAAACAGATAAAAACACTTGTTTGCTGGAAATGTTTTAGAATGCATTTTCAAGTGATACTAAGGTACTCACGTAGAGTAAAAAAAAAAAAAAATAATAATAATAATAAAAAAAAATAAATAAAAAAAAATAAATAAAAAAAAAAAAAAAAAAAAAAAAAAAAAAAAAAAATCAGGTTGGTGGGATGGACGGGTGGGATGGCTTCATCACTGTGTTAAGCTTATTGTGAAAATTTTGGCTGTGTGCTGTGGTGGTCTCGAGTTCTTTGGTTGTAATGCACACATTGGTTCTCATGAGAGCTTTATGGTTCTCATGAGACCTAAACTGCAGTAAAGAGATCTGAGGAATTTTCAATTATTTTTTCTCCATTATTAATAAGGTTATTTATTTTCAGACTAAACGAATGAAGTTCTTTGGTTTTCAGACAGTGATTAACTATAATAGATAGTCACAGTTCACAGTTTCATTCACATATTCACAGTTCAAATAAAAAATCGTTCAACACAAGACCGGTATCCTTGTCTACAACCAAAAATCGTCCAGGCAGGCATGATTACTGCGACAATTTAGTTGAATTGAAACTTCATATTACTACAATATTACTTTCGCAAAACAAGACTGTTGAAAAATGTCGTTATAACAACATAAGGCGGCAAACTTCTAGTGACAAATAGGGTGGTTGAATTGCGTTCTGGTGACATCTACCACATCATGGCGGAGCTTGGAAGAAACTCAAACCTACTCCAGGCGTGACATCACGGGAATATGGGCTGTTGTAGGTCGACCTGAGATGGTTTGCGTTGTGAGGGCGCTCCCTAGGTTGAACTACACGCAGCGACAACCTTTAGGTGACAGCCTTGATTGATAAAATTAGCTGAGAAGTGCTTGAAAGGAAATTTCTCGTTTGAGTGTTGGCTGCCCTGTAGATTCGAATTTGAGCCAAGTATCCATTTAGGTAGGTTTTTCTGATAAATTGACTGCTGTCATAAATAATACTGCCTATATGAATATTATTTACCTAATATTTTCGCATGCCGTGATTGATTCCCTTTACCTTTCTTTTATTTGGTTCCCGAGTTACAACTAATTTCATCTGTTCGTTAAGAACAACACCTCAACTACAGGTCTTTCTTCATCGCTCGGTGCTTCGTCATCAAGTCTGGAGATTGCTTACAATGTTCCTGACTACTTTTGAAAAAACCTGAAGCGTAAGGTGAATATTTGTCACTTGAAGAGTGAAGTAACAGGAATATTCACAAGAACAGTTTGTTGGATCATTAGTGAAGGCCAACGGATGATCGTATCGATCACAATCATGGTTTATCAGCAACCTGAATATAGAGCAGATGCGTGACCTTCTATCTACATTTGCCCCATAAGTTGCATCCTATACGAAAAGTTTCTTCAGACCCCATCGAATAAGGAGGCATCACCTAGGTCAATCAAGAGTCATCACAGAAAAACCAGAAAAAGATAGCATAAAAGAACATAAGAATGAAAAGAAATTGAGTGATCATCTGAGAAAGACAGTAAAAATCTAATTATCTTGGCATTGCCTACAATCAACCCCCAGGGAAGATATTTAATGGTTGAAATATTAAAAAATCTAGGATCATGACCACACGACAAGCAAGTTGTGTGGATTCCCATAGCCTATTTTTCTCGATAGTTCCAAATTAGTGCGATAAATGATGTTGAAAACTATAAATAACTGATTATTATTGAAGTTTAAGTTGGCCACTTCACACAACTTGTGTTATGTTGTTAGGTTCCATATGTTCATATGTTCAATATTGAATAAAGTTCATTCTGTGTGTGTTCAAGAAAATGTAAAAAGTGTATTCTTCAAAAATAATATTAAGTACTAGAACACAGATCAACTGTAACACTAGGTACATTTACATAATTCCTCCACTGTTCGTACTTCATCTGCTTCAACTGGTTATGGGCCCAGCACGCTTCCACTGCGCTGAAACTCAGATGTGACAAATTTGATTTCTCAAAAGAATCATGGATCTCTGGTTCAAATGTCCTAACCTCTTATGCCATAGCATTTGGGCATTGTCACAGGTAATAGTGTTGACCTGTTCACGGTTATTCTTCATTGGTATAATTTTAAATATTCCAGAGTCAAATTTGCATGGGTCTCGCTCGGAAGTGTACTGGAGTTCCTTCCGTGGTTATACGGTGGTAAACCCCGTTGTTCTTCCATTTACCATGAATTTTGCTCATTTTATCATTGTATTTGTTAATGATAGAGCGAATGTTTTCGTCCTCCGTGATTTGCACGTCCTCTGGTTGAGGTGTATTGTCACGGTGAGGGATAGTAGCTGCAATTTGTTCGTCAGTGAACTTTTTGTTCATGACTGCAGCTATTTTTTGATCGGCATAGCACTTCATTTTATCTTTATAAATGTACTTGTGTTTGACCCGTATTCCGATATCCCAAGATTCACATTTAGTTTGCACTTGAAAAAAAGCCTTTTATACTCAGTAGACTGCCGGCGTATAGGCTCAGATACGCTGGCAGTTATTCGTTTTCCGAACTCTCTGTGTCGGAGGTTGGAATGGTACTTTCTTGTACCGACTGCTGAGTATTTTCGGTAGAAACCCGGGTTTTAGGCTGGTTTATAGTCGCAGCTTTTTTGCTATTTTGGAAGCAGTGTTTGTCTTCCAAGTGCAGTGTTCTGGGTCTGCACATTTGCGAGTTTCGTTACCGAAACGTACGTGGTTTCGACAGACGTAGGCCATCGGTTTGTGAGGTTTACTCTCCACTGGTTGGGTTTGAACTCAGCTTGTTTCGAGAGGGCCTTTTGAAACCAGTATTTATGGGTTTCGGAGTAGATTCAACTCCTCGTATGTTCAGAGAAGTATTTTCTGCTCTGTACGCGTGTAGCGTATCAGCTAGGTCGAGCCGGGAGGTCGTGGTAGGCTGAGCTGCGACCATACCTCGTGCTTCGATGGGAAGAGTCTCAATCCACTTTTGAGTGATGAGAGCTTCCGAAAAGTACCCAACAGCTTTCGAGTACATTTCGTGGTACTTGGTGCTGGGTTTTTTGGCGAGAGATGCGGGGTCCTCGAGTGCGAGGAGCCTGTCCTGTAAAGACAACCCATATTCTCGTAGGAGGCGCTGTTTGGCCTCTTCGTAGGGTGCGTGAGGTGCCGTGACGTATGAGAACTTTTCCGTTTATCTTCATTTTGGAATCCATAACCTTGCAACCATCTTCTGAAAAAACAACTTTAAAGCCTTTTTCGACTATTTCACCAACAGACAATAGGTTGGTATTAAGACTTGGACTGTACAAAACATCTTGAAATACAGTGTTCTTAAAACCAGGTAAATTTATTTTGACTGTTCCACAACTTTTTGCTTGAATTTTGTCATCATTTGCTACTCTTATTACTCTTTCTATGGGTCGTCTATTCTCAAGCCAATCGTCTCTCATGGTAAAATGTGAAGTGGCTCCTGAATCGATAATCCACTCATTGTTATCTAGTGTCCCTACAGCTAAGGCCATTGACGTTCCTTGCTCACTTGCATTTTTCTTCTTGGCTTTACATTGTGAAGCAAAATGTCCTTTTTTTGCCACAAGCAAAACACTTGCTTGGGAATAAAACGCTTTTTCTGTGACTCTTTCTTCAATACGAGAGCTTTATCATTTTCATTATTGGGCTTGGCTTGTTGACTCAGTAGGGTACGTACTGAATCACTAGTAATATTTGCCCCTGAGCTCTCCAGAGCCATTATCATGGGCTGGTAGCTTTCACCCAACCCCTTCAGCATGACAACACCGATGAACTCGTCTTCAAGCCCTGCATTGATTGACTCTAATTGCTGAGAGATGCTTAAAATCCTATTTAGGTATTCTTCTATTGTAGGAAATTGGGTCAGTTCCAATGAAAACAGTTGTTTAAGCAAGCCCAAACGTCTGCTCAAGCCTTTACTTTCGTAATTCGATTCAAGCTTGGCCCAGACTTCCTTGGCGGTTTTTTGGCTTCTGACTATTGGATACAAAGATTCATCGACCATCAAACAAATTTTCGATCGAGCCTTATTGTCCTTTCTTGGATCATTCTCTGATCCTTCCACAACTGCCCACAAATCTTCAGCGATTAGGAACATTTCCATTCCGAACTTCCAGTTGGAGTAGTTCTCCGAACCAATAAGTTTCTTTATGTTCGGCATTGCACCCAGTCCTGCAACTGCAACACTCGTAGATGCCACAGGTGGAGAACCACCTGCTCCTGGATCCCCATGAGACATGTTGATTGTCTACAAATTAGTGCTGGCGCACATAACCAGTTAAAGCAGATGAAGTACGAACAGTGGAGGAATTATGTAAATGTACCTAGTGTTACCACTGTTCGTACTTCATCTGCTTCAACTATTATATAATAATAATATAATAAGAAAACCGAAAATGCCCATCTCCAGTTAATAAAGGAGAAGAAAAAGTGAATTTTCTTCAGCTTTGAAAGTATTTTTAATGAAACCTGACCATTTTACACGTATTATGCTAATGACCAAAAGTGTAGCTTGTTTGAAAACAAACAATTTGAACCTAAAACGATTGTTTGTGATGGGCCATTCGTAAACTATTGGGGTCAAAAGCGAGCGCAGACCTATGCGCTTTGATACCCTGCCCCCCTTCCACGACCACTAGCGACAGTGGCATCCTCCACTTTTGAGTATCCTAAGACATAATAAACACGATTCAAAAGAAAAACCGAGTTCAAATTTTTTTGCATACGCGTCCTGGTCTATTCCTCACACATTGTAACATGGACGCATAGGTATATAATTAGTTGAAGAACAAAGTTCGAGTCGAAATGATTGAATGTAAAATATAACACTATCTAATTCATGTGTATACATGCTAGAATGCAAATTAAGGCGAAAATTGTTTAGAGGTTAACCCACACAATTAAAAAAGTCATCAAAATCGATTCATTATTCTCAAAGTGTCATCCAATATTGGTTATCTGCATGCGCAATAGTTACCTATTATTCAAGCGTGCGCGATAAAATACAAAGGGCATCACACTGGACCCAACAACCTCTCGAGTTGAACGAAATCGGACCAACAGATGATAAGAAATCGACGTTATAAAATATTAACGTTTGCGCATGCGCACAGACTACTATTAAATCAAACGGCAATGAAATGTATAGGGGACCGTCTAGGAGCCGAACCGCACGATCCCTGAACATTTCAAAAAATCGGTCCATTAGTCACGGAGTTTTGTCTGCATAGATCGGTTTTAGTTTTGCGCAAGCGCTATAGTTATTGCTCCACCAATCGCAATATAATTCATAAGAAATTTTCCAGGAACATATACCAATCTATTCCCCGAGTTTGAACGAAATTGGTCCAACATATGATAAGAAATCGACGTTATAAGAAATTGACATTTGCGCATGCTTACAGATCACTATTAATGCGGCGGTAATGAAATTGATCGGGAACCGTCTTGAGGTTAATCTGTGCATTCCCCGAAAATTTAATCAAAATCGATTCATTAGACTCGGAGTTTTGCCTGTGCCAATCGGTATTAGTTTCGCGCATGCGCTGTAGTTATCACTTCAACAATTGCGAGATAATTTATAGGGCATTTTTCTAGAATGCGCAAACGTGAATTTCTCATAACGTTGATATCTCATCATCTGTTGGTCCGATTTCTTTAAACTCGGTAGGTTGTTGGGTATAATTATATTCTAGAAAAAGAACCGATGGTTCCAACCAATATTGGATGACACTTTGAGAATAATGACACAGGCAAAACTCCGAGTCTAATGAATCGATTTTGATTAAATTTTCAGGGGTTGCACAGATCAACCTCAAGACGGTTCCCGATCAATTTCATTACCGCCGCATGAAAAGTGATCGGTAAGCATGCGCAAATGTCAATTTATTATAACGTCGATTTCTTATCATATATTGGACCGATTTCGTTCAAACTCGGGGAATAGATTGGTATATGTTCCAGGAAAATTTCTTATGAATTATATTGCGATTGGTGGAGCAATAACTATAGCGCTTGCGCAAAACTAAAACCGATCTATGCAGACAAAACTCCGTGACTAATGGAACGATTTTTTGAAATGTTCAGGGATCGTGCGGTTCGGCTCCTAGACGGTCGCCTATACATTTCATTGCCGTTGGATTAATAGTAGTCTGTGCGCATGCGCAAACGTTAATATTTTATAACGTCGATTTCTTATCATCTGTTGGTCCGATTTCGTTCAACTCGAGAGGTTGTTGGGTCCAGTGTGATGCCCTTTGTATTTTATCGCGCACGCTTGAATAATAGGTAACTATTGCGCATGCAGAAAACCAATATTGGATGACACTTTGAGAATAATGAATCGATTTTGATGACATATTTAATTATTGTGTGGGTTAACCTCTAAACAATTTTCGCCTTAATTTGCATTCTAGCATGTATACACATGAATTAGATAGTGTTATGTTTTACATTCAATCATTTCGACTCGAACTTCGTTCTTCAACTAATTATATGCGTCCATGTTACAATGTGTGAGGAATAGACCAGGACGCGTATGCAAAAAATTTTGAGCGCGGTTTTTCTTTCGAATCGTGTTTATTATGTCTTAGGATACTCAAAAGTGGAGGATGCCACTGTCGCGAGTGGTCGTGGAAGGGGGGCAGGGTATTAAAGCGCATGGGTCTGCTTTCGCTTTTGACCCCAATAGTTAACGAATGGCCCCAAATCGTAAATATTATAGAAAAAAGAACATAATTATGAATACATAAATAAATAAATAAATAAATAAATAAATAAATAAATAAATAAATAAATAAATAAATAAATAAATAAATAAATAAATAAATAAATAAATAAATATATATATATATATATATATATATATATATATATATATATATATATGTATATATATATAAAGTGAAGGACCTACTCCACTTTTGAATGTTGGATCTTTTCTCTTTTGTACTGCGTAGAAAACGAGGATAATTTGCTATGGAAATTTCGGGAGTTGTACGACCAAAACAAATTTGACCAGTCAACAGCATTTGAACCCACAACCTTCGTCTCATGAGACAAATTTCGTTACGGACATTACAAAAAAATTATTGGGGGTCGGCCTAAGAATTGCATGACAATTAATATATGTTTAACACGTGTAGCACACGTAAATGAAAATCTAGGTTTTGAATTCACATCGATTTCTCAACTTTAGGTTGATTGGTCTTATCTGTCCATTTATGGCCTGAATTACTGCCCATTTTGAAGTTGAACGGTCTTTCCAATAGTATGAGGTACTTTTGACATGGATATGCATTTGTCTTTTGGCTTGGAGTCAATCAGATCTTTTCGTGTAACGAAATAATGTAACGTCATAAAAAATGTGACGCAAAAACTGATAAAACACGCTACTAGGCTAGAAACGAGGTAGTTATGTTTAAACCACGTCGTAAGAAGATAGTGTGAATAAGGTTCAGTGTCAATGCCAGTTACAAACACGCGAAATATTCACGAAACACATAAGACAAATCCATGTACCGATGTATCTGCATGCAGTGGAGATACTCGTTTGCGCATGCGCAGACGTTTAGTTTATGAACTTTATGCTCAAGCGTATGTACTGTTAGGGGTAATTAGTATGTGGTGTGTTTGAATGTGAAGGTCCGGGAGTAGTTTTTCATTATTGAGCATCTGGACCACTGATCAACACATTCACAGGGGACGAATTTATGTTTGGAACTGAGTCAGCAACTGTTCGGGTTCTAAATCACTAACGATAAAAGGAGTGACAAGGGGACGAGTTTTAATAGAAACCTACGTATGTACGTTCAATAAACGGAAATGGCTAGGAGAAAAGATTAGCGTACTGCAGGTACCTTCGGTCTATTCTTGTATGTTCAGCATTCCTACGTAACTCGAGATCAATATAACTAATGGGAACTAAATAATCAGAATTTCAAACATCGACCGCGTAGAGCTACGTAATAACTAGGTATCCCACAGGAAAGTAGGAACTTACCCGTCCTTTGTTAGAAAGTTGTTATAGAATCAAACCCTGAAGTTTGACACTCCTTATGAGCAAACACCCTGTACAGGGACGTGGTGGGCAGGTTTGAAAACCTTCGCGGGGACACCTTTTTCGTCTGGCAAACTTTTCAATTTTAGCTGGGTTCCGTATTATTGTAATGTGTACAAGAAGAATCCATCTAAGGTGATTTGTGATAGCTAACGTAGATATATCAGAAGGCTCACGCGTCTCAACTAGTTCTAGGGGTCTTGGAACCATCCAAAACATTTACCAAAATTGTTGGTTGTGATGGATATCGGTATTCCCCCCTTTCCGTTTCTTGTAATTGCTGCCCTGGGGTTATACCTGGAGTTTATCAGTTTTCAGGATAACCTCTGGGTGTTGCAGGCTAATCGGCTCGGACTTGGATGGGGTAGCTACCCAATACCATAATGTGTATGGATGTATACATTACCATATTTATATGTTCAACATTAAATACTTTTACCTTACCTTAAAACATCATAACCGTCACTGTATAATGGGATCTAGTTGGTCTTGGATTCTTCCAAGTAGAAATGTGCTCAAATTATGTGGCTAAGCTAATTTTTTTTTTTTAATGACGCGGCAAATAATTACAAAAGGTTTATTACATCTTTATTAGGTACCTAATCCTTCTAATTGGTTGATAGGTAATTATTAACCAAGCATGTGGTTTCTAAACCACTATTCATGTATAACTGCATAGATGCCAAAAGAACATTACCTAGGTAATGAAAGGGTAAGGTAAAGGAAGAGAGGGATGAAAGGAAGTGCCCTACTAAGGTAAGTCCACCAGTTGAGGTTAGAGCCCCTAAGGACGCGGTTGGTAATACCAACTGCTCCCACCGAGACGCCCAACTAGAGTAACTCCTTGGCAATTTTCCCGCACCCCACCCCCTGCCATATCATGGTCACAGAGACGACCTTGATGTTATTGGTCACCATCCCTTGCAGCTCGGAAATCGCTTGCATTAGGTCATTTCTGTCCTATTTATTTATCTTAGGTCAGGAGTAGTTCGTGTTGCATGGTAGCTTCTCAGCTACGTCAAGCAGAAGTAGATTTTTTGACTTATAGGCCTCGTTATGAAGCATCCGCATACACATAATGCCGTGCAAGGAATCCCTGGCAGACGTGGGGGACACTCCAAAAACTCCTGGAGAGGGGGTAAAACTTGTTCATCCCCAGCTCCCTCCAGTACCCCCGCAGCAACATGAGCCACATGCTTCCTCCACAACGTCTGTATCCTCTGATATTCCCGTTTTCTTGCTTGTTTCGCTGCTCTGCGACCTCCATGAGGCACCAATGTAGGTGGGACCCCTCCCTGATGCCTTCACCTGTAGGAAGATGTTCTGCACATAGGCGGTGACCTAGTCTTCCAAGCAATCAGGCCCCTCAACATCCCGCATCTCTAGGTCCTGCAGTTAGGCTCTCTCTTAACCTTCAATATGGCCTACCTGCTCCCCGAGTCTCAATTCTTCAGTCTCTAAGTCTTCAAGAAGACTGGAGGTCTCAGGGAAAGATTGCTGAACGCCCCACGGCTGTCGGAGATGCTGGATGATGACCTCAGCAATCTTCCACAATTGAGGAACACATCGGAGTCTTATAACTGTATTGATAACCATCGTTATTTTTGCAATGGCTTTACATGAAAGATGCTTAAGGATCTGGCCAGTAATAAGATCGAAGCCTGGAGCCTTTTTTGGGCTGATTTCCGTATTAATTCTGTGTATTACTTCTTTAATTGTGACAGCTGGAATATCAATCTCTTGATCGAGTTCAATTGTATCCAACCAGGGGTTGGTATGTCATTGTTGGATTCGGAGTGAATATATTTGCTCGATGGCCTGCAAAAGCGGTTGCTTTATCTTGATTGCTTCTTGCCCATCTCCCACTAGCATTTCTTATGGGTGAAGCCTGAATTATCGTCCATTTGGGATACTTGGTAGCCTTCCAGAGAGAAAAAACTTTATTCAACAACAAAGTGATATGCCCGTCTTACGGGTAGCCTCACGGACAGAGACTATCAACCCACAGATCAGTAGTAACTGTCCTGGTCTTCAGTTTTCATTTCATACAAGAGTGGGAGGGGAGCGTTTTGTGTATGATTATGTGTTATTTGTCATGAGTTCATCAATTATTGAATAATGCCTATCGTGTCTCTGAGCTCGTGCAGGAACAATGACTAAAGTGTGTGTGTATTAATTTCGTGATGTTTGAAAAAATCCATTACTACCTTGGACGCTGACCCTCGTGCACCGAATCACAAACCAACTACCTCCCAGGTTTGTATATTATACTGATTGATCAAAAAATATAATCGTATCACGATGACTCGTAATTTCCGTGATATAGTGCTCCTGAGTCTCTTCATTGGTTTCCTAAATCAAGGACCTCAATTCACTTTCCGCCTTGTTCCAAGCTGATTTATATCTGGGGACTCTGGTTACTTGCCACCGTTTCCTGGCCTTGCGTTTTTCCTTGACAACATACAATATTTTATCTAGGGTAGTTGATACCCTTAGTCTTCGTGTTTTCCCATGCAACGGTTTGTTTGCTACAAACAAGAGTTCTAGTTCTTGTTCCACTTCATTTGGTGTTTGCAATGACTTACCAAAGTCAATATGTTTGCAAATTTCCTGCTTGAAGCGCTCTAAATTAGTCTTATGACTGACTAAGACAGGGTTGAAGGGCTTCTGAACAATTCGATCACTAAATGTCAGAAAGATTGGTGAATGATCTGAACCAAGATCAAAGTTTTCTTCCGCTAGAAGGTATTTTGCTGAGATATTCTTTGTAATGAAAAAGTAAATCGGATTGGGTACTTTGTTTGAGTCATATGGCCAGTTTGTCGACTTCCCAGTTGAGAATGCTTCTCAGTTTTCATCATTGATTGCTTGTAAAAAGTCTGCGTCCTTTCACAGTAGTTAATCTTGAACCCCAGAATGTATTTTTTGCTTCGAAGTCTGTGACAATGAACTAATTGCCCTACTCAAAAAATTAATATAAAATGACCTGATATCAATTAAGTAATTACCTCAAATGGGATAAAGGATAATGATTGGTACACAGAATTGAGCCACTTGTATATTTTATTCAAGGAAATAATTGTGATTGCTCCAAGATGAATACTAAGGGGAGTCTAATATACTCAAGGTAGATATATTTAGATGTACTCTTCAATTAATGAGAGACACCGCAAGGGGTAGGTAAAGGTATGAGTCTGGATAGCAATTGGATTAGGTATACATATATTGGGAAACAATAAATGATATATCAATACTATCAATATGACACACTTGAAATTGGCTTACTGTCTTGTTCAGAGAATCAGCACACTATCAGCTTCCCATGGAGAGGGGTGTGTCTCTCTTGCGGTAGAGCAGTACAGCTCTTGTTTGTCTTTCCTTATTGATGGGATCAATCGATTGCCTCTTGGTTGGCTACTGTATTAGCACTTTCTTATTCTGCAAAACTTTCGAATATGACTCCAAATTTGGGTTCTGACCTGCAATTCCCTGAATTAGGTTTTAATTGCACAATAACGGCGTTTTTGGAACAAACTTTTTTGTAATTATGGATTTTTCTGGGCCTGTATGGTATCGATTTGGAAAACTCCACCAGAGGAGTTTTACTGAGGCATTTACTTTTAAGAGAGTCAATTTCTGTTTTCAACTGGGTAATTTGGTGTGTTTTATTTGTATTGATGTCATTCAAAATACTGAATAAATTATTGATAATTTTAAACAACTCACTTATTGAGCTCCGAGCGGCTGGCGACTTAAGGAGTTCCGGAATGTTGATAACAATCTTGTTGCATCTTGCTTGAGCTCGCGCTTCCGAAATGAGGCCAACTAATGCTACCTCCATTCCGCGCCGTCGAGAAAACACTCGCGAGGACAACCGTTTTGTTTTTCCCGGTTTAGCTCTTCGGTGGTTCGAAGGAGACTCCATTTCAAACGTCAGGTTCATAGGTCGAATAGCAATGAAATGAGATCCGCCGCTACTTTAGTCTCGTTCTTTCGTGACAACATTTTTGACCATATTTTGTAACATTTTTCATATTTAGTTCCGGGTAAAAGCGTATTCAACGCTTTAATGGTTGCTTGATATGTAACACAAGGGTTCTCATATTTGCATATAGCATTAAATTATATATTTTATTTAACACCGCATGGTGCCAGGTGAAAACATTATGCCGAAATCCAAATCTAAGACAAAGATGATTTCATGAATCGAAAAGATTTGAATGAAAATGCAAAACCAAAGTGGTTCTTATTCACTGCAAAACTTTACGTAGTTTTGATAGAAATAAAAATGAAATGACATGGTAACATGTTATCAACACTGATCAATCATATGAAAACTATTTAGTGATTTAGAAACGAGGGGTTCATTAACACTATAGTACATTCACCCCCCCCCCCCCCCTCACTAATTTATAATTTTCAAGCCAAAAGGAGAATTTCGGATTCAAAATACAAGTCTATCTCGTAGGCAGATATCTTACTTCGTAGTCTTGAAGTCGTTTTGGCCTTGCTGTAGTTCGTCGAGGGCGTGATGTTGGTGGTAGGTAGGAGCTCCTTTCAGGAGGAGATCCTTTGTCATTGGGAGAATCTCAAGAAGGGGAATCTTCAATACTTTCAGGCGTAGCCGAAGGTCTCTGAATCAAATAATGGTCTGTTTCTTGTTCTACTTGAGGTTCAGGTTTGGCGATTTCTGGACAATCGATGTGGGGTTGTTATAAAGTATGATCGCCACGAGGAGCCAGGTGTCTCAAGGATACTGTACCTTCTGTTCCACCGGAGTCGAACAATAGCGTAATCAGGATTAACAGTTACTAAATCAACCTCTTCCACAATTTCTTCATATTTCGAATTCCTCACGTGCTTCTTGAGTAGAACCCGAGAGGAGTCGAGAATCCAAGAGGAAAGGGAGAAACCATTAGTTGATCTTGTTGAATGAATAAAGAAACGTTCATGCGGTGTACACTTTATAGCCGCACAGAGAAGGGATCTAACGGAATGTGAAGTATCACAGAGAATCACTTCTCAGTCTTTTGTATCAAAGCCAGAGATTTTAGAGCTAATGTTATTGATTTCCATATAATGCCGTTGAATCTCTCGATTTGAGCGTTCCCTGTTGGGTTATAAGCTGACGAATGTCTTGTTGCGACTCCATGAGAATGTAGAAAGTCAGTGAAATCTCGTGACGTAAATGAAGAACCTCTGTCTGAATAGACGAAAGCAGGATTTCCAAAAACCGAAAATAGCTGGGATAAATGTTCAAGAAGGGTTGTCGCACTCATATCTTCGCATCGAAAAGCAAGAGAGAGTGAGAGAGCGAGAGAGAGAAAGAGAGAGAGAGAGAGAGAGATCTTTTTATTTACGAAACCAGGGTATGATTAGGGCCTAGTGGCCCTCTCTTACATCGACCCTGGCAAAAATTACATTAATATTCCTCGATACAATCGGATAATATACTTGCATTATACACATTCTAATAATTCACTAAAATTTACAAACAAAAAATGCTTGAACATTGGTTTTATGTAATTCTCGATATTTACATGTACAATCTACAAAAATTAAAAACTTACACTTCTTAAAACAATAATAAAGTATTTTTTTCATCATATGATTTCAGTAACATCTTTTGATATTCATTTTTAAATTCTTTTACGTTTTTCTTCAAATCAAATCTATCTTTATTTTCATTATATATTTTTATGGTCTGTACAACAAATGACTTGTTAAATAAAGTGGTTCTGTGGAGTGGAACTTGAATGGTGGTACCCGTTTGTCTAGTCTGTCTTCCCTGGTGTTCATCCATAAAGCTTAGCCTCTCAAATAAATATACTGGTTTCTTAAATTTTTCATATTTTAAACATCACCGTTGCTAGCAATAGTTTCTTTTTTTCATTGAATTTGAGTATCCCTAGTTTCCTGTAATATGGGGTTACGTGCTCGTCTTGCTCAAGACGGTATATAAACCGTACTGTAGCATTTTGTGCTTTCTGCAACATGCTCATCTGTTCTGCATTTAGATCACAAAATGCTAAAACGGCGTAATCAAAAATGGGCATTGAGGGAAATCTGTGGCCATCCTTTTCAATTTGTAGGCCTTTGAAGGTTATATTGCTTATAGAAGTTACCTGGGTCTCCCAATTTAGTGTATTTTGTATTAATATACCCAAAATTTTCACTGTTTGTTCATAGGGGATACATAATATAATTAATTTTGATTTTTGGAATGTCATTGTACTTCACTCTGTCTAAAATTTTGGCATATCCAAGGACAATTGCTTTACTCTTCAAGGGATTTATGAGCATACCATGTTCTGAACACCACTTTGAAACTTGATCTAAATCAGCGTTAATTTTACCTATACAACAGTCGAGTTCATCGACCTCGCACGATAAATACAACTGAAAATCATCTGCGTAACACATGTGGTCACAAAAAGTAAGGACTGATGGGATCGTATAAATGAACATGGAAAACAACGTTGCGGAAAGTACTGAACCTTGCGGGGTACCTGAATGGGTACTACTCCACGTAGACAGTGCACCGTCAGGGCCTTTCGTGCGCTGATTCCTGTCCCTAAGGTAGGATTGGAACCAGCGGAGCTCTGTGCCTTTTACTCCATACGAATTTAAAACAGCTATGACTATATCGTGCCGAACTATGTCGTACGCGCAGGAAAAATCAATCAGGACTAATACCGTTGCCATTTTTCTATCCATTGCTAACCGAACGTCATCTAGGACCCTTATCAGTGCAGATTCCGTTCTGTATCCTACTCTATATGCGGATTGCTTCTCACCTAGAACGTCATTGTTTATAATGAAGTTATTGAGTTCAGAGTGAGCAGTCTTATATAAAACCTTCCCATTCGCGCATAACAAGTTGATACCCCTAAAATCAGCAAAACTCTTTGGGTGATCGTTCTTCTTCAGTGGCATGACCAGTGCTTTCTTCCATAAATCTGGGTAAACACCGGAAGATATTGAACAGCGGTGAATGCCTCCAACTTCTGAAGCATTCCACTATAGCCACCGCTTCTCTTTCAACTGGAGGGTGATCTTTCTCCGAAGGACCCGATGTACGAGAGAAAAACGCTACGGGACGACCACCTTGACTGAGAGTAGCAGCAAGAGCCACTTTTAATGCATCGGTTTCTACAATCTGGGGTTCATCGGGAAAGATTGACGTTATGATAGATTTTGAGATGTCTATCTTAATAGTTTTGATAGAAATGAAAATGAAATGACATGGTAATATATTATCAACACAGATCAATCATATGAAATCTATTTAGTGATTTAGAAACGAAGGGTTCAGTGAATGAAGAGAAAACTGAAGATTTGGCATCAGAAAATTATTCTTTACGTGGTGAAACTAGAGCTGGAAGGAAGTCCCTTAGGAAGCCAATCAGGCCTAAAAAAGAAATTGAAAAGGTAAGCCCCAAGTCTCGTGCCAATCCAGTTGTTGTGGGTCTGCAATCACTGCTACGGGCATCCGAAAGTTTTGATTTGACGAGTCCTGCTAAGTGGCTAACTATAGTAGAATTGCATCTGAATTCTATAGAGTAAGAGGACATTGTATCAACTCTTGAAAACTATCTAGGTCTTGGGAAAAATATCGTTAACAAAAGGGCAAACTTTTTGAAACGCAGGCAAGGGACAGGTGTACCTTCACAAACTTGCTGGAAGTTGTGAGCTCGGTCCACGATTTGATTGTCATTTTGCCAGAAACCGAAAATTGCCTGAATCTCTATGAATGGATGACGGCTTTTATATTTCTGATTGAGTTTTTCTATACCTAATAGCCCCACTGGCTATTCACCAGTTATGATATTTATAAAATCATCGAGTCAAAACTGACGCTTGTCATTCTTAATGATATGTTTCTTTATCTCATTTAAAGAAGCACTTATGGAGGTACTCAGTTGAAAGTCATCAGTCTTTGTTACCTGCCGGAAAATATTTTTTTTTGCAGCCGTGATCATGCAAGTTTTTGTAAATAGGTGTGGTCGTGCAGTTGATGTTGTGTTGTTTTGCTTTGCCTGCTATAAAATCGTCCAAAACGGTAACTGTTTTGCCATTTCATTCCTCAATCTCCTCGTTCAGAGGCTTCGGAGCCCCAATTTTCCGTTTCATGTCATTGGTTTGTAGACTTTCATCTGGTGACTATCTCAATTTTGTCGGCTTGAAGAAATTTATAATCAGCTGGACCATTGCAGTAAAAACACGTGTGATTGAAATTAATGTAGGTAAAGTAGACAGTTGAATGATGATGGAGGAAGTTGAAGGCAAGTCCCTTCAAGTAGTTGCATAACTGTTAGGTCTCGTGTAGTCTTTTCTGCACGAAGCATGCACCACTCCAGTCGTCAACTTCTTTTCCATCCTTTGGTCGTATTCCCTCTCGATGTTTGCCTTCAATATCTCTTGGATTCCTTTTCCTCTCACTACAGTTTTCTCATTGCACTCCACCGGCAGTTCACAGACACAAATGAAATACTTCTCGTCTGCCACTCACTAGGCGAGGATGGACTGTACTCGTACACCGAAACCAATAGAATGGACAAGGGAGAAATGAACGCTTCACGAGCAATAAAATTGTAATGTATTTCTATTAAACTTCGCGGATTGACAGGTAATGAAAAAACACTAGTAAGTAGAGATGCAAAATGAAAACTATGATTTCACTTGATACCTCAACTCTAGTTCTCCTGGAGTGCAGGGCATTGTCGTTGAGGCAGCTTATTAAAATATACCTAATATAATACAAGTATCGGGGTTCAACGGCACATAACTAACTGAAGGACTGAAGGGGTTTTTTTTTCATTAAAAACAGGTTACTATCTATTTAACACTTGTAAAACATTTTGGATTTGATAGTGTTCATGAAATTAAAAACAATCACCAATGTTCCTCCAACATAGGAACTGCCGCCTCATCCTCCAATTCCAGTGGCCGCACTTTTACTCCGGGCATCTCGTATCCGAAGGGAAACCGCTCGAATTATGGCGAATTGTATTTTTACTTTTACCCATCCCACAAGGTTTGAGAATGGCTTATTCCACTTATTCCACTCCTCTTAGGTTCACTGTAAAATAAAAAATAAGCCCGCAGTTGTAAAGATCGTAAAATTTCCATTCATAATTGTATCAGTTCACCAACTGTTACGCGAACTGTTCTAGTGAACGGTGGCAGTGTCACCCGACGACTGCCGCGCCCTAGCTTATTCGAACCCCAGCCGTTCTGAGGTAAGAGCTTCTCTCTCTTTTTGCGCGTATACCTATTAATTATTAGATAAACCATTATACAGTTATAACTATACCTAACCCAATAGCTATTCTCACATACCTACACCCCAGTGCGGTATCTCTTTCCCCCATTGAAGTGTATTCAATAATATACCCTGACCACAGCCAAGTCAGATCTCCTCCTGTTAATACCTTTCTACTGGAGCACCATAAAGAAATCGGTATTAAAATAATTCCAGTGATTAATTGCTGTGTCTTACCTATAAACCTTTATCCCAAAACAATATTTAAATATATCAAAATATAGTATAGACAATAGAAAAAATTAATCACGATGATCATTAGATTGTCACATGGTAGCAAGCTAAACATCCACTAACGGCCGCCCCAGCGTCCCCAAACTACAAGCAAACATATAAATCAACTACTCCCCAATATCAACAAAATTTCTGTTTCCATATCCAATCAAGAACCTAATGTGAAACTCGAATAAAGAAGCTTCCACGGCTTTCTGCCATCCATCTATCCAAAGACTTTATCATATTCTACGACCTGTACATACAGACCCATTTGTCTATATTTGTGGCTAGACCTTGGTGTACTATCGCCCCAACAGGCTGAAAATATCAGCAGCAAGCCAGAAAGAGGCAACGTAATCGCGAACATCACACACGAGTTCTTCAAAATTCACATGTCCCTAACGGTCCAAGAAACGTGGGACATCGAAAACCCCAAAAACATAAACAACCTCCGCTTGGCACTATTCCATAGCCAACCCCCTACCAGCTCAAAACAGAATTAACTGCGACGCAAAAAGTTCGTGAATCGGAACGCCAAACCAGTAAAACGCGAACGTCAACATGGAATCGGCCCAGGAAACCACGAAGCTTCAGAGATGCGGGGCGCGAAAAAAACGAATCCAATTCGGTGTCCACGATATGAGATGTACCTGGACGAAGAATACGCAGGATACTCTCACACGAATGGGGAACTTTAGTGTGTTGGAATTTCACAATTTTGACCTCAGAATCGGATTCAGCGCACTTGAAAACCCTCTAACAGCAATTTTCAACTCAAAAGACCGTTTAGTTTGGCCAATAAACGGGTAGGAATATCGCGCGTGACGTAGTAGTGCAAGGGAGTTGAGGGTTCCCCCAGGCGGGTGGGGGCTGTGACGCCATCGAGCAAATGAATTTCAAGAGCCTTATTACTGGTCAGATAACCATCATATAGCACCTTTTTGGAAAGCTCTCACTAAGATCTCGCCATTGAGCAAGTAAAAATAACCGTGAAAATTCCCCATTACCGTAAGTTGACCACTGAGCGGAAAGCTTTATTTGCATGCGCTATGTGTAAATCTGAACCTTCGCCGACCATACAATAGATTATAGCAGCGATACAACCGCAAATCGAGGCACAGCAACAGCAAATGTTCGAAAACCTGGCAGAAACGGTATAAACAAATTTAAACATCCTAGAAATGAACAAAATTTACAGGAAACGGTAATAACATCGAAACAAACAATGCAAACAACCCCCCAATCAAAACCAACCGAGACAATACATAAAATACAAAAAAAAAAAAAAAAAAAGAACCATACGTTCTTACCCCCCCCCCACCCCTCAAGATATCATGACACAATTCATGGCGCATCAAGCCAGATTAAATGACATGATGGTGAATTCGATCACCCACTTGAACTCAAAGATCCGTCAACAACCGTCTCAGCCTATTCGTCTGATCTCTCTCAAAATTGGAGAGTAGCCGCCAAAGTACGATTTAATCATCCCATATCAATTACATCAGTAGTAGATGCTGCGCATGCGCGAATGTTAAATCCATCTATCATAACGAATTTTCGTACAAAATGAAGCTATTACAATGGTTCAGAAAATTTTAAAATCAAAATTTAAAAAAATATATCCTACGGACGATGGTTGCTCATTGCAACGCAAACCGGTGAGGGTCATCTAAATAAGCTTCAATCAACAGGTTTCTACATAATTGTTTTAAACAGCCTACGGTAAAACCACTAGGTCCCTAATTTGAGACCACTGTGTTCCTCGTTCATTGCGAAGTAGTGGGGGAAGTTGAACTCGTTTCCAGTCGATCTGGACAAGCCTCAACTAAGATTAGCGTGCTCCTCCTGGATCCTTAAACGGAATTTTGCGAACCTGCCTGAACGGATTCTGAGGGGTGAAGAACTGACCTTGGTCCTGACCTAGGCCGCGGGAAGTTAACCGGTCCCATTGCACCCTCCCCGCTCGCTTCGCAACGCTTGTCGGCTTCTTGGCTCATTCGCTTCAATTGGCCCGCGGCTACCGTCACAACATGTACCGCTGTCTACTCCTGCTTGTCTGCCTTGTGCGAATAGGTACGTACGTACTTCTCTTGGAGATTCCCGTCTTTTTTTCAACTTCAGGGGGACTTTACCCCCTCAGAAACAAACTTTTTCTCAGGTAGCTTGTGGCATTTGCATTCTCATTAGGTGTCTTCTTCAATTTCGAAATTCTCCAATGCAAATGGGAAATCTGTATAAAAAATTAAATCATCTGATTCATATAAATATATTGTTGCCGAATACCATACAAAATATAACGACATTATGATTTTTATAAAGTGGATTTAGCAGCGGAGATGTTACATATAATTTTTATTCTTATTAAGAAGGGGGGGGGGGGGTAATTACACATAATTTTAGAGATGTGATAGGATATACTTGTATACTTCAATAGGTATATTGATGGGAGGTGTTGGATATTATTTTGGCTCCTACCATGAGTTTAACGACCAGCAACAAACTATGAATCGTAGGAATCGTTTGGAAAAATGGTTTTTTGAAGTAATATATTGTTTATTCAGCGTACAAAATAAATACGTAAATAAAATAATGATAATAATAAAAATCAGTATAAGTGGTAGAAATTACAAATACCTCAAAAAATTGTTTTTATTGCTGAATATTATCTAGAAAAGTTTATTTTCCATAAATGTAAAAATATTTGTGTACGCCCTATTTTAAAATTTTGAAATTTATCATTATCACAGACTGTTATTACAACTACATACTACTAATATTTAGAAAAATTGTGTTTGACATTTAATTGAATGATGTGTACCTATTAATGTGCACTAGTAGTTCTCAAATTTAAGCGAAACGTTTAATGAAAATAGTTAACTGCCCTTTATGTCATTATAAGTTTCCATGCCGGCCGAATTGAATATTACAATACTTGCTCCACTATCTCTTCACAGAAAGGCTATCCGATATACCCGGTATAAGTAGTAAACTTTGTGTAATTATTTACAACGGTTTTATTACATTATTGGAATATACGTACGTAGTTATTTTTTGGAAGTAAACCGTACAGTTTGAGAGAGGGCAAAGCATTTGTTTTCTGTAACAGTTAAAAAGGTGAAAATATTAAATCGAAATAATGAAATTCAAGGTAACTAGCTCGAAGCCCACTTCACACAAACTCTGAAAAATGATGGATACACCACTTTTCGCGTCGACGCCTAGGTAGAGGCCTCCTTCAATCCAAGAACAATGAAATGCATAACAAACCATTCTCTGCAATTCCTGAGAGAATTTTGAAGTCGTTTATATAGGTACTTTGGAAACTGTATTATTGTTACGAGGGTTACCTTAAATCTGCACAGAAGCTACTATCAATCTGAAAGCGATAGTGTATATAATACCTAGTGGATCATCTATGGCCTAACCTGAGAAATCACTGAAAATGTCATGGTACTCGGATATTATATTAGTATAGTTTTGCCCGTAACAAGGATAGTTGGTCAACAACCTTATCCCCCATAAAAGTAAATCGCAAGTGGATATTTTGATACTGGAAGATTTTATCTTATTTTTTCCTATAAAGTGAAGGGAGCAAATCGTATTTTCAAGTACCTATCTACCAACAGTTTTTTTTTCAGCTTACAATAAGTATTGTTAATGAATTCAATGAATGTGTTTTTTTATCTAAGAATTTTTATTACAAGTCTAAAACGAATTTGGTAGTTATTCAGCACGAAAATTTGTTACGTCCAAATTTTTGGTAATCAAACTTATTATAAAAAATGTGCTGCAACAATTTGGTACGAATTTCCAGAATTGTATCATTTTTGTTTTAGCGAGGTTTGAACGAATTTTACTGGAAATGATACACATTGTTATGCATATACTTTGAAATTTATAACAAACACACCTTTCCTGGTAATCTCTTTCATTGTTTATATTTTACTATTGTATTCTTACAGAAAAAATCTACTTTTACAGAATCTTCTCGGGGACCTGCCGATGAGCAGTTATGGAAGTACTTCGAAAAAGAAAGCGTAAGTCCTGAATATAATTCGATTTAAAATAAAACACGCTGATATTTACCACTAAAAAAAAAAAAAAAAAAGGTAAATTCGGTGTTAATAGTTAACATGATATTTGACCTTTTGAAATTGGTCAAGTTCAACTCATATCATCATTTGTAGTTAAAACCAAATTAAAATTAGAGTACAGTCCTGGAAATTTGAGTAACAGGAACAGGATAAAATTGACCCGAGAAAAATTCACACAGGAATAAAAGAAGAAAAGTTTCAGAATTTTCGTATAGTATTTATCAGGGTTTGAAACGAAGTTATATTCATTTTGTGGAATCGCTCAATATCTGATTTTGAGTTTTATTTTTCCGCCCATTGGTTCATGTGTTCCGTAAAATAGATCAAAATAATTTGAAATGTAATACACAGGCTCAGTTTGCGAACTTGTATAGATAACCCCCCTCCCCCCACCGCCTTTCCCCTCAATACCAGGGTTACTGTGGGAGGAAAATGAGGTTTCCGGGATTTAGACTATTATGGTATGTGAGGAATCGTTTTTGAGGAAATTTTGGACGCCGAATCGATTGAGATGAGTCCCAAACCGGCCTAAGTGAATTCGGTTGAGATAATTGAAATTCTAAATGGAAAAATTACTTTTTGCGCCATAATCTCTATCAAAATTATCTAGAATTCGGCACACAGGCTCAATCTGATACTTGGTTGACCTCGGCATCTCAACAGCCAGATCCCACCTAACTAAAACCTGCCAACTAATGCTTGGTCAGTTAGCAACTTACCTGTAAAATATAGGTATGTATTACTACCTGACAGTGAACACAGAAAACAGTGGAATGTGCAGTTATAGTGATTGTTATTACCCAATCATCAAGTGATTGGTTTTTTCCGTACACCTTTGAAACCGTACAGGATATAATGTATATTATGTGTTTATGTGTGTCACGCCAGGTGGTAACTTTCTTTGGGACTGAGATAAAAAATCCGTTCTCCCGCCTTGCCCTTAATATTTTAAATACGTCACTGAAAATGTTAAAAAACTGATGAAATTATCAAAATTACATCTGTTAGCAGGAAATTTCTTAGAAATAGTTAATCAACTATGAACTACCTCGTTATAACCTAGTTTTACACTTCAACTCACAAATTTGAGTTCATTTGGTATTATACATTTTTTTTGTGTTTTCAGAGGCGGGGGGGGGGGGGGGGGGGGGGGTTTAACATTAAGTAACGCCAATCACTACAACTGCACATTCCACTGTTTTCTGTGTACACTATCAGTTAATAGCACATATCTACATTTTACAGTTAAGTTGCTAACTGTCCAAGCAATATTCGGTAGGTGTTAGTTGGCTGGGATCTGGCTGTTTAGATGCCGAGGTCAATGTGCGAAATTCCAGATAATTTTGATAGTGATTATGGCACAAAAAGTCATTTTTCCCTTAGAATTTCAACTATCTCGAATTCACTAAGACCGGTTCGGGACCCATCTCAATCGATTTGGAGTCCAAAATTTCTTCGAAAACGACACCCCACAAACCATAGTAATCTAAATCCCGGAACCATCATTTTCCTCCCAGAGTAACACTGGTAATGGTGGGGGGGGGGGGGGGGGGGAAAGGTAGGGGTATCGGCCTTTAGGATGATGGGATATTAACTAAGTCCCAAACTGAGCCTATGTACTAAATTTCAGATTATTTTGATCTATTTTAAGGGACACGTTTTGAAGTTCATTTGTTTTAAAAATATCGCTCAGAAAATAAAACTTTTACCAGTGAGTGGAAAAATAAGACTCAAAATCGGATATTGAGCGATTCCAAAAAATAAATATAACTCCATTTCAAACCCAGGTATTTATGCTATAGTTTGAGCGTTTTTGAGCGCTTAGTGTTCACAGGAATAGTCAGCGATGCATTTTAATTGCATTACAACTCTTTTAAAATAATTAACTGTAATACAAACAAACTTTTGAATTTTCACAATTTGTTTGCATTTTTCATGGATTTTTTCTTTAAATTTTCAGTTAGATTCAGCTACGTTTTCAAGAACAAGTAGAAATTTTTTATTTTCTAGTTCATAGGTGATGAACTTTTTCTGAGTAGTTTTCTGCCAAAATACATATTGTCTACTTTTTTTTAAAATTTTTTCAATGATTTTTAAAATTGAAGCAACTCATCGAGTGTTTTGAGAATTTATCGAAAAACCATTCGGGTACCAGTTCCAAAACAGAAGTTAGTGGAAAACGTGGTATAAATTCACGAAAAATAAAGAGTTACAATGTTTTATCGATTTCGGCGGTTAGGCCATCATCAGTAACAAACAATAACTTGTTAACAATAACTAACAATAACTAGTTTTTGTTTCTTACTGATGATGGCCTTACCGTCGAAATCGATTTAAAATTGTAACTCATTATTTTTTGTGGAACTAGACAACGTTTTCACTAACTTCCGTTTTAAAAAAGGGTTTCCACAACTTCGTCGCGTGTGATTTAGTTCGGGTATCTGTTGGTGTTATTACTTAAATCAACATTTTATTGAATTGTTCCCAAAAAATGAATTTATTCACCGTATAAATACTATTTTTTTCAACATGTTTTTCGATATAAGTGCGAAATTCGACACGTAATTAAGACTCACTGGCATCCCCCTCCCCACCACAACCTAACGTTTTACACAAAAAATGGTATTTCTCAATGCTATAGTAGGTATTTGAAAAAATAATACAGGTACGGTTTCCGATAAAAAGCCAGCCATTACTTAAAACGAACGAAGAAAGAATTCACAGTGGTTTTGGACTGGAATGAGCGTGTAGGTTGCCCGCATCTGCACGACCGCGTGCTCAACGCTGAGACGGCATTCCAGTAGTTCTAATGACAGTTCTAATGGCTTGAGTTGGAAGACGGACTCACGATAATAGCAGATGTACTTCATGTTGATTAGATCGAATGCGCCGGAACTGGTCGATTTTGAATAAATTTCATAGATTGTTTGGGTTAGCTTCAAGAATGTTCTTTTGCCAAAGTTTATGAAGTTTGGCTCAAAAATCATACATCGGCCGGAGATGTGCCAGTAACATCAGCATCAGTTTTGATCAACCCTAAAGGGTAGTAATTAAGGGCCAGCATATTAAAAAATCGAGATCTCGAAAACTTTTGAGGTAACAGTGATGTTTTTTTGCTTTTCAATGATAAATATAAACCCAAAGAATCGATTAAAACTATCCCCAATGCTGTAGGCTGTTCGTTTTCTATAAGGGCTTGAACTTCGGAAAAACCTAAGGATTTCCTTCCAGGCACGAGAGGATAGTGAGCTTCTAAAGTTGATATAACAGGTGGCTCAGTAGGTAAGGGGGCTGACCTGCGAGCTGGAGCGGCAGCGCGCCGGATCGTTCCCCAGCGGAGGCAGCACAATTTTCCCTTCCTAGTCACTTTCTAGAATTTTTTTTTCCACAAAGGTTTATTTGTCATGTTTATTATTGAGTCCATCGTAACTTTAGTCACCTACAGATGGATCAGTGAATCTGAGTTAGGTGTCTTATTTTATCTCATTAATTTCAATTCGTCGATTTATACCTGCAATATGTACCTATCCACCATTATACTTAGATTTAAGTTCTTGTTAAGTTTAAAGGGGCGAATAATCTATATTAATTATATTATAATTACATCAAATACATTGATTGAAATTAATGTGCAAAGAACAAGCAGTTTCAAATTAATATGCAGTGTATGCAACCCTTCTACTCTAATGGGAAGATTACATAGTCATAGCAGTTTGTTCCTCAACTTTACTAAAAAGCGTAAAATTATGGGTTCCTGGTGCTGTAATGCAGTGAACCCAATGGCGAAGCGCGAAGCCCAGAGTTTCGACAATAAATCTATACTGTTTTATAAGAATGAAACTCCGTTTGTTTGTCTGTCGTCTCTATGCACGGCCAAACGGCTGAGTGAGGGGAGTCTACGAAGTTCTTGGATTTTTCCGAAAGGGGACATAAGCAATTTTAAAAATTTCTACTCCCACCCGAACTATGGGCTGGAGGGCGGGAGGGGGATGGGAGCCCCTTTTAATGCGCCGTTTTTTTCGCCAAGCGCTCGATCTTCTATCCACTGCCACATTAAAATTTGATCGAGAGCACTTCGTATGTCAGCGACAAAGTTACGTTTCAGGACCCGTAGAACACGATGGTGCTCAAAATTGCCGAATGATCTCGTACTCCGGGAGATATCAGCGAGAATATAAGGAAATGACGAAAAAAATGCGTTCCCCGCTATGGTTTTTCTGCCTTAGACCCAGTAAGTTTCAACGGTTTTTGCTCGGGTCGGTCTTAAAATGTTTGTTGGAGCACTATTTTGATCCCATGCTAGTTTCGAGACATGAAATTGTGTTTCCCGGTTGTAGTAAACGAAAATGTAGACGAAAACATTGGTCAATCTTCCTTATTCTATCGCAACGCAGTTATCTGACCTTTGCCTTAACGAAAACGTTAGTTTTAGAGCTACCGCTCTTCCTTATTCCGTCAAAACGTTATCTTTGCTTTCGAACCTCTTGATCACGAGAGGTTTCCCGTTTGAAAGACGGGTAGAAGGATAGCCTTTAGAACAATAGACTGGAAAAACAAATAGATACGTACAAACATTTAACATCCGACAGTTCTGTTAGTACTGAAATTTTCTCTAAACTAAACTTTTCGTGGTTCCGCATAAGATGCCGCGTTTGATAGTCAGAAAAAAACTTCTGCCAAGTTGCAGTATAACTTCCTCACATAGAATACTTAGCAAATTATTACACAGCAATTTATTATTTTCGATTTGCCCCTTTTATAAGATTTATTTTTATTTATTTATATTATTTTTTCATCCCCTTGGGATTGTCATTAGAAAGGGATTGTAAGCAATTTTCAGATTTTCCATCCTCACCCGAACCATGGGCTGTAGGTATCGATGGTATGGGGACTATATCCAGTCGCATCTATACATCCTACAAAGAGCGAGCGAAGCGAGCAACATCCCCTTCACATTTCAAATCACCATTAGTGATCCACCGTTTCCAATTATTCTACATGACCCATTCAACAGTAAAGACCATCGGATCTGTTCAGGCAGACCGAGCGAGCGAAGCGAGCGAGAAAACTAGTATACTACTCGTATACCTAAACGGGGTTTAATAATTATGGAGTAGTGCTCTGCGTAGAAGGGCTATATAATACAGAAATAATAAACCTTTGTGTAATAATTGGCGGCGTTTTTTAATGGTTGTCTGAAGTTATTTTATGGAACAAATAGTAATTTCTCAAGATCCAATGGTGAGATTTTATTCCAAGTTGGAGTGTAGTTGAAGGATGCACTGAAGGTGATTACCCATGAATATGTGGATTTATCATGATTCGATTAATGATTATTGATATGAGAACTATATCTACCTACGCATAAGCAAAAGTAATTTTTATTGTCTGAGACCAATCGTCTTACGATTTGGCCAAATCTTATGAAATTTTCTAGGATAGTTTGGTACTGTTTATAGGATTCCCTACAAGTTTCACGTTGCAGTTGTATCGTCGATCAGCTTTCGTCGTAACATGTGCTTTCGTCGAAACGTAAAATTGATTGCCAGAATGAACATCGGAAATTTTTGACTAATTTTGATGATACTATCTGAGTAATAACCTTTGATGCTCCTTATATAAATTCCATTGCCGTAGGTTTATTAGTAAAATTTTTCAACATATTCGTCTCGATTTTCCATAAACTAATTCCACGTGTCCTTATTTCCATAAGTGTGGAACCAATCGCCTAACTTGGCAGACCTTTCGTCATTTTCATCGTATTGGAGTTATTTTCCCTTCAACTTCATGAATTCCGTATTCTGCTTTTTCTTGATATTAGGAACGCCATTTCTAGTGGTCGTCACCGCTTCTATTAAAAGGCTGAGTTTCCTGACGCGAGATAATTTAATCTCACGTCAGATTTATTCATAACCTTGTTTATGACAGACTAATGACTATATAATGAACTAGTAGTAATTGTTTACAGCTAATCGATGTCATTATGGATGCCAGAATTCGAGCAGAGTTTTTTTGATGTTGCACAATCAACGACTTTGTTTTTAAAAATTATCTCTGAAAATAAAAATCTCATCATATCGCTGATTAAAAAAAATAAATAAGAAATAATAATAATAAAATAAATTAATAAATAATAATAATAAATAAATAAATAAATAAAGTAAAGTAAAATAAAATAATAATCTTGGAAGTTTTCTTGGATGTAAGTCTTGTATGGTTCTAAGTATGTGAATTTTGTACAAGGTTACGACTTTCTGATACGACATGACAATTTGACATTTCGGCGTTATGGTAGTATATCCACGAAGAAGACATTTTTGTATACCTAAAGACTTTAGACATATTGTTGGGCGGTGGATAAATTGGACTAGTTATAAACACGGAGTTATGTTTATTTTATTTTTTCTATTTTCTCCAAAATGGACTGAGGAATTTGATGATATTCATAGATATTACCTCTTTCAAATGAGCGCGAAAACGATAGAGGTGAAAATTTAAATGATTGTATAATGTTATTAGTTATATTGCTATGATATCAGGTTTTTACAAATTTATTGATAATTTATTTTTGTAAAAACCTGTACATAAACTGATAAAATACAATACATACCTTCTAGCAATTTCCACCAGCTAATGGAGAAGAAAACTTGTAGGTGCAAACATTCTCCAAAACTCTTTTTTTTTTAAAGTTCTCTTTAGCAGAATAGAATCTGCGCAGGAATCACGCAATTAGTTTAGTAAAATCGCTCGTTCTTGATGCCAATAGAATGGGTGTCTAGAAGGAGGGCGTACATTAAAAATCACGAACGAGAAGGAAGCGGTTTTGGTATTGTAAACTACCGGTAAATTCCAGTAAAGTGCAGTAAAAAAGAAGAGACTTGGGCTGGAAAAGAGACGTAGAAGGGCGAATATTATTTTTTTAAAATCTTAAAAAGTGAGATTTGAAAGTTTTTTTGTCCTCCTGAAAAGTTGCAAAAAAATAACAAAAGCCCTTCTTCTAGACACCCGTTCAATCATAGTGCTACCATCCGAAAAGCTTGAACGGAAGCAAAGTTGTATGACGTCTTGTACTTGATCTTATTAGCGAATTTTCGTTCTCCAAAAATTTTAGAACCGTAATTCTCATTATTTTTCTTCATTTAAATCCGTTTCAGTGCATTCTGAAACGAATCCTGAAGTTTAACTCTTTTAGCAAATTTTCGTTGAAAATAAATCTATTGCAATGCTCGGACAATTTAAAGATTAAAATGTTTGAAAAATTTTTCATTGAAATCCGTTTTGAGGTATTCTGAAACAATTACTGAAGTTTGCGCTTTTTCATAAGTACATATATTTATTTACGTATATATATATATATATATATATATATATATATATATATATATATATATATATATATATATATATATATATATATATATATATATATATATATATGTATCATTCCAGACGATAACTCTCCTTAGAATTGAGATAAAAATCCTGTTTGAAATTTCAAAAAAATGACTAAAAAAATCACTAAAAAGGGCTAACCAAATTATCAACGATTAACTAGGACATTAAAAAATGTATGCACAGAATTATGCTGGAAAACGTACTTAAATGCCATTAATATTTGCTGGAAAATGTATAAAAACTTTAAAAAAAACTTAAAATGCAAAATCCTTTTTGAATCACCGAATTTTATTTAGTATGTTTTTTAACAATTGTTTAAAAATTTAATTGTTTTAAACAATTTCTTTCTACAGAAATCACTCAAATTTCCATACAATTTAACATATCATAGGTCATACGATAGATAATTTTAAAAAATTCATACGATCATGCTGCCTGACTGGAACTTTTTCATATACATATTCATTCATATTCATGTACATATTTTCATATGAAAGTGTCATTTCAGACGATAACTCTCTTTTGGAGTGAGATAACAATTCCATTCTCGCGCCAAAAAATCAAGGTTTCTAAATGAAAGGGTGAGTTCGGTGGCCAGCACCTTTGGGCGCATTAATTGGTCAAATTTCAAAAAATTTGCTCAACAAATCACTAAAAATGACTATAAAGTTCTAGTAATGCAGTTAGTATGATCATATGACCGAATTTTCGTATATATATAATCGTACATTGTTTTGAAATTCGAGCACTTTGAGTGTCAAAAAATTGTTAACCACCAATTTCGTGGCAAAAAAAAAGAAATCTCGTTATAATTAATATTCTGCAATTCAAAAAAGATTTTGGGTTTACAGTTTTATCGATTTTCTAGCAAATATTAATGAAAATCAAGTAAATGTTTGGGCATGATTCTGTGCCTAAATCTTGTTCGTTGATAAACTTTTTTTTGTCTGAAATTCAGCTAAAAATATAAATATAACGTTTTTAGCCATTGTTAGTGATTTTTTTAGCACATGTTTTTAAATTTTACCTATTTAATGTACTTAAAAAGGCCGGGGAAATCCTGAAGAGAGTTATCGTTTGGAATGATGAATAAATAAATGAACATATATATATATGAATATATATAATTTAAATATATATATATATATATATATATATATATATATATATATATATGTATATATGTATATATACATATATTTAGTATTATGTGAAAAAGTTCAAACTTCAGGAATCGATTTAGAATGCCTCAAAACGGATTCCCTCTAAGGAAATTTTTCAAAAATTTTGAATTTAAAATTTTTAGATCCATTGCAATTGCTTCATTTTGTACAAAAATTCGCCAACAAGGTTAAATTCTTCAACTTCATATTTTCTAGCCGAATTTCAGTTAAAAGAAGTTCAACAATCGTAAAAATCAACAATAAAATAGTACATTGAAAATTCAAGCAACAAATATATATTAAATAACAATTACGCTGACAAGTGTACGTAAATTTCATTGATATTTACTGAAAATCTGTAAAAACTGCAAAATCAAGCTAAAAATCCAAAATCTTTATTGGATTTCACAATGTTATCTAGAACGAGTTTCTGTTCATAAAATTGGCAGTTGCTTTGCATTCAAAGTGCTTAAATGTCAAAACAATGTAACAAAATATAATAGGTACACGATAATTCACAAAAATTCGATCATACTAGCATGTTGCATGACTGGAACCTTTATTGTGAGTGAAACAATGAAGAAGATATTTTCAGAAGAATGACGAAGAGTTAGTTCAAAAAACAGCACCGATCGCGAAAAATGTAAATTAAGTAGTGAACATTGTTTTAGGGAACATTAAAATGATAATCAGGTGCCCAATTTACTTTGAAAATGATCTCATTATGCTATTTAGCTGTATAACAGAAAAATATTTGTAACTTTGCAGCAGCTTCTGGTAGGAGATCATCCTCATTAAAACTTCTGTGGGGAAACCCTCACGAGTTTACGATCATTGAAAATTATGTGAATGAATCGTGATCTCTTAGACTGCTGTTCAGATCTAATTTACTGCTGAATTACGTTTTTACAACCCACAGCTCAAGAAATACCATCGTGATGTTCTAGAAATAAACGAATTTCACCTGAAGTGATATTCATCAGAACAAAAATTGTATGTGATTCATGAGAATGGGTATATTTCATTCAGGGCTGTTTCGTTTACACGATATTGGATAACAGTAGTACCATAAACGGGAGGATTGGAAATGGAATCGGCTCCGTTTAGTCGCCCAGTTCATGTTGATCCATAGACTTTATTTATTTATTTATTATTCATTCATTTAATTTTATATATTTTGGTATGGGTGTTCCACATCCTACAGATTAGACAATATCCAAAATGAATCTGCTTCAAAATTTGGCTTCCAAATTATACTTTTGTTTCTCTTTGTTCACTCTATGGTGGCTTATGTTTGAAATGGCATATGAAACCTCTCATTTATTAAACGGCAAATGGCACAGTCGGGAGCTATCCGGCGAGGTTTCACACTTCATACTGCGTTATAAATAAAACAGTGAATAGTGATACCAGGGAGTGGGTAAATTGGTTGAAAAGCTAACATGGACACTTGCTGTTTCCCTTGCTGTCATCAAGAATCGGTAGATACCTGACCTAGTTAATAGTCAGCTGGGACAACCCAAGCATGAAAAAAAGATAATAATAATAACTAAAAAAAAAGAAAAGAAAAAAAAAAAAAAAAAAAAAAACCCCATAAAAATACGTTTCAGACGGTTCTAAGACCGAATCCTTGGAAATAACCATAGGTGTATGTCTCTGTGTGATTTAGTATGTGTGTGTGTGTGTATGTGTGAGCCAAATTTTGTCAATGCTGCCAAGGCCACAACCCTCAACCAATTTTCGAGATTCTTTCTTGATTCAATCCCAATTTCGGTCTAGTTGTGCAGCAAACCTCGAAAATTCTGAATTCCGTGATAGAATAGGGGGAATGGAGGGGGTAAAGCCTGAAAAACGTGTATTGTTTTTTCATCAAATTTTGTCGACGCTACCCAGACAACAATTCTCAACCGATTTTCATGATTCTTATTTGGTTCGATTCCAAATTTAGTCTTGTTGTGCAACCAAACATTGGAAATTTTGAATTTGCTGTTGGGGGGGGGGGGGGGGGAGATAATCACCGATTCGTTCAAACGCTGCCCAAGCTAGAAATCTCTAGCTATTTTTGTGATTTTTTTTGGATCTTATATCAGGAGTTCAAATTTCATTATGGAAAGGGGTGAAAGGAGGGATAATATAAATGGAATCATGATGTTTTAACTAATCTCGTCAGATTTTCCTAATTCTTTTTTGTTCAACTATGAATTTGGTCTAGTTTCGGAAGGTATATCAGGAGTTTCAAATTTCATCATGGAAAGGGGGTGAATGGAGGGGGTAATAGTAATAATTCATGATGTTTTAACTATCCTCGTCGGATTTTCGTGATCACTTTTTGTTCCATTGTATCAAGCACTCCAATGGAAAGATTTCTTATCGCTCTATGGGCGGTCAAATTACAAGAGGAAGTGGCAGCCTTGGTAAATAAATTAGGCAATGAAGGTGTGGATGGGAAGAAATCAGAGCGTTAATGACCAGTCGTTTGGTTTATCTAAATAAACTTCCAGGAGTGCGGCCAATCGGAGTTGGGGAGTGCCTATACGAAGAGTAGGTATTTGGGAAATGCATGGCAGAGGTCACGTGGAAGGAAGTTACTATTACTTGTATGCAGTCCCAACTTTTGGAGAATTGGATGGAGGTATTGAAGGGGCTATACATGTAGTTAACTCTCTATTTGAAGAGAAAACAAAAAATGCATTATAAACGGGAGTTTCTTTCTTATTTTATGGTTGAAATGCCTTTAACTCAACCGTTAGGATCATGGCTTTATGGTACGCTCGCTTGTACTGGCCTAGCTTTAGCCGGTTTTCGTTTAACCCATAGAAGGGACAAGTGAATTAGTACTGCAGGGGACGACCGAGAACTTGTTTACCATGAAGGTACCTCAGGGTGAACCCTTACCACCTCCATTACAGAATCTCTACATTGCTCCTAATTGAACTATTACGAGGGGTGGACATTTGTAACAGCTGGTTCATGGACGGTTCGTTCAGCCAATTGAAAGAATTGTGCGATGGTCTTTTGAGGCATTGCTCTAGTTTGGGTACCTATTACCTACAAGGATCTAAATCGTACCTGGTGGTTTACCCAGATGATAAGAGAAAAGCTGAACACATCTTTGACAGAACGGTCATATCAATAGTCATTGGCCAGAGATTCTTAGGCAGTTATGTGTGTCAAGAGGAGTAGAAGAAAGAGTATCTGTTTCTGAAGATGAATATATAGGTTGAGACTATCAGAAAACTATCTGTTGTAGGCGAGACCCAGCCCCAGGGTGACCAAATAGCTTTTGTCAAGTCGTTTCGATTCAGATGGGAATACATACAAAAAGTACTAGTGACAAGCAGGGAAGAATATCAGCCATAAATGGATAAGAGTTTCATGTCATGATTTAATGGATGAGTTTCATGTCAGCTGTGATAGGGGGTGAAGTTTCTACTGAAGAAGCACACATTTTTCTTTAAAAGTGAACAAGGCAGGTTTAGCATGAACGGATCCAGTGAGAACTGCAAACCAATATTATGAAGGATAGGTTCTGTTGCACTGGAACTTCTGATGAAAAATGAACAGTTTTTTTTTCTGGGGTTGTTGCCTTTTCCGTTTACGGTAGTAGTTTTTGAGGGTTGAGAAAGTTTCAATTGACGCTTGTCAAATTTTTAAAATGTTTAATGCTTAGCGCTTTCGCCATTATCGGCCTCGACAGAGCTTGTATTTAGTGGTTATGTACTTCATCTTTGTCTGATTTGGGGCCTCCTCAGCATCCTAGAAGGTACCTTTAAATTGGAATGTGTCCCAACTGTCCCAAAACCTCGAATCCTTCTCTTTTATCAATGTTAAGAGTGAAAAATTTTTCCAACCTGCATTATCTTTCTCAGTTTAAAATCAAATTGACTATATAGACACCGTTAAACGTATAAGGACAGAGCTATCAGACAATGAGTGATAAAACCACCAGATTTTCACAGTTTCCCTTTAATAAATATGACGAAACATTCCAACCCTCAAAAACTACTAAAAAAAATGAACAGTTGTTTACCTTAAATGAACATCAACCTCAGATGTCAACAGCAAAAGGAATAGATATAGCAATACGTATGCAAGCCAAGATGCATTGCTTCAGTCGACCCTTGATAAGTTTTCAGCAGCACAGAAGCGTGCAATTGAACAAGCTGTCTTGAATAAAACCGAGCATCTTCTGCTGTGGCTTCAATGGAGCCGTGGTGACAAGAGCGATTGCTCCACCAAGGCCCACACAGGTTGGGGATTTTGTGGCCACACCCATGAAGTCGACCCCAAGGTACTAGAAGACCTCCAATACAGATCGAGCGGGGATGGGTGTCTGTCCTACTACAAAGCACTCCACATCCACCACCTTCACCTTATGCTGGCGACCTGATGGGACAAAGGGGACCGATTTAGAAGGGTTGACCACTAGACCACACCTGGCTAGCTGCTCAGAAAATACGTAGAGGGTGATCTGCAAGCCCTCAAGGGTTTCTGCGTGTAGGACGACGTCATCGGCAAAAGCCAATGCACCTACTCGCACCCCAGGGGCGAGATCAAACCCTATTTCAGCTGGCAGCTTACCCAAGGCTGTATCAACAACCAGGTTGAAGAGGAGTGGCGATAGAGGATCCTCCTGGTGTATCCCACGCCCACTTACAACATCCTCTGACATTCCACCTTCTAGCTCAAGGACCGTCTCGCCTTTGTGGTACAAACAGGCAACATACTCAATTAAACGAGCAGGTGCCCTAATGCCATAAAGGCAATCGGTTATGGCGACATGGCTACAGTGTCAAAGGCCTTAGCAATGTCCAGAGTGGCAAGATAGAGCTGCCGTTTCTAGATAGGGGCCAGTAAAATGACAGTTTGGAGAACTGTTAGGTTCTCTGCAGTGCCATTTGCTGGCTGAAATGCTCTCTGGACGTCACCGTTGACACCAGCCACTTGAAGCAAGATGCCAGAATCTTTTGAAAGTGGCGGAAAACTACCGACAATGTTGAAATCGAGTGGCAGCCCCACGACCACTTCCTCATTTCTTTGGGATGAAACGCTTTCGGAGGTCTTTCCAACAGAAGTAAAAGGTTGAGGATGAGCAGCTTGACATTCTTTGGGGGTTTATTTCAGTGTCAGGCAGAAATTCCATCAGGTCCAGCAGACATGGAGTTTTTGACACGGCACTTATGTGCCTCGTCACGAAGCATCAGCGTGCACACAATGCTGTGTAAGGAATCTCCAGTGGAAGCTGGGGATACCACAGGCTCACCAGGGTCGTGGCTGGAAGCACTCATGAGTGGCTCCCAAAATTCCATAAACTCCTGGAAAGGGGGCAAAACTTGCTAATCCCCAGCTCCCTCCACTATCTCCGCAGCTACAGGAGGTGGATGCTTCCTCCACTACCTCTGTACCCGCTGGTATTCCCACCTCCTCACTTTTTTAGCTGCTCTACGACCTCCATGGGGCACCAATGTGGGAGGAACCCTTGATGCGCCGCCATGGTACCTTCCTCAACCTGTGGGAAGACACTCTACAAATAGGCTGTAACATCGTCCTACGAGCTTTTAGGCCCCTCAACAGCCCGCCTCGCCAGATCCTGCTGGTAGGTGATCTCATAACCTTCAATACCTACCTACTCCCCGAGACTCAACTCTTCAGTCTTCAAGTCTTCAAGAAGACCGAAGGACCCGCAGGAGGATTGCTGAATGGTGGGCTACTGCCCCACACCTGACGGAGATGCGGGAGAGGCCCCATGGCTATTTGGCAGGATTGCATCCCAGACATGCGGCTTATAGTGGGGCCTCAGGCGAAAAGATTGAATGGCAGAAAGCGTGTACATGGGGAAACGTGACATTAATATTCCGTATCCCATTACACACAGCCTCTGCCTCCACTGCTGCCACTCGCCGCAAATCCTCAAAAGCATACCTGGGTGGCTCTCGCTCTATATCTATTGCAGCGTTGGCCTGAACAGGATGCTTCTTCCAGACGTGGGCACAAGGCCACGCTTGGTACTGAAGGCACATTGGGCAGTGGGCACATTGGTGGGTATTCGCAGGGGCAGCACACACACACACACACACACATTTTTTTTTTTTTTACAAAACTCCCCTCAAAGGCGGAGGGGGCACACCATTAAATTGAAAAATAAACAAATAAAATAAAAAAGTGGGGAGGACGCCCAGGTTTACCCGACGCCGGCTCTAGGGATAAGGGAAGTTGCAGGACGAGGAGGAAGAATGGGATGAAAGGAAGTGCCCCTATAGAATGACCACCAGTTCAAGTAAGAACCCCTCAGGACGCGGGTGGTGATACCACGGAGTACTCCTGCAGAGATGCCCAACTCGAGTAACTCCGTGGCGCTTTTCCCGCACCACACCCCGAGCCATGACAAGGTCGCAGCCATGACCTTGATGTTATTAGGTGCCACTCCTTTTAGCTCAGATATCGCCTGTCGCAGATCATTTCTATCATATTAACTTTTCTTAGCCCGCCAGGTCTGCTCCATGTCCACGCTGCCACTGTCAACCTGGACATCCAGGATAATGGCAGACCCATCGGGCTTGACAGCAACGATATCCCGCTTCTTGCCCCGGTCACTCGGCATGTGATATAGTCTCTCTCTCCCAACAGCCCAACCGCTGGATGACAGAGCGCCTGCTATCTGCTTGGCAACCACATCCTGACGGAGAATGCGGCCACCGTGAGTACAAGGACACTGCTGCACTACATGATACAGGTTCTCATTTTTACCCCGACAGGCACGGCAAAGGGTATCCACTGTCCCGCGACTACTCCTCGAACACCTCACCGAGGTGGCCAATGTGGCCACCCGGACGGCATGAAAATGGCGGTAGTCGCGGGCCCCAATGCCCTCTGAAGCCCATTCCACCCACTGGGAAGAGATGGGGGATTCAGAGCACTGTCGGAGTTCTTTACCATCTACTGACTCATGCAGCGCAGCAGCGAACTCAGCAGATGAGCTGGGTTTTGGAGCAGTTGGTGTTGCTCGATCGCACCACAACAACTGCTGCCGGACAAAGTCCAGGTCAGCAGCAGTGCGGGCGACCTCCCAGCTCGAGCCCCTAAGGGCAAGCAGGCGCTGGCGGCGTAAAGATGGGATGCTGGCAGAAAGAGAGACAATACCGAGCCCACCGGCCTTGACCGGTGCGTGGATGTAAGCACTTGGGACACCAGGTGGAAAGCCTAGCCAAGAGCGCACAGCAGAGCGAACTTCACGATCTAACTCTAGCAGCCTCCCCGCAGTAAGCCTGCCAAAGACTAACCCATAGGTTAGCTTTGGCAGTAAGTACGTGCGAAGGAGGCGCAGCTTCTGCTGTGGCTTCAATGAAGCCTTGGTGACACGAGCTAATGCTCCACCAAGGTCCACACGGCTTGCGGCTATAGTGGCCACACCCATGAAGTCGACCCCAAGGTACCGCCAAACCTCCAACAGGGATCGGGCAGGGATGGAAGTTTGTCCTAAGACAAAACACTCCTCATCCACTACCTTCACCTTATGCTGGCGACCCGACGGGACCAAGGAGACCGACCCACACTTAGCTGGGTTGACCACCAAACCACACCTGGCTAGCTGCTCAGCAAATGCGTTGAGGGAGATCTGCAAGCCCTCGCGGGTTTCTGCGAGTAGGATGACATCATCAGCAAAAGCTAATGCACCTACTCGCACCCCAGGGGCGAGATCAAACCCTATTTCAGCTGGCAGCTTACCCAAGGCCGTATCCACGACCAGGTTGAAGAGGAGTGGCGACAGAGGATCCCCCTGGCGTACCCCGCGCCCTATAACAACATCCCCAGACATCTCACCTTGTGCCTCGAGGACCGTCACGCCTTCGTGGTACAGACAGGCAACATACTCGATTAAACGAGCAGGTGCCCCGACACCACGAAGACAATCGGTCAGGGCAAAGTGGCTAACTGTGTCAAAGGCCTTAGCGACGTCCAGAGCGGCAAGATGGAGCTGCCGTTTCTTGATACGGGCCAGCGAAATGACAGTTTGGAGAACTGTTAGATTCTCCGCTGTGCCATCTGCTGGCCGAAATGCTCTCTGGACGTCACCTATGACACCAGCCACTTGGAGGCGAGATGCCAGAACCTTTTGGAAGTGGCGGAAGACCACCGACGAAATAGAAATTGGACGGTAGCCTCCAGGCCCACTACCCCCTTTCTTTGGGATGAAAATTGTCCGGGCACGGGTCAACGCTTTCGGGGGTCTTCCAGATAGTAGCAACAGGTTGAGGATGAGCAGCTTAACATTCTTTGGAGCTTTATTCCAGCGTCGGGCGGAAATACCATCGGGTCCAGCAGAAGTGGAGTTTTTGACACGGCACTTATGTGCCTCGTCATGAAGCACCGGCGTGCACATGATGCTGCGTAAGGAGTCCCTGGTGGAAGCTGGGGGTACCACTGGCTCACGAGAGTTGTGGCTGGGAGCACTCATAAGTGGCTCCCAGTAATCCAAAAACTCCCGGAGGGGGGGCATTACTTGTTCTTCCCCAGCTCCCTCCAGTACCTCCGCAGCTGCACGTGCCGGATGCTTCCTCCACAATCTCTGGACACGCTGGTATTCCCGCCTCCTCGCTTGCTTAGCTGCTCTGCGACCTCCACGAGGCACCACATTAGGGGGAACTTCTCCCTGGTGCCTCGCCACGGTCGCTTCCTCAACCTGCGGGAAGATCCTCTGCACATAGGCCGCGACCTCGTCCTCCAAGCTATTTGGCCCCTCAACAGCCCGCCTCGCCAGATCCAGCAGGTAGGCACCCTCATAACCAACAATATTGCCTACCTGCTCCCCGAGCCTCAATACTTCAGTCTTCAAGTCTGAAAGAAGACCGGAGGTCACGGGGGAGGATTGCTGAATGGCGGGCTGTTGTCCCACGTCTGTTGGAGATGCGGGAGAGGCCCCACTGCTATTTGCCAGGATTGCATCCTGGACAAGCTGCTTGTAATGGGGCCTCAGGCGAAGAGATTGAATGGCAGAAAGCGTGCGCATGGGAAAACGGGCTTGCAAGAAAACATTAATATTGCGTACCCCATTACGCACTGCTTCCGCCTCCTCTGCTGCCATTCGCCGCAAATCCTCAGAAGCATACCTAGGCCGCTCTCGCTCTATATCAATCGCAGCGTTGGCCTGTACTGGATGCTTCTGCCAGACGTGGGCACTGAGGCCCCGCTTGGAACTGAAGGCTCTCTCGCAATGGGCACACTGGTGGGCATTCGCTGGGGCAGTGGATGAGGAGGAGGGATAGGATGATGCACACACACACACACACACACACACACACACACACACACACACACACACACACACACACACACACACACACACACACACACACACACACACACACACACACACACACACACACACACACACACACACACACAAACAAACAAACAAACACATACACACACCCACATCAATCAAATCATGAGAACATTCTTAAATTCTTCAAAATTCCATGGTCAGAAATTGATTTGACTTCTTACAATATATACGTATTTAACATATTGTCAATATTGAGGGAGGGCGATTCTGTGATTTAGTAAGAACTTCCACAGTTGCACTATAAACATTTTTCTTTCTTAAATATAAATTCCAATGATATTGTTGCAGAAAAAGTCGACTCTTACGACTTCCGGTGGAAATCCAGTTGCTGATAAGACTAACGTCTTGACTGCTGGTGAACGAGGTCCTCTGCTACTTCAAGATCTAATTTTCATTGACGAAATTCAGCACTTTGATCGAGAACGGATTCCTGAACGAGTTGTTCACGCTAAAGGGGCAGGTAAATATTTTAGCAAAGAATTAATATTAATTTTATGAAACTTTGAAAGAATATTGGTGATAATAATGATAATAATAATAATAATAACAATAATAATAATGAAACATTTAAAATGTAACTTCTTCCTCCTCAAAATTTGTCCAAGTCGAAAACAAAACAAAACAAAAAAAAAAAAAAAAAAATCCGTCTACCGTTTGCTGGGCCAAGCCGCCTGAAGCTTCTTCCCAAACTACTCAATCAATGTTTTTATTTATGAATGTATCAAAAATCACATGAATGAACCCAAGTTGATCCGAATCCTCGGCATCACTTCTGATTGATACCACAGGGATGATTGAAATAACAAAGTTCCTATACGCAGCATGATCGCACGACCGAATTTTCTTAAAAAACCGTATTAATTAATTAAGTGTTAGCTTGTTTTGAAATTTAAGCACTTTGAGCGCTAATAGTTGGTTATTTTTCTATTTCATGGCAAAAAACTTGTTCTAAATAACAATGTGCTTTTCAAGTAAAGATCTTTGGTTCAAGCAATTTCTGCAGTTTTTAATCCATTTTTATTGGCATATATCAATGCAATATGCGTACATTTTTCTGCATAATTTTGGGCGTAATCTCTTTAATGTTCTAGATGGCAAATTTCTAGATGTCATAGATGGCAAATTTCCAAGTAATATTCTGCTAAAAATATTTTTGGCCGTTTTTTGCCATCTAGTGATTTTTTTCAGCACATTTTTGAAATTTGGCCAATTTATTGTGTAAAAAAGTGCTGTCAAACAAACTCATCCATTATTTTGGATTGGTTGTGTTTTTGGGGTGAAAGAAGGGATTTTTTATTATCCTTTATTTTTGTTTTCCAACAATCCTAACGAGAGTAGGGAATACATTACACGAATAAACAAATATGTATTATGTAATATCACGGCCCCACCACCACGGGTGTGTCGGTTTCCCACTTGCTTGTTTTATATATATATACATATATGTATATTTAAAAGTGTCATTCCAGACGATAACTGTCATTAGGGTTGAAATAAAAGTGCCGTTCTTGCGCCGAAAAATCAAGCTTTCCAAACCAAAGGATTGGTTTGATGGCCAAAACTTTTTGAGCACATTAAAATGGTCAAATTTCAAAAAATGTACTAAAAAAATCACTAAAAATTGCTAACATGTCTAAAATTGTCAAATTTATATTTTTTAGAAGGATATTAGCCAAAAAAAGATGATCAACAATGAACTAGAACATTATACAATTTGCGCACAAAATCATGCAGAAAATTGTACTCAAATTTCATTAATATTTGCTGAAAAATCTATAAAAACGCCAGAAAGAGCTAAAATTGCCAAATATTCCTTGAATTGCAGAATATTATTTTGAACGTGTATTGCTAATATAAAATTAGTAGTTAACTGTTAAGATCCGCTCAAAATGCTCGAATTTAAAAACAGTAAAACAAATTTTAAAATAATGTATTCTAGTACAATATGTTTTATCATATAATATAGTAAGATAATTTACGGAAATTCGTTCATACGACTATGCTGACTATGCATACTTTTTTGCTGCAATAGTTTTATCTACTTGCACTTAATAGATTTTTCCTCCGGAATAGTACTTCAGGGACAATTCATAAGCGACAATAATAATGAAAATGAAATAATGTCGGCATAATCTGGTTGTTTGCCTCTAAGGTACAGAAATATTCGGTACACAAACATTTGAGAACCCTTCATCGTTTGAGCGTATTGTTGAAGATAGGTATCCTCCTTTTGGTCGAAAGACTGACCATCCAGCGATCAAGATGAACCTTCGCCATTGAAGGCGTCCAGGCGAACGAACCCGCGGCCGTTTCCGTGGCTTCCTTTCCACGGTCCTCTGCCTATTACAAGGTGCAAGCCGTTCTAATGAGGCTAACTAGTGGACAGAGGAAGTCCACCATTGCAAATTAATCGTTTCGCAGGGGCCACTTCAGTCATTATTGTCCATCCTAGGTTAGTACGAGGAGCAAGGTTGGTGCTGGAACATCCTCACATGAAGCCCCAGTGATTAGAAGCCTCCCCCCCGCCTACTCTCATTTTATCGTAACAGAAGAAAATGATAGAAAAAATATGCTAAGTAGAATTTTCGGTCATGAGAACTAACATGAAATGAATTATACACATTTCGCGGTTCTCACTCTGTTGATATCTTGAAAATTGAATCCCCAAACGGCTCCAAAACATTTTCGAACATTTTCTTGATTGAAATCCATTTTGAGGCATTCAGAAACAAACCATGGAGTTTATGACATATATACAGGGTGATTCCCTCGCAGATGCAAAAAAAAAAAAAAAAAAAAAAAAAAAAAAAAAAAAAAAAAAAAAAAAAAAAAAAAAAAAAAAAAAAAAAAAAAAAAATTGGGTGAAACTACATTAAAAATGGAGTAAAATGCCGCCAACTGCATATTTTTATCTCAATCCGTTTTCGAGATATGATTTTTTAAAGGTTTTTCAGGAAAACCATGTTTTTTTCCTTTTAACTCAAATTTCTCCAATTTACTTCATTCAATTTTAACATTTGACCACATTTTCGGAATCAGCATTAAATTTACTATAAGAATAGTGTACTTGGGTTCTTAAAGTACCATCCAAAGGCCCTCACATCAGCTCAAACACTGACGATTTTGAAAAAATAATATTTCTGATAATCTTTAAAACTTTACTGCTCTTCCAAAACGAAAATAATATTTCTGATAATCTTTAAAACTTTACTGCTCTTCCAAAACGTATTCTGGAAACTGGAAAATCTCATGAAAACTGCTTCATCTAATATGCTTTCCAACGGTATAATCAAGTTTACTTTTATTTTGTTATTTAGTGGAGAAAATTATGTTTTAAAGTTGAAAAATGTGGGTTTTTCAATGAAATTGTTGGTTTTCTCGAAAGAAGACCCTCCATGAACCTACGAGTATGGGGTCAGTTTCTATGTATTTTTTCACGCTGTATCGAATGGTAACATTTGTAGATCTCTCCAACTCCGTTATAACCGAGTTTTACACTTAAAATCGCAAATGTTTAGTTTGTTTGTTACGATTAAATGTATGTGTGTTATGGGGTAAAACTAGTTAATTAAAGTGTAAAACTCGATTATAACGTAGTTGAGAGATCTGCAAGAGTTTCCATTCGATCCAGCGAGAAAAAATACATAGAAACCGACCCCATACTAGTTGGTTCATGGAGGGTCATCTTTCGAGAAAACCAAGAATTTCATTGAAAAACCCACATTCTTCAACATTAAAAAATTATTTTCTCCCCTAAATAACAAAATAAAAGTAAACTTGATTATACCGTTGGAAAGCATATTAAATGAGGCAGTTTTCATGAGATTTTCCAGTTTCCAGGATTCTTTTTAAAAGAGTAGTAAAGTTTTAAAGGTTTTCAGAAATATTATTTTTTCAAAATCGTCAATGTTTGAGCTGATGTGAGGGCCTTTGGATGGTACTTTTTAAGAATCCAAGTACTCTATTCTTATAGGAAATTTAATGCTGATACCGAAAATGAGGTTGAAAGTTAAAATTAAATGAGGCGAAGTGGAGAAATCCTAGTTTAAAATGAAAAAACACGGTATTCCTGGAAAAACCTTTAAAAAATCATATCTCAAGTACGGATTGAAATAAAAATATGCGGTTGGCGGCATTTTACTCCATTTTTGATGTAGTTTCACCCAAATTTTTTTTGCATTTGCGAGGGAATCACCCTATATATATATAGGTATATATATATATATATATATATATATATATATATATATATATATATATATATATATATATATATATATATATGTCGAAGCCCTATTGTGAAATCAGCCTTTTTCTAAAAAGCCAGGCCTTTTTACAATACGCCGCCTTTTCGTAATAAAAACGTTGGAAGGACAATCAGCCTGTTATTTTTTTAGCCTTTTTGTAAAAAAGCTCGAAGAGCTCAGCCTTTTTGCCATAACCATTCTATTTGACAAAAAGGTCCTCTATGTCCAACTAATCTGTATTTTTACTAATCTGTATTTTGACTACTTGAGATGCGACTTTGAGATGCGAGCTTGCGAGCATCCAGATCACCAAACTGAACAAGCATTATGACCGAAATGTCCAACTGATTGTCATTCCATCGTTTTTATTACGAAAAGGCGGCGTACCGTAAATAGGTTAGGCTTTTTGTAAAAAACCTGATTTCACAAAAAGGCTACACATTCCAGACGATACCTCTCCTCAGGATTGAGATGAAAATTCCGTTCATGCGCCAAAAAAATCAAGTGTTCCAATTGAAAGGATGAGTTCGTTGGCCAGAACTTTTTGAGCACATTATGTAAATCGGTTTAATTTCAAAAAAGTGCTCAAAAAATCACTAAAAATTACTAAAAACGGCCAACAATTGTTAAATTTATAATTTTTTGTAGAATATTAGTCAAAACAAAATTATTAACGATTAACTTGGACATTAACAAATTTTTGCACAAAATTTGCTGAAAACGTTCTTAAATGTCATTAACATTTGCTGAAAACGTTCTTAAATTTCATCAACATTTACTGCAAAATCTTTGAAAACTGAAGAAAAAAAATTTAAAGATCCAAAGTCTTTTTGAATCGCCAAATTTTATTTAGTTTGAGGTTTTCCCCTCCATAAAATTGGTTTTTTATAATCATTTCTTTGTGGTATAATTTCGATACAATTTAACATGAATAATAAGATATATTTGAAGAAAATTTGTTCCTTCGATCATGCTGCATGCTGCTGGATCTGTTGGAACGATTGTGTAACTAAATAACACTGCATTGAATATCCCCGTTTCCTATGGTTACGGAAATTTGTGTAATTTCCCAACATATATTGGATTATTTTCCGTCTGATAGGTACATTGTGTATACAAAACATTTTACAATGTCAATTAACATATTCTGAATAGTATTCTATTATTAAAAGCAAATTTATGAATTTGATACTTTTTTGCAATCTTTATCAATGTTTTTGAACATTTTAATGAAATGTGAGCACTTTTTGAGAACGCATTTTTTGAGGTTTGATGAACTTTTTCAAAGTGACATTATGTTTGTGACGAATATAACGATTTTTAGCCATTTTTTTAACATTATAGGTACTACTATTATTATCTACATTTTGGATATGACTGCTTCCATCTATATAAATCATTCACATGTGTATCAGTGAACATAAAAGCTTGAAAGTTGAAATATTTCATCATCACTATTCATACCAAATACGAAACTAACAAATAAATAAACGACGTGTAATAAAAAACGTGTAATTGGCGTGTGGCTGGGGATGTGCAAGCGACAGGAGGAGGTGGAATTGTGTGAATTTTCAGCACGAATAGCTAATAGGTATTTCAGGTATAATCCAAGCCAAAGAGAAATGATAAGGCTCACCTCAGATGATGAGAAACTATAGCAGTTATTATTGACTAAAATTAACTGTCTGGATCACGCGCAACCAAATTTTTGTTTGGCGAACAAGAGACGAATGTCTTTCCAAGTTTGAACTTCCCAACCACGTGATTAATATTCACCCTCTCATTTTACTAACAAATCCGTTGGAAGGGATTCTCGCCTTCGGCTGACATTGATCCCTTAGAGATCATGGCAGATTGAATTCGTACAATTAAAGGATCACAGTTGATTCATTTGTAGCGCACAGCAAATTTCTGGTGGATGGCGTTCTGTTTGTATACATTTCTCATGTACAGTTATAGACTGTTTTTATTTCATCTCTGCCTGATCCAGCATAATCACATGAATTATAGAATAATATTAACTTGGTAGAAGCACAGCACCCCAAAGGGATGATTCTCTGTCGTCGAGTTCGCGAAGTCTGTCTTCATTTAAAATCCAAACGAGAATGCAAAAGTCCAGCAAAAAAAAAAAAAAAAAAAAAAAAAAAAAAAAAAAAAAAAAAAAAACATGCTATGGTGCACCCGCATACCCCGAAACAGGTTAAGATACAGCAAATAATTGCCCTTTCAAAAACGACGTTTAACACAATGCATCTTGCCACTCAGTTCATTACGAAATTATATCTATTTGTTAGCTTGCACGGAAACAGACACGCTATAGGCAATTTCCAAGAAACTCGAAAAGGCTGATAGCAAAATTCGTAGTTTTAAACCAGCTTTTCCTTTTTACTAGGAAAGAGATGCATCGGCATGCTATCATGATTGCCCCCATTTACAACTCATGGCTTTAAACGAGGCGCTAATTGAAATGAGGGGATCTGTGAAAACGTAGTTGTGCTCCGAATCACAATGATTAGCGGACACTCAGAGAGGAACACAACCAAAATTGTTGAGAACGGTTAAAAATGGCAAATGCGAGTGAAGACTATAAATTTGAAGGAATCTTTTTTTTTTTTAGCGGATTTTCGTAGATTTATATATATATATATACATATCATCCCAGACGATAACACTCCTTAGTAGGATTGAGATGAAAATTCCGTTCTCGCGCCAAAAAAATCAAGCGTTCTAAACGAAAGGATGAGTTCGTTAGCCAACACTTTTTGACTATGTACATTAAATTGGTCAATGTCCAAAACATGCACTAAAAAAATCACTAAAAATAGTTAACTTTTATTGGCTGCAGAATTTAAGCCAAGAAGAGTTCTATCAAAAACGAACTAGAACATTAAAAAATTTACGTAGAAAATCATACAGAAAAATGTGCTCGAATTTGATTAATATTTGCTGAAAAATTGGTAAATCCCTTTAAAAAAGCTTAAAATTTTCCAACCTTCTTTGAATTACAGCATATCATTTTGAACGAGTTTTGTTGCCATAAAATTGGTAGTTAACTATTTCTTTACATTTAAAGTGCTCAAATTTAAAAAAAAACTAACAATTTAATACGATAATCAACGAAAATTCGCTCATGCGATCATGCTGCTTGACTGGAACTTTTTTAAATTTCCATACGTAATAACTATGTACACTCACTTTGAAATTCCCGATATACGATCCAAAACCTTTACCAAGAGCCAAGTGGAGAGTTCTTGGATCTTTATAAATACCCTGGGTTCTCAGATACGGAGAATTCGATATTGGGTTCTGGTGCCGTTAGGTGTTCACTGTTGGTAATGTAGTGCTTGGATAATGTGTTTAGGGTTGATAGCCACCATAAAAACTCAATCATAGGAAGTTGAGCACATAAGCAAGTTAACAGCCTCCCGTCCAGTCCCGGACAGTTTTTTTTTCCGTGGACAGGCGAGGAAATCTTTAGGATTCAAAAGTAGGTAGAAGTCGGATCTCGTAAGAATCTCGTAAGAAGCGCGTGAGGGACCGCACTCCAAGTTATGTAGGATTCAAACCCACTAAAACCTCACCTTCCTTTTCCCGTGTTGGATCCAGCTTAGAAGTATTTAGCACGTTACTTTAGGCCTAGTCTAGGAAGCTGTTTTCTCGCATCATGTCCTCTCTTCTCTGTCTCTCTGTTGAACAATTCTTTTCTTAAGGACTTCTTCAGTATATTCAGCAATGACAGTAGAATGTAAAAAGAGTTTGTTAGGCTAAAGTAGGTTGATTGATCGAATCCGCCCTATCGGGTTTGATAGGGAGGTTGAGCTGGACGAAATGATCCTCCCACGTAAAATGTTAGAGAGCTTGCAGGTTGGTTGGATCCTACCTCTAAAATTTTGATTAATTTGGTAAGAACTATGTATACATCTCACACTAAATAAATGGTAGGATTTTTAGTCACAGGAGTTTCTCCATAGCCGACGTACTGGCACTAGGAATTTGAGAGTTTTTGCAACGCTGATTTGTAGTCGGGTGGGAGGAACTACAAATAGTAATGGAGCATTGCGCATGCGCGCAAAATTCTAACGGTTGGCGGTCCATTCATTGTACGAATAGAAAGACCCTATTCTTAGCTCAAGGGAAGACGAATACAGCTCCAAATACGCATGTAAACTTCCATGATGATAACCTAAACTCTTTTTTCTTTTTTTTTAATCCTTTTCGAGGTGGCATGACATGCATATTGTAATATCCGTGATTTTCAAAAAAGGTAATGGATAATGGATTCTAAAGTTTCACGATCTACCATCAGACCGAACCCGTTCAAATTTGGAGGGTATTTGGGTAAATGTCTGAGGATGGCATCCTACTAATATCGTTGAAATCGGTAAACATTGCACATGCCATACCTGACATTGGTTGTTATAGGCGAAGCTCCGACACTAGTAGATCGATTTTGGTGAAATGGGTAGTATTGTGTCACCTTACAGAGAAGATAGACACAGAGAGAAACTGCTGTTTTCTCCTTTTGTCGTGTATTAGCGTGTCCACATCTTCAATATTGTTTAATTATTTTCAATAATGAAACGCAATTGGCCAAGGGAAAAAGTGTAAAATATCGCACAAATGTTGGTAATAGGTACGTGTAGGTACATATTTATAATATACATCTTGATCGTTGGTCATGTTGAAGTTTCCAAATGAGATCAGATTCTCCTAACCAATGGCGAATTTCGATGTTGCCTTAACAAGTACCCTTCCCAGTTCCCTTCCTTCTACTACCACATCTATTTCTAGTGAAAAAATTAAACCACATAAAAGTAGTTGACAATTCAATACTTCTTCCATTATGAAAGAAAAAGTGGGAGTTTGACCATATGCTCCCAAGCCGCTGAAAACGGCCCTATTTCCTCCCGCCTGGGGAAACCAAACTCCCGTTATGCTCCCAGTCCAGCAACCACCGCTGCCGTTATGCTCCCGCCAGTAGCGTCCGTCAGGCCCTTATGATCCCAGCATCCCCCCGGTCCAGGTAGACTATTTCCTCCCCAAATGGTCGGTAGGCTGATGGAAGGAAATAATTAAATTATGTGATCGTGCAATAATTTAATGCTAAGTACTTAGGTATATATGGGGCGTAAACCTGTGTCAATAATGCCAAAACAAAAACCATAATCAACCGTCAATAAGGAACAAAAAGCCAATCAAAAAACAAACAAAGTACTTAGGTATATACGGGGCGAAAACCTGTGTCAATAATGCCTAAACAAAAACGACAATCAACCGTCAATAAGGAACAAAAAGCCAATCAAGAAACAAACAAATATGACTATAAATGAGGGCGAAGTTTGTAAGAAATGACTCTGACAAATTTGTAAAGCGTAATTTCATTTGAGTTGAGCTTGTTAATCCACTTGGTTAAATATTCAAGACACTACATTACAGATTCAATGAGAAACTGAGGAATTCCGTGTTAGATTACAAGTTCAACACTCAAGGTTTTATCTCCGGGCAGAGGTCACGGGAAAACAGTACGGGCTAAGCGACTGACTTGATATGGTCAAACTCCCGAGAAGATGTTATCTCCGAGCAGAGATCACTCGCTGGGAGCATAACAGTGCTACGCGTGCAGAGGTTTGGGATCATATCGTCCAGCCCGCCGTTTCGTTCGGGAGGAAATAGTCTTTCCCGCGAGCGGAGTTTTGACCACTGGGAGCATAAACGTCTACGCCCGAAAAAGTAGGCTGTAACTACATTACAAGTTATGTAGGTAAACTATAACTCAGGCTCAAATGAAAATTCAGCATAGTGTAGTCACGTTAGTGTGACTTTTGAATCATTTCATTCAACTGTCCGACGATTCCCCATTCGTACTGTACGACTCAGTGGTTAGTTTCTGGTTTGATTAATCTAGAGAAACCTCTTTCGTACAAAGACTCAGCTGAACGACTCAGATGGAATACTACAAAACCTCTCTATTAATTCTTAATAGTCATATAGTCACTCTTAGTAGTTTTAAGTTGACAGTAGGGAAAAAAAAAAACCGTTCAATTGTTTGGAAATTTGAGCACTTTGAGCGCAAAGAAAGGGTTAACTAATATGCTATTTTGATTTTCTAGAATTTTTTAAATCGATTTTTTAATTAGCACTTACTAATGTTCTACATTTTTCAATGCACATAGTTGATCTATATTATTAAAATCGTAAGTATGTCTGTCTGTACATTGATTAGAATCATGAAATTTTGCGTTTCTTTTCCGTCTCATGCTATTTGTAGACGATTGATACCATTTTCTCAATTTTTCTCTGTCTATCTGTCTGTGTATCTGTTTGTATGTTTGTCCACTTTTCACGGTTACAGGGGTCATTGGAGAACGTATATGAGTGGTGGGAAATGTCTGAATCAGTCCAACTTAAATTATAGGAAATTTGAAGTTCTTAAAATTTGAGCCAGAGGGGTGTTTTAGGGAAGGGAGGGGGGGGGGGGGGTGAAATTGGGTATCTTAGACAATATTGAAGGGACTGGGGGTCTGATTGGGCGAATATGTTTGGATTATTCTAACTTAAATCACAGGGTAGGTACTTGGAATTTTTCAAATCTGCCTCATAGGGGGTGTTTTTGGTGAGGAGGGTGAGGGGGGGGGGGGGGTAGTATTTTTGTCATCACTGAACAAACTGGGGATTCGATTGTCGAATATGTTTGGATTACTCTAATTCAAATCAAAAAATACTTTTTCCAAATTATTCAAATTTGACCCGCAATGGAGGGAGAGGGGTTGGGGGAGTTAAAGCGTTTCTAACGTCACTGAACCAACTGGGGATCTGAAATAAGTATTTTTGATAACGTAAATTTTATATACAGGCTATTTAATGCCAAATTTCAACTTTTCAACCTCTATTCCGCTCCCTTCTGCTAATAGTGGTTATAATTTAGTAATAGATAGAAGAAGAAGTTAGAAGTAGTTAGAATTTAGTAGTTTGAAGTTATATGCATAGATTGAGAAAGCGATTTTTTTATTGGAAACGATGCTCATAAAACCCGAAAGCTGAGCAAATAATCTAAAAAACGTTATATGTTGAGCATACTACGAGTTTTCCGCTAGAACATATATTAAGACTAATATTGATCTAAGATCACTGTAAATTCGTCCTAAAACATGACAGAATAACTATTAAAAAATATAAGTATACCTGAATTGTTGATAGGTTTTGGAATATGGAGGACGGATATTCACGTACTCTGCTAAAAATTATTCTTGGCGGATTTGGCCAGTTTTTGCCATTTTTAGTGATTTTTTTAGAACATTTTTTGAAATTTGACCAATTTAATGTTTAAAAAATGTTGGCCAACGAATTCATTCATTCATTTGGAGAGCTTGATTTTTGGGCGCAAGAACGGGATTTAAATTTTAATCCAACGGAGAGTTATCGTCTGGAATGACAAAAGCGCAAACTTCAGGAATCGTTCCAGAATTCCACAAAACGGATTTCAATGAAGAAATGTTTCAAAAATTTTGATTTTAAAAATTTCCGAAACATTGCAATACCTTCTTTTTTTACGAAAATTCGCTTAAACTCGTTCTAAATAGTATACTACGATTCAAAAAATATTTTGTATTTTGTACCTTTTCTGTTTTTTTTTTTTGCTTTTTTTTTGGCAAATATGAATTGAATATCAAGTACATTTTCCAGCAAAATTTTGTTCACATTCTTTTTAATGTTCCCGGTCATTATTGATAAACTTTTTTCTGACTAAAATTATGATAAAAAATATAAATTTAACAATTTTTGCAGTTTTTAGCCATTTTTATTGATTTTTTTGAGCACATTTTTTAAATTTGACCAATCTAATGTGCTTAAAAAATACCTGGTTAACAAACATCCTTTCGGTTGGAAAGCTTGATTTCATGTGGCGAGAACGGGATTTTTATTTAAATCCTAAGTTGTCTGGAATGACAAACACATCATATCATATGATATGAATATGAATATGATATGAAAAAGCATTAAGCTCTAGGAATCGTTTCAGAATGCCTCACAACGGATTTCAATGTAGAAAATTTAGATTTTAAAATTTTTGGAGCTTTTGCAATAGTTTAATTTTACACGAAAATTTGCTAAAAGAGATATCAATGAAACCAACAATTACGCTGGGTGATCCGGAAGATGCACAATAGTGTGCTAAATAATGAATTCGTACGAAAAACGGAAAAAATATCCTGCTAGGGCAACTAAAAACACCAAACATGGAAGGAAACGATCTACTAACTACAAGTGAAATAGAGCGAAGGAATGCACGAGCCAATGGATTACCAAGAGGGGATTAAGTGAACAATGACCCATTGACGAGGAGAGAGCGGAGGGTTGAACTAAGTCCAATAAACCACAGGACCCAATGTGCCTCTGCGGCATGTTTTTAATCGACATGCCATTTAAGCTCTATTGGCGATATGTGGATCACATATCAACAGCGTCAAATATAACCAACGTTAAAGGTTAATAGGGCGCAAAATCTTAAAAAAATATTGAAAATAAAAATAACACACGCAGTTTGCGTAAGCAAAACCAACTTTTCGAATAGAGATAGGTAATAGGTACCTATATAATTAAGTAGATGAATAGTATTTAGAACACTTTCATTTCTTCTGAATCAGAAGAGAGGAAACACTATGATTTATTATGAAAATTGTGAATGACATGCCAAAAAAAGGTATACGGGAAAGTTCACAATTGGCATACCTAGGCGAAAGTCAAGTTTCACTGTTCAAATTTCGGTGATAATTTGTCACTAAGAGAATCGTGGTTAATTGTAATTTTGTCTTAATCACTGGAAAATTTGTTAGAAAATGCTTTCCTATTTACGTGCCACACTCAGGGTGTAGCCCGTCATTTCATTCGTCCCTTGGTGTTCTAGAGAGGCTACCTGTCAAATTTCGTTGTACTCAGACAGCCGACATAAATATTAGCACACTCAGCTGATGAGGATGGAGCCTGTAAGGTCATTTGTCTCTTCTTGCCCCAGAGAGGATTCCTATTATTTTCTACGGCTTAGGATGAACAGGAGAGGTTTCAACTCACTCAGGTGATCAGAATGGCGCCCCTGACTTTGCTCGTCTCTTGTAGTCCCAGAGAGGCCCCCTATCAAATTTCGACGTCCTGCGGTGAATAGGAGAGATTTGAGCACGATTTTGCTATCATAATTATTGATATTACGTCTCGTGGTCAGCGGATCCTCACCAAAGTCAGCGAGGCACAAGTTCTGACATGGCAATACAACATCAAAATTTGGTCCAAATCGGTGAGGCATGATATACTAGGTATATATAAGTTGAACAATTATTGGGTTCGTGGGAAACATTAGAGTTGATTGTGTCGTACCTCTCAAATAGGCCACAATGCACAAGAATTGGTCAATCGCTTAGCTACACTGCACATTCAAATTGTAGTATTCCTCAAGGCACTGTACTCGGGCCGATCCTATTCTTAATTTATGTTCCTGAATTGTGGTGTATGTGTAGATACTGGGGGTAAGTTGTTCGGTTTCGCAGATGATGCTGCGGTCGTACTGTGGGATAAGAATTATGATGAGTTAGAGCGAAGGGCTGGTAATGCTTTATTTTCTATTAAAACATGGCTTGCTTTATCTAAATTGGGGCTTAGTATTAAAAAAAACCTGTTCGCTTAGATTTTCGTTGTCCAATCGACCATTTCCCTCTGAAAAATCTGATCAGCATGTCAAATCTCATGATTACGGGTGTCTGGAACATGATGTATTTTGCAAATGCTATTCAGTGATCTTCAAGGATAAATGCCGGTACCTTGGTGTTATTTTTGACTCTAGAATGAAATTTTAGTCTCATAATGCCCTTCTTGCTGGAAAAGTTGTGTTTAAAGTTATTAGAGGTTTTAGGCAGCATCATACGTAATTTATTATGATGAGTATTTATTATGGATTAGTGAACTCAATTCTTTCCTATGGAATTGTTGTATGGGGATGTACTTCAAGGTCTAACTTAAGACATTTACAGGTTACTCAAAACGCACTAATTACAATTATTTTGTATAAACCTATGATTTATGCAAGTAGCGCGTTATACAATGATTTTAAAGTGTATTAAGTCCGACAGATTTTTCGATTGTTCTCATTAACTTTAGTTTATAAGACTGGAATCGACGCACGTTGTGTGGTTAATTCTAGGAATCATAGCACCATAAGGCTTCCGAAATGCAATACTGAAATGCTGAGGAGGAACTCTTATTATTGTAGTATTATTTATTTATATGGCCATGATTTTGATCTTGATCATTTTTCTGGCGTCTCCCAATTTAAAAAATTCTTGTGTGAAACTTCAATTACTTTTTCTCTTTAGTGCTATTTTAACTGCTATTTTAACAACAATTTTATGTTGTGGTGATTTATTTGGATCAATATTTCTTTTTAATTTTTCATGTGTCTTTTTTTGTGGCGTGATTAATTTGAATTTGGTCGGGACAGTTCATTTTTTTCTTATTTGTTTACTGTTTTATTATTTCTTTGTCTACTATTAAGTGAAATATTTGGACTACGGCACTGAGCTCCACCGTTATGCACAAGTTTTTAAACTTTTATAGCTATGGGCGGAGATAATGTTTTGGAAATCGAAATTACTTTTACGTAAGCTGGATTTCTTTTACCACTGTTTTTTGCATATTCTACAATTAAAATTTTGTATCTATGCAATAATGCACCGAAAAAGAACTTTAACTTGAAGTGAAGAGTAGTGCGCTCAAATTTTGTCCATAAATATATAAATGAAAAAAAAAAAAAATATATATATATATATATAGAAATCTGAAAATGAATGACTATTGTAAACATGTTCTACACCTTCTAAAATGCAATGAAAATGCATCCCCACCCCCAATTGCAGCCGTGCCGACGGAGGTAATCTCCCTTTTCTACGAAAGTTGGGTAAAAAAATAAATAAAAATGAAATAAATAAATAATGAGATAACGTGAATTACAACATATTACACATGATTTTCTGCCTGTAATGAGTAATGATTCCGGTCTTATACAATGCAGTTATGAGCTTTGTATTATGATTGGGATATATGTCCGATGAAAATTCTCCTTTGTTTGGTGAAAATTTAGATTTCCAGATCAGGATATACGAGACTCTTGTCCGACTAATAGCAAAGCACGCTGCAGATCTGTGGGCGTAAGCGAACCATAATGGAAAACTTCTAGACGGTTTCGAAGGCAAGGTCGTCAGGAGGATAAGCGGTTTAGTTAATGACGGGTGCTAGTGGAAATACGAAACAATCATGAAGTGTGTTCCTGCTATTGCTAATTCCTAACCGACAATATAACTAAAGTAGTTTGACTTTGTTGGCCTTGTTATGTGGCCCGCAAAAGTGCAGATGAAGTTTTCTATGAAATTTTGTTTGTAAATCTTGGTGAAGAGAGAGGACGAACTAGGCTGAATGGCCCACCCTGCTTTTCTTACCTCGTCTGAGGGAATGGGTTTGACCCATTAGAACTGAAGGCACCCGTTCCTTGTATAAGAAAACCCCTTTCCTAACAACACTTTCTTGGAAGTTTTAAAAACATTTTAAAATTTGAGACGGTTTTCGTCTCATCCGAGAGCGCGCGTCTACCCTACGATGTTGCGTTAGGTGAACGGCTTATGCTTGGGTTTCTGATGCGACGATTCGGGAGACGCCTAAATCGTTCAATCGGGGAGGGTTATTCCAGCAAGCTACAAATATAATATGCTCTATTATGGGTAAAGGTCCTCTCACACTCCTCTCTGTTTATTTGATGTGCGGCTCGAATTGAAAAACCTTTCAAACGTCTTCGTCATCAAGTTTGTGCCTTCCAAAAGCGAGCAAAAAACGACGAATGAATCACCGTTGATACACATCCACCTGAACAGCATAATCAATTTTCTAACCGACAATAACTTGAAGGCTATTCCTAACTTGGAACTTCACAACCAATCTACGTAGCATACATATTTTTCCAACCAAAGATTTCGATCTTAATTCCTTTCATTGTGATATCGCAAAAGAGGATCTTTACGCTGCGCAGGCCACAATTCCGAACCGATTTGAGAGTCTTTCTTTGATCGTTCCCACTATTAGTCTAGTTGTGCAAGAAATCCCGGGAAATTGAATTTAATGATGAAAGAGAGGGAATGGCGGAAATAAAGCCAAAAACCGTGTTTTTTTTCTTTTCTTTTCGAAAAATGTTGTCGACGACACCCAGGCAACAATTTTCAACCGATTTTCGTGATTCTTAATTTATTCGATTGAAATTTTAGTTTAGTTGTGCAACAAACCTTGAGAATTTCGGATTCGCTGTGTTGATGAGGGTGGAGGGGGTAATTTGAAGTGCTGCCCAAGCTACTAATCTCGACCGATTATCTTGATTCTTATTTTGTTCCATTAAGAATTGGATCTAGTTTGGAACGTATGTCAGGAGTTTCAAATTGGATTATGAGGGGGGGTTATAGTGATAAATTGTGATGTTGTAACTATTCTTGTCAGATTTTTGTGGTTCTTTTTAGCGAATTTCCGTAAAAAATGAATCTGTGTAATGGCTCAAAAAATGTTAAAATCAAAATTTTTGAAAAATTTCTTCATTGAAATCCGTTTAGTGGCATTCTGTGATCTTAGAGTTTAAAACTTTGTCATGTATATATATATATATATATATATATATATATATATATATATATATATATATATATATATATATATATATATGTCCCACGGAAAGGTTACACCCCATTCATTTCCCCTGAATTCAGCGTAAAAAATTGTGACCAACGCCATTCTTCATAACTTTTTACGCAGATCTCATGGAAAATACTTTCGCGTGCACCACTTGCGCCAGAAGTGGCGCAAATGACATAAACTTAGTTTTTTCATATGGGAACCCCCTTTTTCCGATTGCTTATTTGGATTCTACGCAAAATTTCATGAATTTACACCCGATTAAATCCCGGTTTTATTTCACTCGATTTTTTGAACTGCGCGCAACCCATTCCGCGAGCGTGCAAAGTTGCCTAACTAAGTACTAAAATGGCGCAAAACATGAATTTTAGTAAACCCAAAGTGTGGTACATGATTTTTCATTGTTTTTCAACGCTGATTCTTTTCAAGCGTGTGTAAATAAAAACAAAAACTTCCTTTAAAAAAATTGAAAATTCCATCTGGTGGGGAAAAAACGCAACATTATGTGGATGCCGGTGCTTCATAACGAGGCACATAAGTGCCGCGTCTAAAACTCCACGTCTGCTGGACCCGATGGTATTTCTGCCTGACACTGGGATAATGCCCCAAAGAGTGTCAAGCTGCTTATCCTCAACCTGTTGCTTCTGTTGTGAAAACCTCCAAAAGCGTTGACCTGTGCCCGGACCATCTTCATTCCAAAGAAAGGAGGATTTGGGCCTGGAGGCTACCACCCAATTTCAATATCGTCTGTAGTTTTCCACCACATTCAAAAGATTCTGGCATCTCGCTTCCAAGTGACGTATTGGTGACGTCCAGAGAGCATTTTGGCCAGCGGATGGCACAGGGGAGAACATAACAGTTCTCAACTGTCATTTCACTGGCCCGTATCAAGAAACGGTAGCTCCATCTTGCTGCTCTGGACGTCGCTAAGGCCTTTGACACTGTAAGCCATTTTGCCCTGACCGATTATCTTCGTGGTGTCAGGGCACCAGCTCGTTTAATTGAGTACGATGAGTAAATACTGGATTTGCTATATTATTCGAAGTGTTTGTCCGTTGGTGATCAATATTGAAATTTCCAGTCAGCCTACTTCCCACATGGGAAAAGAAAGTGTTCAACGAATCACAAGCTACCTTCTTCGATTCACCAATTGGGTCGTTATGTTTTATAATAATTTCTTGAATCAATGGGCAATCTGAATTTTGTTGTTGATGGGAGCCAGATTTTTTATGGTTTCCCAAATGTTTTTGGGGTTCCCTTCGGCTTCCTTTATTTTGTCAGAATAGTAGTTTTTTTAGCAGCTCTAATTAATTGTTTGATGGAGTTCCTATATCGGTTACATTGTTCATTCAGGTTGAGATTCATGGGGCTCCGTTCCAAACGTTTTTTCAATTTATCACGTATCCTTGTAGATTTCACTAGGCCTTTAGTTACCCATAGAGTTAATTTAACTTCTTTGTTAGACATTCGTTTTTGGTCAGTCGCCTCGGAAATACAGGAGTTTACGATGTGAACAAGTAAGAGGTGGTTAATAGTGATATTAGTGATACAATTATGATTATTGATAAAATAGTGATATTTTTACTACACTCATCTGATTTCTGTGGTAGATATTATTTGTTCGAGATTTTGTTATGTAACCTTGGCAGTTTCAAATACTGTCGTTGGAGGGATGTGAGGCGGGCTAATTCCGAGAAATCATGATATTTTCGCTTTTTCCTCTTTTTTTTTAAATTTTTACCTAAATTAGATACAATCCATTCATTGAGACGTCACTGTAATGCATGTATTACTTTTACCAATATGTTTTCTTACCGACATTGAATGTTATTTTCAAGAAGTTAATTCCTACCTTATATTTTTGTATTGATTGTCGACTGGTCATATTGGAGCATATAAAATATCCTGCCACTTTGATCCTTTTGAAATTATTCTATAGTAGTAGAATTGACAGATTTTTAGTGATTTAAGCAGTGGTTTCTCATTATACAGAACGGATATCTGCGCATTGGTAGGTAACTTACCTATATATTATATAGCAAGAATTAGCAACATCATTCCTTTGTCTATGAGTTTTGTGTCTAGTTTTGCATGGGGCTGTTGATTTGGCTGGAGTGGCTTTTTGGGTTAGTGCATTTTAAATTTTGCTTCCGGAATGAAAACATGTTGTCGTTCAATATTTCCTATGAAATCAAAGCTCTTTCTCCATTATTCAACTCTTTCTTTTAATTTTTCATAATTGTGAGACTGGTATATATACAATATTCTACAGCTATCAGAAATAGCATCTCCTATTATGTATGAACTCTAGTTGACTATATATGTTTGAATGTGAAATGCTTACATCCAGCACTTGAAATTCCTTTTTCTCCTTCACAGGGGCTTTTGGATATTTCGTGGTAACCAACGACATTCGGCCTTACTCGAAGGCGACATTGTTCCATCCCATTGGGAAGAAAACTCCTATGGTGGCGAGGTTCTCGACAGTGATCGGTGAGAGGGGATCAGCTGACACCGCTAGGTGAGTTGCATAACTCTTTGTGTATTCGCCGAGATCGGGCGTTCTGGTTGTTTGCTCAGCCGTGGTATTCCGTAAATATAGTGCCGGTGCGCTGTTGGTCCTGGTGATTTGTTCCTTTTGATCCAGTCAGTTCTTACACTATGCCTAGCACATATTCTGAACTAATTATGTTACAAATTATGGATTATGTATGCTGCAAGTAATGAAAAAGAGTCTCCAGAACCTACATGCAGATGACTTAATATTACTCCACTGCCCGGGACAATTCTACTTATGTAAAGAGGGGGAGATCCAGCCTCGCTGCATTACTATATTAGCAAATTTTTGTAATTTGTTGCCATATATTAACGTCAATTTTTTTTTAATTTAAGCACTTGGTATGTATAAAAATTGTACACAGTCAAACTTATGGACGAATAATTTTTTTAATATTATTCTGCTACAAAACGCAGTTTTAGGATTCTAGTTTATAAATTTTTTCAAGTAAGAGTAGGGTAAAACATTATAAATTTAATGTTTTTCATCCGATTTGCCATTTTAGCAAAATTTGTAAACGTAAAATACACGCGGTTATTAAATTTTGGGGCCATTGTAATAGTTTCACTTTCTTCAAAAATTCGCCAATACAAAATAATTAAACTGAGATGTGAAATTATGAGTGCCGATCTTCGTCAATATTTATTTGCATTTGAACAGTGAATAGCCTAACGATTTCGAGATTTCCTTAGATCTCGCGAACCAGTCGGGGGTTCGCTGTCAAGAACCAACAGTTAGTTACAAGCCTCTGTGAAACAGAAGTGCAACAATTTTGAATCTTTAAGAGAATGAATATGGACTGCTGAATTTCGACCTGGTGATAAATACAAGTTTCAGATGCTCTATTACGAATTTTGACGTTTTAGGACATCCCGCTCTAAGAAACAATAATCTTCGAGGTCTAAATTACAAAATAAACTGATGAAATACTGATGAAATATTTATTACAGGTACCACTAAAGTGTTCATAGTAAATGTTATGAATTAAAATTTGGATGAGTTTATAAACATAGTCACACGTTTCCGCTCAATATGTATGAAAACATCACATAGTTGCGCATAACTTCTGGTGAGAACAGCTCTGTATACACTTAGGGAGTGGTTCTCTATATCCAGATCAAAACTGCATTCTTTCTCGGTTTTCCCTGCGTATCTGGATTTTCATGCTTTAATTTTGTTTTTAACAGGGGCGGGTTGAATTTATTTGTTTAAAAAAATTAATAGATGGGATTCGTTTATACTTACAATATTACTATTTTCAATTAAGATAGGGGATTGCTTTTATTCATTCTAGTTTTGTTTATGCAATTTGTAATAAAATAATATAGGCGTGTACATAGTTTGATGTTTTGGTTTGCTAGATTTATTATTTCACTTCCCCTTCCCCATCACTGTCTCTGTCTTTCGATTGGGATAGGTACAACAAAAAGTGAAGCTAGAGCCTTTCGCACCAATTAATGTGGAGTAAAATGATCACGAAGTAATAATGGATTGGTATTGTACCATTATATCTCACAAACATGATTTTGTTCCATAATTTTCGTAGGAAATTACTCAATCATTTGTGGAAATTTTGATAAACTCAGCTTGAGGGAGAGTTTAAAAGTATAGTGTTGAAGTATATTTTTCCGACCATTCTGTCTTTATTCGACCATCAAAGGGCAGAACATGACTTTTTAGCAGAAGTAACTAGTTTTGATTGGAGTCACGGTCAACATACTCAGACAATTCTGAATGTTTGGAAAATATTTAGCCAGTTTACCTAATGCTTCTAAATAATGACCTAACACTTTTATTTTTATCTGTAGAAAGACCCCTCCCCCACCCATCCCAAAGACCCACCTTCACATAATTCAAGTTGTCCTTTCAGGGCTTCAATGGAATGCAGGAATGATCGTAATCGTATCACTTGGAAATTTCCAGACATACAGCATGATCGTATGAGCGAATTTTTGTAAATTGTCGTACTATTATGATACATTGTTTTGAAAATTAAGGACTTTGAGGGAAAAGAAATTGTTAACAACCATTATTATGGCAAACAAATCGTTCTAAATAATATTCAGCGATTCAAAAAGAGATTTTAGATTTTTAACTGTTTTGCAGTTTTTATCGATTTTTTTAGCACATTTTAATGAAATTTAAGGATATTTTTCAGCATAATTTTGCACATAAAATGTTTAATGTTCTGTTTTATAGTTAATAAACCATATTTGAGTAATATTATGTGTAAAAAGATTAATTTAACGATTTTTAGCCATTTTTTTGGTTTTTTTCAGTACTTTTTCAAAAATTTGACCAATTTAATGTTTTCAAAAAATGCTGGCCAACGGACTCGTTCTTTTGTTTGAATAGCTTGATTTTTTGGAGCAAGAACAGAATTTTCATCTCAATCCTAAGGAGAGTTATATATATTCAAAAAAAAAAAAAAAAAAGTCACTGCAATTGCGACGCACCTAGACACAGCTCTGCTGTAATTCTAGGCGCGCTGGGGGTATTACACATTTACATCGGAAATACTCATCTGTAGCATTTTGAATAAAAGCACAGTTTTCGGTTTCTTCCAAAAGAATTCACTCCAATGAATTGAATAACCACAAAAAGTGCTCAGGTGTAGTAAAAGAAACTTTTCGGAATAAAAAGCTCTGAGTAATAATTCGCAGCGTTATTAATGTCTTCACTCACGCCGTTCTGCTGGGTGAACGTTTTGGTCGTGTGGTCAAAAACCTACCTAAACTTCACCAGTATGTATAAACTTCACAGATATCTACGGATAAAAAAGTCTTAATAAACTCGATTTCGAGTAGCGAGAATGGAGAATTATCATGGTTATTTTTTATTTGCTCAATTGAAAGATCTGAGATAGAGCTTTCCAAAAAGATGCTATATGATGGTTATCTGACCAGTATTACGACTCTTGAAATTGATTTGCACGATGACGTCACGGGACCAATCGCCGGAGGGGGGCTCAGCTCTCTCGCACTACTTTATGACGCAAGATCTTCCTATTCGTTTATTGGCCAAAATAAACTGCTTTTGAGCTGAAAATCGGTATTAGTTTTCAATTGTGCTAACTCTGAAAGTTCTAGTTATGCAGCATGATCGTATGAGCGAATTTTCGCAGATTATCGTATTATATTATGATAAATTGTGCTGACATTTGAGCAATTTGAGTTCAAATAAAATGTTAAAAAAAAATTTGATGCCATCCAAAATTCAAGCTAAATAAAATCCGGCGGTTCAAAAACGATTTTGGATTTTTCTATTTTTTCAGTTTTAGCGAATTTTCATAGAAAATGAAGCTATTGCAATGGCTCCCAAAATGTCGGAACCTTTCTTCATTGAAATCCGTTGTAGGACATCCTGAAACGAATTCTAGAGTGTAATGCTTTTACATATATATATATATATATATATATATATATATATATATATATATATATATATGTATATATATGTGTGTGTGTGTGTGTGTGTGTGTGTGTGTGTGTGTGTGTGTGTGAGTGTGTGTGTGTGTGTGTGTGTGTGTGTGTGTGTGTGTGTGTGTGTGTGTGTGTCATTCCAGACGATAACTCTCCTTAGGATATTAGGATTGAGATAAAAATTCCGTTCTAGCGCCCAAAAATCAAGCTTTCCAAACAAAAGGATAAGTTCGATGGCTAACACTTTTTGAGCTCATTAAATTGGTCAAGTTTCAAAAAATTTACTGAAAAAATCACTAAAAGTGTCTAGAAACTGCTAAATATTGTCAAAATTATATTTTTTAGCAGAATTTTAGCCAAGAAAAGTTGATCAAAAATGAACTTGAACATTAAAAAATTTACGCACAAAATTGTGCAGAAAATTGTACTCAAATTTTATTAATATTTACTGAAAAATCCATTAAAAAAAACTCCCAAAAAGAGCTGAATTTCAGAATCTTCTTTGAATTGCAAAATTTATTTTTAAAGAGTTTTGCTACCATAAAATTAGTAGTTAACTATATTATGCTATGTTAACTATGTTAAATGCACTCGAAATGTTCGAATTTCAAAACAGTTCAACAAATTTGAAAACAATGTATTCTAAAATAATATGTTTTTTATCACATAATATAATACGATTATTTACGAAAATTCGCTGATACGATTATGCTGCATGACTGGAACTTTTTATAGATTTTTCTGCAAATATTAACGAAATTTATGTATGGTTTCCGGCATAATTTTGTGCGAAAATTTGCAATGCCCTATTAATCGTTGACAATTTTTTTAAACAGAAAGTCTGCTAATAATTATAAATTTTAAGATGTTTGGAAGTTTTAAGAGATTTTTGTGATTTATTCAGCACATTTTTTGAAATGTTATTAATTTAACGTGCTCAAAAAGTGCTCGCTAACGACGGGATTTTTATCTCAATTCTAAGGAGATTTTTCGTCTGGAATGACACCTATATATACATAAATAAATAAATAAATGAAAAAAAAAAAAAAAAATATATATATATATATATATATATATATCTATATATATATATATATATATATATATATATATATATATAGGTATATGAAAAAGCGCAAACTCCAGGAATCGTTTCAGAATGCATCAAAACGGATTCCAATAAAGACATTTTTCAAAAATTTTGATTTTAAAATTTTCTGAACCATTGCAATAGCCTCATTTTTAACGGAAATTTTGCTAAAAAATGTGGTTTCAACACATGAACGTTCCCCATTATAGGAGATGAAGTTGTTTGGAGAAGGACATAGAGAAGAAAGGAATGGGAATAGATTGAACGGCCGGTAAGAACCAAAGGAGACTGGTGGTGATACGACGGACCACCTTGAATACAATCCTTCCTGAACCTTGATACATTCATGGAAAGTCCCTGATGTTATTTGCTGCTACTCCTTTTGGTTCGAATAATAGTTGTTGTCTCCTATCGCTTGTCCGCTAGATAGATACATGGTCAAATTCTATTAAAACTTGATGTCCCAGGAATATGACGGACCCATGAGGCTTGACAACAATGATATTCGCCTTTGTGCCCTGGTGGTCCGGCATGTGATACAGCCCCTTCCTCTCGTCGGCGTCGTCCCACCATTTGATGACAAAGCACTATCCGGAAGCCATTGAAATGCTGTTATATAACTTTGCCGTTATTACTCTGGAAAATAAAAAAAGAAAAGTTTTGTAAGCAAAATTCGGTACCAACCTAGGTTTAACCACATGTTATAGTCGATTACGAACAAAAATTTTTTCAATCCGGGTGATAGCAAACAATTAGGTATGTAAATATGGATAAATACTCAAGCATAATAATGTGTATGACTTGATATGTTTATAGAATATGGGTACAATATTTCCAAAAACGCTAAACCAAACATGAAAAAAAAAAAAAAAAAAAAAAAAGTTCCAGACATGCAGCATGATCGTAAGAACAAATTTTCGTTAATTGTGGTAACATATTATGATACATTGTTATGGAATTTGGGGTATTTGAGGGCAAAGAGATTGTTAACTACAAGTTTGATGGCAAAAAAACTCTTTTCAAATAGTATTCTTCGGGGGAAAAAAAAAGATTTTTTATTTTTACCAATTTTTTGTCGTTTTTTTCCGATTTTCCAGTAAAAAAGTTTTTAATGTCCTTATTCATTGTTGACAAATTTATTATGACTGATATTATGTTGAAAAATATGTATTTATAAATTTTTAGACGTATTTATCCAGTTTAGCGAATTTTTGTAGAAAAATCTATTGCAATGGCTTGGAAAATTTTAAAATCAAAATATATGAAAAATTTCTTCATTGAAATCCGTTTTGAAGCATTCTGTAACAAATCCTAGAGTTTAACGCTTTTCCATATATAGGTATATATATATATATATATATATATATATATATATATATATATATATATATATATATATATATATATATACATATATATATGAATATCAGACTAACTGGGCAACCACTCCATGGCAAGATTTTCTCACCAATTAACAAAAATCAAAATTCTTTTCTAGTAGTTTGAAAAAGGCATAAGCCGAAATATAAAAATTAGTTTCATGTTGTCAATTGTTGTTTTCCATTAAAAATTGTTTGAATATGTATATGCTCTTGTAGAGCCATTTCATGAGGTTATATTATATATCAAGTTGAGTGCCATGTGTATCTGTGCGATACACACCATTAACTGTCCCAGCGTGCCAGGTGTATCTGGGTGATACACAATCCTGGTTCGCTTCAAAAGCTCGTGTATCTCCCAGATTCACAGTTAAGGCGTTTCTCTCTTCTTCTTTGATCTTGAGAAACCCTTCGGAAAGGTGGAACAGTGTTGGCCACAACAAATTGGCCTAGACACATTCGGTACAAACGGAAGAAGAATAAGTTTTTGTCAGATGTCACTTTTATCATTTCAGCTATCTGGCACTTCATTTTCCTACTAGTTTTCGGTAGCAACGCAATAGTATTTTTTGTATACAGGCGTGGGGAAAATCGTCTAGAAGTTCGAATAGGGATCTATCAGAGTGGTACTCAATTTTCCGTTCCACCACTTGAAGTCCCAAATCGCCGCTCACAGGCCACGTGTATCACACGTATACACGCGGTTTTTTCAATGAAATTGGTGTAATACCACTAAAATAACTCTTTTATGGAAAATACCAGTGGGGGAAAATGATTTTGATGGAAAATAATTTTTATGGAAAATACCAGTGGGGAAAATCGTCAAGAAGTTCGAATAGGGGTGTATCAGAGTGATACACAATTTTCTGTTCCTCCACTTGAAGTCCCAAATCGTCACTCACAGGCCACGTGTATTACACGTATGTACACGCGGTTTTTTCAATGAAAATAGGTGAAATACCACTAAATAACTCTTTTACCATCAAAAGCAAGGTCTTCTGAAGCGAAAAAAATAAAAAAGCACGCTTGGCGTCTGAGGATATTTTTTTTTTTAGTTGAGAGCGGACAGCTGTGGCACTCAACTTGATATATATATATATATATATATATATATATATATATATATATATATATATATATATATATATATATATATATATATATAATATGATGTGTGTGTGTGTGTGTCATTCCAGACGATAACTCTCCTTTGGATTGAGATAAAAATTCTGTTTTCGCGCCAAAAAAAGCAAGCTTTCCGAATGAAAGGATGAGTTTGTTGGCCAGTATTAATAGCTAAAAATTCCCTTGCACTCAAAGTGCTCAAATTTGAAAGAAATTTAACATTATACAATACTTTAATTTACAAAAATTTGTTTTTACGATCCTAGCGGCATGACTGGAACTTTTTAGTGATTTTTTTGTGTGCACATTTTTTAAAATTTGAACAATTTAATGTCCTGTTCATTTGGAAAGCTTGATTTTTTGTAGCAGGAACCCAATTTTTATCTCAACCCAAAGAAGAGTTATCGTGGAATGACACATAAATAAATGAATAAATATATATACATACACATAAATATATATATGAAAAAGCGTTAAACTCAGATTAGTTAAAAGATTAGTTTCAGAATGCCTCAAATGGATTTAAATGAAGACATTTTTCAACAATTTTGATTTTAAAATTTTCCGAGTTATTACAATAGCTTCATTTTTTACGAAAATTCGCTAAAAGGCTTGGCTTGTTAAGCTCTCTTTTTCCTTGAACATATATACATATATACGAGTATATATCGGGTGTTGGAGACGCTTAACTAACCTAATTACCCCTGAACATAATATATATATGTTCCTGGAGTTTAAAGCTTTTTCATATATATATATATATATATGAAAAGTGTTAAACTTTGAGAATGCCTCAAAATCGTTCAATGATGATTTTTTTCGAACATTTTGGTTTTAAAAATTTTGGAGCCATTACAATAGCTTCATTTTTTTTTCACGAAAATTCGCTAAAAAAGAAAAAATCTTACTAGAATGGCTGGGCAGTATCGCATCCTCACTTATTATAACGTGAACGTATATATAATTAGTTGAAGAACAGCATACGAGTCAAAATGACGGAATGCAAAATGAAACATTTCTTTGCAGTTACAGGCATAGCTATATATGTGTATTACTCATTATGAGAAATAATGCTATAATTCATGTTCGCGCAAACGCATGTCGTACTATCAGTCCAACGGCATTTCCGTTTATATGAGACCAGCTAAGAGATAACCGGCAAAATCCCTTACCATTACCAGTTTCCGATTTACGTAAATGAGCAATGGTTACTAGCAACGAGACGAAGTTCGTGCGATACAATCCCGAGACTTGTAACCAAGCCCCCCCTCCGAGTTGGAACAATATCGGACCGAGAGATCATGAGAAATCGGGGTTATAAAAAAAAAGTATGTTTGTGCATGCGCACACGCTACTTAGACGGCTATAAAATTTATAGGAGACCATTTTGGAGTTAACTCTTACAATTATTAGAATTTCGACAGTGAAAGCTATTATATTGCGCAATCATTATATTACTCAACTATCGCGATAAATTGATCGAGCATCCTTCTGAAAAATGAAACCAACTACACTCCGAGTTTGAATGAAATCGAAATACATCATAAGATATCGACGTTATGGGAAATTAAAATTCGCGCGTTTAAAAAACACTCTACTATTAATTTGACGACAATGAAATTTATAGGAGACCATTTAAAACTTACCCACACAATCCCGGAAAATTTCATCAAAATCAGAAAAACTTAGTATAGTTTTGGGTGTGACAAGGTATTGGCACAGACAAACAGTCTGACACGGAACCAAAACTGATTAGCTAGCTGTAAAACGCAAGTACGAATATTGATTTTTTGAAATGGATCTGCGTAGTAGAGTGGCCGCTGATCCGAGATTACATAATATAATTTCTTGTAGACCTTTACAGATGATTTTCTATTCAAAGCGAGATTTCCATCAGTTCTCACACAGTTGGTGGGTTCTCAACCATGAAGTCAAGTCTTGATAAAAGGACGTTCTTCTTTCTTGTTGTTAACCTGGAGTAGCTTTATTCCTAATTCTTCCCTTCTGTTTGTTATAATAATTATATGCATAGGTTACGTAGGTGTTTATGTTCTGCAGGTTATAAACTTGATGAGCCTTTTAGTTTTTCTCCATGCATTCATATTGATGCTCCACATCTAATCGAAAATATCCATGCCACCTCTTGGTTTTTATAACAAAGTATGATTAGTCGTTTGTTGAACTTAGGGATCAAAGAATCATCATAATGCATTGATGATATCAAAGCCACCGTTTTTTTGTTTGTTTTATCTCGTATGATACGGCTGATACCTATGTCTCGGATATAAAGGAAAAAACTCGTTCAACCCTCTCTTCCTTTTAAAACTTTAAATTGTCAAAATTAACTGAAAGCTCTAATATACTATTTTTTATTTAGGTAAGTTTCACCTCATTCAAAACCTTCGAAATTAGAGGCACTAAGGTGAACTGATTATATATCGAGATATTACAGTTAGACCCTCTGGTTGTAGTTACAGCCTTTCAGCCTAAGGTATTCTCCTTTTTTCCTGCTGGAACGGTCACTTTTCCATTACCAGCTTGGTAGCATAGTTCTTGTTCCTGATGATATGCACATTAGGAAAGGGCTACGCTCCTCAAATCCTATCAACTGTTCATCTATGGTTATGTAAGAGCTGGGTTTGAACACTGAAAGTTTTGGATGCGGAAATGCCAAAATCACATGTACGAGCAAATTTATTGTTCTTTAATGGGTTTCGTTATTATCGAACTGCAAAAAGTTGTTGAGAAACGTAAATCGTTGCTTAGAAATTTTAGAAATGTACTTATTGCCACAAAATGAAGCATACAATTAATATTGAACTGATTAAATATTACTTTTAGTAGCCGCTGATAGAATCAATCACCGAACAGTACGTTTAACGCAATATTATCTTTTATGGTATCGATTACCTTATACTTCACGTATTGACGAGCTCTGTGATAAATAGGAGTAGTTCCTCCTTCTCGATTCTTGAAAACGCTGCAGCGGTTAATCGCCTCTCCCCTTGAAGGAGTAACTACTCCATTTCCATCACCTCCATTGTCACATGCTAGCAGAGCTTGGTTTCGAACCACACCCCCCCCCCCCCTCTAAACCCCTCGATTATTGACTGTCCTACCCCCCCCCCCCCTTCCGTCCGCAAAATGGGCAATATACCCAATACCTTTACCCTTTAAAATTTAATAACAAACCCCTACCCTGCATATTTGGAGCCTCCCTTCCACTCTGCTCCCCTCCCTGCTTTTTGAAAGCCCCGGGAGTGTAATAGATAGGAATAGTTACTCGTTCTCGAATCTTCAAAACGCTGCAGCTGGTGGTATCCCTCTGGTTTATTCAACTTCAGGTTAACTCTTCTTTGAAGGAGTAACTTACTCCATTTCCATAAACTCCATTGTCACAGCTATCTCTTCATTTTTGTGGTCCAGTATTTTCTCAATCTTTGTGTGGTTGATGAACAAGTTGAAGCACTTGATGGGAGATTAACCGCTCTGAGCTTGCTTATCAATTTTGGTTTTCTGTATGTCTGTGCCGATTCCTTGCCACCCTCAAAACTCATTGTCTCTTTCCGATTTTGATGAAATGTTCAGAGATTGCGCGGATTTGCTTCTAGATTGTCCCCAATAAATTTCATTTCCATCAGATCAATAATGTCGTGTGCACAAGCGCACACGTGAATTTCTCATCATGTCGATTTCTTAGGTTTTATTGGTCCGACAATGTTCAAACTCGTAGGGTCGTTGGTTATAGGTTTCAGTAAGGTGTCCTATGAATTCAAGAGGGTGAATCAATATCGTTTGCTGATGACACAGCGTTCGTAGTAACAGGCAGTGACTGGAACCAAGTCGTCAAAAAAACCGAAAAGTGTCTTATGGAAACTCACTAGTGTCTTAAGGGAATGGGCATGAAAATTAATGTGGAGAAAACGAACATATATTCCTAGAATTGGACGCATCAAATGCCATTTTGTTGAATGTACTAGTCATGAGTACTTTCATTGCCCAAGTATCCAGCTGGCATCTTCAACAAGTTATCTCGGAGTTGAAATAGACCAATGTCTTCGTTGGGATCTGCATATAAGCAACTTATCGTCGAAAATGAGACAGCTAGTTTACGTGTGCAGGGAAATGAGGAATTTTCTCCCGAAACAAACCAGAAGGATGTTGTACTTTGCACTGGTACAGTCAATTGTGACCTACAGCGTCTCCGGATGGAGGGGTTGTAGGTCAACTCTGATAGACTCAATGTAATTGGCCCGAAAACTCCATATCAAAGTACTGCCGAAGAACAATAAAAGATATTCAACCAAGGCATTCTTCAAGGAATTCAAAGTCTCAAAATTCAGAGATCTGATTAAAAAGGCCGCCATTGTGAAAACTTTCAGGGAGTTACAGATGAACAACCTCGAGTCTTTGGAAGAGGGGATCACTAGAAACCGTGGCCAAATTCTATTAAAAGTCCCCTTTCGGAAGACCTACTTGGGACAACAGGCCTGTGACTATTAGAGGTACTACATTATTTAATGCCCTACCCCTCGACTTGCGAGCCATATCTAAACTCTCATTGTTTAAAACGGAGCTGAAAACTCATATTATTAGAGTGAACCCACTGTAAATGGCTTTCCTGTCAGTTTTACAATAACGAAATTTAGGATTATTGCATAAATTTTGGACAATTGAATTTGGAAGCACTCTTATTATTTGATTTTCTTAGTTTTCTATTAGTTACGTACGTGGTATTAGATAGAATAAATTATTTAAATATTTGACACCAATGAATTGAATAGATGAAGAAGAGATGACAACATTGTGTCATTAAGTTAAGATCTAGAGTCGCCATTGTAACTTCTCCCTTACAGCACAAGTCGTCAGTGACTTACAGTGGGGAGAAGCGTTTGAAACCCTCCTAGGTATTATGTCTGTAATATATGTGTCTTTTTGAAATAAATGCGTTATTAAAAAAAAAAAAAAAAAAAAAAAAAGTTGCGATTGGTTGCCAATGGTTTTTTGCAAATGCCATAGACCAATTTTGATTAACTTCCAGGGGTTGTGTTGGTTAGCTCCTAGATAATCTCTTATGAATTTTGTTGCGATTAATAGGTAGTTGCGTGTGCGCACGAATTTCTGATAATGTCGATTTAGTTTTAGTTGGTTTTTGCTACTTATTCTATAACGTCCTCGCTGGTTACGATAAGTGAGAAAACTAAACTGCCCGTCAGACTAGTTTTAGAAACATTTGATTTTCAGTTAGGTACCTGCTCTTTTTTCTTCAACATCTTTTACAGCGTTTCTCTACTCTCATATCGTCATCAAAATGAGTCGGCGATAATTAAGAATTATTTCTCAGTAAAAATTGAGTAAATCAAGATTGAAGAAGGGGGGTGCTTGAATGATTAGGGAAAAGTTGATTAAAAATTACCAACTGGAAAAAGCTTGTAAGTATAATACTGAGTGAATATTACACACTAAATGGAGCCGTAAATGATCTTGCTGAATGAAAATTAAATAGCTATTGATAGAATACTGTATTGATAATGTTGGGTAAAAATTATTGACGAAATTTTTGTGAAAGGCTAAGATTGAGTGAATTTGATTCATAGGGTTCTCCAAACTTGCCTAGGAAGTGCACCAAATCAGCGCACTACTAGATAGAGCAAGCACTGCTAGAAGCCTGTCAATCAGACGGATTGTATAGGCGTAATACGTGAAAAGTAAACAACAATTTGTGAACTCTACTTAGCTTATAATTATAGGGTTAATCATCAATGGTGGCAGGATAATAAACTACGAAAACTAATCGGGGATAAGCTCCCCAATTTATGGGTTTTTTTAGTAAGGAAAAAAAAAAAAAAAAAATCCTCTAACTTGGTTCACAATAATTTCAGGGATGTAAACAGAAAATATCAATTGCATCTTAGTAAAGAGATGCAAGGAGGAAGGAAGTCTGATGCTTGGTTCCCAATTTTTTTTCAGTGTTACCAACTACAAAAAAATGTCATTCGACCTTTATATTAGCCGTTGAGCAGTGGAATGATCCGTCGCTTTGACTAATGAAGTTAAATACATGCGCATATATGATTAAAATAAATTTCTGAGTTCCATTTCTCTCTTTTTTTTGGTACCTAGACCCGAAGTATATTTTTCAATAGTCAAATCAGTTAGGCTGAAAACTAGTCTTCATTCGTACGACCTTTTTAGAGAATTCTGTAAGTCCAAAGAATATACGGTACCTAATGCAAAAGGCGAAAAATATTTAAGGAACTGGATCGTAACTTTAGGTACCTACCTACCGTTGTTTACCTAGTGGCAATTTTTCGTGTAGATAGGTACTATCAATAGGTATATGATGGTCGTCCAAAAATATATTTATTTTCTTCGTTTCCCTGTAAAGCGGAGAGGGTAAAATTTTATGAAATTCAGCCACTTTATGTGAATGATAAGATTCTCTTAGGTATAATGAGAGGTTTACGGTAAATAAGGTCATGCGAGGTTCTCCCTGGCACTCTCCTGCTCCGTTCATGTCGTCTCCGTTCCCAAAAGAGGTAGTGTTGTTCTGTCCGGTCTCATTTACTTTCTCCTTGCCCGTGGATGCCCGATTCAATTATTTCCACAAGCATGAAGACACGTTCTTCAGGGACCTAGTGTGCTGGGCACAGCTATTTTAGAACCCATCAGGCGCGAACTTTCTAAAATTGAAGTTTAATTGAAACAAAGGATGTTTTTATGGATCAAATAGTCGAAACAAACAGTTGATCAAACAGTGGATCGAACATTTCTGACGTGACTAGTGAAAGTCTTCCTATTCCTTATCCATCCTCAAGATCGTGTCTTCCTCTTCAAACTCGTGAACCCATAAACTCATCATTGATTAAGACGTAACGTCATCTCCTTGTCTATAAACAAGCTGTAAGATTTTTGATGATTCGAACTCACTCAGGTCGAAAAGTGCTAAAAATTTCCTTACTGGGGAAGTGCCATTTAGTAAATTGGTTTGTTTTTGACTAGGAAAATGATATAGTTGCGAATGTTGATGGATGAGAGATAAATTATAATTTTGTCAAAGCTTATACAAAACTATTCCCTAACGAAGCATAAGTTTATATGCATTTTTTTAAAGCTGAGTCAAATGGTAACACTTTCAGGTCTCCCGAACCCCGTTATAACCGAGTTTTGAACTTCAGCTAACTAGTTTAACCCCTACAAACCCACAAAATGTATCATACCAAATTAACATAAATTCGTGAGTGTAAACCTTGGTTGTAACGGGGTTCGGGAGATCTCCAAGTGTAAGTGCAGATCTGCAAATTTGATTCAGCGTAAAAAATACGTAGAAACCGTCCCCAAACTCGTATTTCCATAGAAGGCCATTTTTCAAGAAAACCCTCGATTCCATTGAAAAAACTATTAAAACATAGTCTTTTCCCCTAATTAACAAAGCAAAGTAAAAGTAAAACTGACACATTTGACTACACATTTGAAAGGATGTGATCTTGGTGCAGTTTTTATCGTTCTTGCATCTCGGAAAAACATTGGTCTCATAGTTCAATTTCAGATTGAGAAAACTCAAGGTTTCCTAAATTATAGGTAAAATTTACTTTTTCATGTCTCAAATCTTTAATTCTAAAAACCTATGACATCTATCCCACATTCAATGCTCTTTCTAGGGGTATCCTCAAATTTGAATTTACACAGCAAATTAAGGAAATTAAGACCGGTTTCGTGACGTAAGATCAAGATTACAAAAAATTAAAATTGAAAAAACTTGTTTATTAAGCGGGTTAAAAAAATTGTTTAAGGACAAGAGTTGTTACAAATTAGTTGTAGAATCGATTCCAACAGTTCGGCTGACCGGTTTTGTGTAGACCCTGAATAATTATAGTTTTGGATTATATTCTTCGTTTTGATAAAGAAAAATATCGACATATTTGGTGGTGCACATTTTCATCAAATTATTCTTCCACGAGAATGTAGCACCAAAAGATAGATATATAACTCATTCCAATAAAGTGGCTCTACAAGAGCATATACAGGGTGTCGCACTTTCGGGCGCACCACCGGCTAGGGTCTGCTACTAATTTGTGACTTTTTTGTCCTATAACAAGTATATTTTCATTCACGCTAAATACTACTTTTTTTTCACTTTCAAGATTTTTTTCGTATTTACAACTTAGCGTCAGTAAAGCTGTTATAACTCCCTTTGTATCCAGTCAAAACTCAAATCTTATTATACCGTTGAAAATAGCGTGAAATTTTTGTCTTCCTGTTGACTATTCAAAAATGTTCAGATGGTGAAAAATAAGCCGTAAATGAAAACTTTGTAAAATTTTGAAATGTTCACTTTCTTCAAAGTTTGTCTCTCGAAACGTCCTGGATGGAAATTTTCATGCTGTAAGCCTAAAAGTTGCACATGATCACAAATTTTCAACGGTGTAGTCAATTTTACTTTTAATTTGCTTGTTAGGGGAGAAAACTATGTCTTAATGTTGAAAAACATTGTTTTTCCACAATGAAATCTAGGGTTTTCTTGAAAAATGACCTTTTATGAAAATGCGAGTTTGGGGCCGGTTTCAACGTGTTTTTTTACTTTGAATCGAACGGTAACACTTACACATCTCCCAAACCCCGCTATAACAGAATTCTACACGTTAACTAATTAGTTTCACCCTTAAAAACACATTCAATTTATCATACCAAATGAGCTAAAATTTGTGAGTTAAAGTTTTCATCTTTGTTATAACGGGGTTGGTAACGGGATATGAAAGTGTTACCATTCGATTCAGCCTAAAAATTAAGTAGAAACCGACACCAAACTCACATTTTCATAAAAGTTTATTAAAAAAAAAAAAAAAAACCCTCGATTTCAAAAAAAAAAAGTTGTTCAACATTAAGACATAGTTTTCCCCCTAATTATCGAAGTACACGTAAAAATGACTACACCGTTGTAAAGCTGGGATTATGAAGCAACTTATAGGTTTACAGCATTAAGATTTCCATTCAGGACGGTTCGAGATACAAACTTTGGAGAAAAAAACCGGAATTTAACAAATTTATCACATACGGATTATTTTTTACCCGTTTATTCCATTTCAAATTTTTTGAAAAAGCATCAAGAAGATAGGAAATCTGACAGTCTTTCCAATGGTACAATCAGATTTGAGTTTTGACTGGAAATTCAGGGAGTCATGATAGTTTTAGTGACAAAAATTCGAAAACGCAAAAAAAATCTTGATAGTGAAAAAGATGTCATTAGCGTGAATTAAAAAATATATGTTATAGAGAAAAAAGTCAAAGTCACAAATTAGTAGAAGAATCGATCGAACCCTGAAAAAAAAACTCGATTTTTGAATTGCGGATTTTAGCCTTTTTCAAAGTACTACTAAGAACTTTTCCTTATCTGAACAGTTTTGAGTATTAAAAACTTTACAAAAAAGCCATTTCTGTCCTTACATTTTTTCTTTTTACTTTTTGGATTGACGTATACATATATTTATTGATTTACTTTAAAACAGGAAACTGTCCTCAAAACATATGTAAAACATTTAGGATTTGAAGGGGTTTATAAAAATCTACTAAGAATGATTTATGAAAAATGTTGACATTATGGAGACATTTTAGCGAATTTTCGTAAAAAATGAAGCTATCGCAATGGCTCCAAAAATTTTAAAAATAAAAATTTGAAAACAATCCGAGTTTATCAATTAAAAAAAAATATATATATATATATATATATATATATATATATGTCATTCCAGACGACAACTTTAGTTAGGATTGGGATGTTCCGTTCTTGCGCCAAAATATCAGCTTTCCACATTAAAGGATGAGTTCGTTGGCTAGCAACTTTTGAGCGTCAAATTCCAAAAAATGTGCTTAAAAACACACTAAAAATGGTTAAAAACAGCTAAAACCGTCAGATCTATGTATATTTTTTAAGCAGAATTTTAGTCAAAAAAGTTCATCTACGATGAACTACAACATTATTAAATTTAGGAACGAAGATTTGCTGAAAAATGTACTTAATTTCATTATTATTTTCTGAAAAAATCGAGAAAAACTGCGGAAAAGCTAAAAATCCAAAATCTTTTTCGAATCGCAGAATATTATTTAGAACGAGTTTGTTTGCCATAAAATTGGTACCTAACAATTTCTTGCAATTTCAAATGCAAAAATTTCATAACAATATATTATAATACAATACGATATTGAACAAAAATTCGCTCAGTACGAAAATGACTGGAACTTTTTTCACTTGCCATGCATGAATCCGGTTATCCAGCGCCTGCTTTTTAGCCCTGGAGGATCAAACGCACAAAAAACATCACAAAGTACCCTCACTGATTGAGACTACAATTGCATATATTTTCGCTCGGTCTCATTTTCTTTAAAATCCTTATGCCAAAACAACCGTCAAAAGTAGTATTATTATGCGACGTGGTATAGCAGCTCACTGCTCTATCTTAGGTTTCTAAAAAAAAAGAAGCATCCTTTGCAAAGTATCATCACACCTCATTATCATCACACCAAGAGCTCTGTCAATCAAGAGTCATCTTAACTGTGGTGGACACGCAGACAAAGTTACATACTTGAAGAACTTGTAACAAGTGGATACCCGGCCAAAATGGGACACAAAAAATTATCCATTCCCATGTTGAATAGCACTCGACGTCCCGATATACGAACGATAACGTAAAGATAAAATCGTCCTTTTTTGGAATTGAGAAGACAAACAACAATTTAAAAGATCTACACTCACTCCTCTCAGCTAGCCCAACAAACAAAAGAGTTATTCCACGATTGCCTTCTATGTACAACCGACAAGTTTCGCCGATTCTGCATATATTATAAGTAATATTTGTCCAATAACTGTAGATGAAGAACAGTTCACGTAGACCAGTAGTTTTAATTTAAGTAAATCCAAATAATCGGGTTATGATTCCATGTGCAAAGAATTTCCTGCGTTCTATACTATAGAGGTAGTTGACACAACACTTAACTTGAGAGTCCACAAACACAAAGCCGCCTGGCCACATGTCATTGATGGTTAATTGGGCTTAACGATTTTAAAGAAAATGAGGCTAAACGAGAATAAGCTAAAGTTGCTTCAATCTGAGACATTCAGTAGAACATTTTGGGTGCTTATGATCCTCCAGAGTGAAAAGTCGGATAACCACATTTCACTATGGCAGTTGGCAAGTGAGGATCATCCCTCTTCATGTCAAAAATACTGATTTTCTCCACTTCATGGAAAAACATTGAATCAAGGTTATGTTTCAGAGCACTACATTTTCATATCCAAATTTCAATACATTTCCATGTATCGGAGAAAATGAGTACAATATTTTTCTCCGGTGGAAACTACGTCTCCAGGTTCCTACTTCCGACCTACGCTAGCTAGATAGTCACGCAACAAATATGTTACCAATTGGTAGGTAGGTTTTTCATCCGTATCGCGTCATGCTTTTTGTGCCTTACGCAATTTACGATGATTTGGGCTGATAATGATTGATTTTTTCGCTGATTTTATTAGATATTGAATGAAACTTCGCGGGATGCTATACGTTCATTTGTTAGGTCCTATAGATCCACAAGGGGATCTTTAGTTTAAAATTACCCGGAAGCTACCCCCAGGTATACCTACCTCTAACATAAATGCTTTGATAAAAGAAAGATACAAAAGATTACTAGCATATTCAGTAGCGCGTCGGACATCAAACCTAGAAGTTATTTAGGAACTGGTCGTCCTAACTTTTCCCACTGATAATATTAGCTGAGTACCAGCTTCAGAACTGTTGAATTATGTTGGTACATAGTGTTGATTTTCCGTGATCAAAATGGAGTTCTGCTGCTGAGTCGGAGTGGTTCAGAAATTTAACAATAATAATAATAATAATAATCTTTATTGGTGATTTGGGCTTGAAGCTCTACGAAGCATGCAAAACACAGATGACAGCTTATTTACCCTTTAGTCTGAAGTGGCTCTGAAGGACTTATAACTGAAGGAGATAGGTGTGACGTAGTTTGAAATACAAACATGTGTTCAGCGACGGGGGCTTGTCCGAATCATGGTCTAGGGATGCGTACATTAGGATATATAACCAAACACCTAACCAACCTAAAGAATTATTGAATTTCAAAAATTAATGAAATTTTCTTGAATTGCTTACTGAAATTTTCTTCTTAATGGATATTTGTGAGTAGAAAGCATTTTTGTTTGCTAGTTGTGGGAGGATTTTTGAATGATTTAGTGCAGGTTGACTCTCTGGTTCAAACGAGTTCTGATCAACATTAACGTGTGACGAAAGTGGCTGAAATATTGATAAATCTAAATCTCAAAAACTTTTGGAATAAGAATAGTGTATTTCTGAACGTTATTGATACACATCACTTCACTGAATCGATTGGGCCCACGCGGACCGCAGCACGTTCGTCTGTAATCTTTTCCAAAGGGCTAGAACTTTGATGGAAATGAAAACCGAAGAAAACATAGTAAAAATCGCCGTATAAACTTCGACGATCAACTAATGTATAATTCCAGTGGAATGGGGAACTTTCACATGCTGGAATTCCACATTTTGGCCTCAGATTAGGATTCAGCGCACATGAAAACCCACTACTATCGATTTTCAGCTCAAAAGGCAGTTCAGTTTGGCCAATAAACGTGCAGTACGCGTTTTGGCGTACTACAAGCAGGTGTGTTGTGGAAAGTGTAATTTTCATGGTACAGCGCGACCCTAGCGGCACATATCAATTGACAGGAAAACAGCGTTGAAATAAGAGCAATAGCCCTCAATATTATTCATACTCAAAGCTGCTGACTGAAGGCTAATAAGACAAGATAACAAAGATAACTATTGGCGGCCGTATACTATCTGGAGGCAGAGCTGGAGAAGCGCTGGCAGTCGGATAACAGGAAAGGTCCCAAATTATACTATGTTGTTGAACCGTTCTGAAACTTGATCTACCGGTAACAGTGTCACTTTTCTGGCATGGGAGCGAGCGAGGAGACGACCCCACCCTAGTGTCTCTAAAGAGTGGGTATACATACTTGGGGAAGCCAGTCAGCTGGTTATAGGTAGAATTAGTTGGCTGTGTGTGGGCAAGGGCGCAAATCCCCCCAGGGACCCAGGCGGGTGGGGGCCGTGCGCTCATTGTGCAAATTAATTTCAAGAGCAGTTTTACTGATCAAATAACCATCATACACACCTTTTTGGAAAGCTCTCGCTCAGATCTTTTTATTGAACAAATAAAAATAACCATGATAATGCCCACACCCAACCAGACGAAATCACTACATGAAATCGAGTTTATTATTACTTTTTTCATACATATCTGTGAAGTTTATACATATTAGTAAAGTTTAGGTAGGTGTTTTATTTTATCTCACTAATATTTGGATGGTAGGTGCTTACATCTATCTCAATATACCTACTTGGATTTTGATGTTCAACTATACTTCAACATCTGATCTCATGACGCACATAGAGGACGGAGGAGGTAAGGGGGGTAAAGTCTATGTGGTTTTAATTGACGAACATACTGAGTCTCCACTTCGACTCGCCCTACATTAGTCTATATGATGTGTGTACCTATGTCTTTCCTGCGCTACAGGCCGCAATTTTGGAGCTATCGACTTAAAATTCGGTAGGCAGTCTCCTTGGATACCCGGAACATGCTTTATAGTATTGGTGCCGATCGGACACAATGTGGCTGCGATACCGTCGTCGGTGTCGAATGAAAAACCTCAGAAATACGGGTTTCGTATCGATGACTTGTCGATAGATTGAGTAGACACACGATTTACACATTTTCGGATTATGATAATTTAAAAAGTGCCATTTTCAAGGAAGATGGGCTATGGGCGAGTGTCTCAGTGATTGTGCGATCTCGTTGAATATAATTTGTCACAAACCTCGTTTTATGCGTTGAAACTATGCAAACTTTGGTGATGTTCTTAGTTTTTCTGGTGGAAAATGTCTTTCTACGAGTACTATTGATCGAACAGAGATTTAACTTATTCCAGCCATTAAATTGGTCAAATTGTTCAAGTTGTGCTTGGAAAATCACTATAAATGACAAAATTTATTTATTTATTTTTTTGAAGCAAAATGTCGCTAAATTAGTTTATTATCTATAAAATAGAACATTAAAAAATTAATGTACAACAATATGCTGACAAATGTATTTACATTTCATTAAAATGTGCTAATAAATCGATAAAACTTCAAAAAATTCAAAATCTCCTAATAAATATCAGATTATTATTTAGAACAATTTTTTTTGCCATAAAATCAAAAGTTAACAATTTCTTTGTACGTATTAAGCTCAAATTTCCTAGCAATTTATCATTATAAAATACGACAACACGAAAATTTGCTCATGCGATCATGCAGCATGATTGGAAATTTTTTTTCTGAAAGATAAATATCACTGTTTTTTAAATTCGCCTTTAAATTTGTATTTTTAAAAAATGTTTTAAGGCGCGCTTCAACCAAGAGTCATTAGCAGCAATAATAATTATGTTGTAACATTGGTACTGTTTTTAAATAGATTAGTTCAACTTAAATGATTGCCTACTTATTTAAATTTGTTCTATTGTCTGGTAGTGTTTTTTTTAAAGATTCATTTCAATGCACTTTGGCCATAATGCATTTACCAAGAACACGGGATTTGACGAATATATTTGAATTTATAGACTAGGATTTCAAGACTTCAGGATATTTTTCAAATTCTGTTCAGTGCGGTCTTTTTAGCAAAATGTTCTTGTAAATGTCAGAATTTTTAGAACGACCCTTCCTAATAAGGATGTCATCATGGTTTAATCTGTATTTCAGTTAGGCACCATTACCAAATCTAAATCCGCGCATTCACATGTATCAATGTCTGTCAACAAAGACATTTCGGTCATCCAAGATCCATTACAACATAACAATATACTTTTGAGAACAACATTACAGTGGAATACCGATGTGCATATCCATTAAGTTAGTTTTTTTTCTTCAGTGTATTGTATATATGATTGGAAAATTTTCTTGAACTTTTCATGAATATTTTAATGTATTTCGGTAAATGTGAATAAACCAAAGGTGCTTGTGGAGAAGAGAAGTGGTTCCTGTAACGTGGGCTCGTCCATACTGTCCTCGTAGGTTGTCCACACACTAAATTGAGATGTTAACTCAAACAGCTCCCGGAGGACTAGGGAGAAGAGTAGTAGGGGCCGTCCACGTAACCTCCCTTGAGAATCCAGCGTTGCATGGCGTCAACCTAGTTGCAAACCAGATAACAATCCCACATTCACTTTTAGTAGGAACCAGCTAGCTACCATCTACTATTCCGTCACCGTAATAGGCTGTGACGGACATTCCATCAATAGCTTATCTTCGTTTTTCTCTTTTTATGTCACACAGACTCTTACAACCAACAACTTGATGATTGTGAGGATGACCTTGTTTGATTCGTGTGTGGTATTGTCACTTTCTACAAGAAGAGTAAAGAGATTCCAATATTTCCATCGAATGTTAATGAATATCGTTAAGAATGTTAACTATCGTTAAGAATGATAACTATTCAAAATCTCGAATCATCCCAATTCATTGTTCGGTCTATTGTAGGGACGTTATTGACTACATACATGTTTCGACTAATTTACTGGCGTTTAGTGTAGGACTGAGTGTAGGCAATCAGTAGATAGACGGCACGTTTCGTAACTGGTAACTATCTTTTTTGAATTTCAGCTTTATCAATATCACTATTTCACTTCTGATTAGGTACCTATCGAGTATTGATAAATAATGTATACATATGTAAGCCAATTAAAGGGGTCTTTTCTAATTAGTCCCCGCATATTCAATTTTTTTTTTTTGTAGCAACCAAGTGTTAGTACAATTACTAAGAAAGTTTCTAGAGATAATATATGTTAGGTTAATCTTCGTTTTTGGTAATGACACCATAAAAAAGTTGAAGAACGGGTTCATTAAATTTTAAAAACTAGCACAATAACACACATCGGAACATGCCATGTTTCGGCACGTCGAGTTCTTTTACCTAATGAAATCGAGCTTATCTCCCGTAATAAATAACTCCGGGTTGTGCAATTTTAAAACTGACCACACATATTTTTACTTCCTCGATTAATACTGATTAGAGTCATGTTCGGTGGTAATGAACCTAGCTTGACTTGGTGGCTATAGGGGGAAAAAGAAGAAATGAAAATGCAGGGACGTGGTACTAGATAATACCTCAATCAAAGTTCCACTCATGTATCATGCATGCCCATTTGGGAGCATTCTCATAATCTTCCACATTTCATTTATTTTAGTTTTCTCAAATTTAAAAAAACCTTTTCTAAATATTATTTTGTCATGTCAACCAATTCTAGGATTTTAGACAAGTTTTATAAGTCATATAGATTTTTCGGCATATTTTAAGGAAATACATTCTTTTGTCTTCTGGACACAAATTTCTGAATGCTCTGTTTCATTGATATTTCAAAGTAAAATTCTGCTAATGAATAGTATTTTCCCATCCAATTCAACATTTTTTACAATGAATTCAAACTTGTTCACATTGAATTGAACTTTTTCCCTTTTCAGTTCAACCTTATGCACTTTCAATTCAACTTTTGAAAAGTGAGTGTGGGAAGAAAATGTACGGAGAGTAGGTTGAAATGTGCAGGTGTGTGCAGGTACACGGCTTCCGCAACTTTAACCATGAAATTTCTACCTTCTCACTCACCAATGTTGATCCCCGTGGAAAGGAGTTTTTTTTTTTTTTTTTCAAAGTAAAATACACGAATACTCAGACGTTCACAGGGTCATCACATTCCAGAAGTTGCCAAAAAGAGTTAGGCATCCGTACCCTCGGAAACAACCAATGCGCAAAACATAAACGATGTGTTTGTTGTGCTACTCACTGCAACCGTTGCCGATACCTCTGCATTCAGCTACTGACTTTCGTTTATGAATATCAAATTATGATATTTGAATGTTTAATTTGGAAGATATTCGGTATGTTGTAATTTATTCTTTTAATTCTTATTACAATTAGAATATTTAGTGTTCTATAAGTAAACTATATATATATATATATATATATATATATATATATATATATATATATATATATATATATATAATATACTGACTTGCGAATATATCAAAATCACCAAAGTTGAATTGAGTATGAAAACGGTTGTACTGAAAGGGAAAAATTTGGATTCAATGAATAAGGTTGAAATCATTGAGAAAAAGGTTGAATTTGATGGGAAAATACTATACATAAATTTTACGATTTGAAGTAATTTTCAGCAACTTCTTAAGCATATGTTGTGAAATTTGATTATTTTATTGTGCTCAAAAAGAGCTGTTCAACGAAGACATCTTTTCTGAACCTTGCTGGTTCATCTGAGTCAATAACGAAGTTCAGGACGTTTTACTGAAACGTTTTCTTGATTTTTTTTAAGCTGAATTTTGTGTATGTTACGAATTTTGCGTATGTTGTGTCGTTTACGAATTCCGCAGTACGGATTTTCATGAAGAAATTTTGGATACATTTATTCTATAATTTGGAGCCTATTTCTTTGAAAATTCGCCAAAAGATTGGCATACTGGAGAATAATAACTTTTATCTGTTTTTTTAAAACATTTCAAATCTATTATAAAATTTAAAATATCTTTCTACGTAAGGGTATCCATTTATTGAACGAGCGAAAAAGCCTAACATGCAAATTAAAAAACTCAATTATGGATAATAAAAACAATTCTATTAGTTATAGAGAAAAATCTTACAATATAAAATACAGAACAATATAAATCATAGAATAAAGGAGCTTGCATAGTATAAAAGTCAAAAACATTAGAAAAGATAAGTTGTAAATAATTTGAAAAATATGATTTGATATTATTTTTGAAAACTAGAAGGCTATTAGAGAATAAATCAATACGGAGTTTGACGAAAAAAATTATAGTGTCTTTCTATACGAGAAATTGGGTTATTAAACAAATAATTAAACGGACCGAAAAGGTAGTAAAAATAAAAATAAAAAAAATACTGACTCCTTGTAGGGTAGCTCGGCGCCCGTAAATCAAAAAAGGAAAATAAAAGTGGCCAGTCGATATTATCGTTGAATATCTTGTGCAAAAACGACAAGTCATTCAGAGTACCTCTGTTCTCCAGAGACAAAAGATCGTACTCGGCCAACAAAGAGCTATACAGGGTGTTCACACTTAATATTAATAACCTCCGAGGGATCGACTCTACAACTAATTTCCAACAAAAAGTTACTCGTTGCAATCTTTTTTAAACCCTTTATTTTTGGTTTTTTTACTTAAAAATTTTTTTTCTCGTGTTTTAGCCAATTTTCGTAGAAAATGAAGCTATTGCGATGCCTCCAAAAATTGTAAAATCAAAATTGTCTAAAATTTTCTTCATTGAAATCCGTTTTCAGGCATCCTGAATCGAATCTTTGAGTTTAACATTTTTTCATGTATATATATATATATATATATATATATATATATATATATATATATATATATATATATATATATATATATATATATATATATATATATATATATATATATATGTCCTTCCAGACGATAAAGGATTGAGATAACAATTCCGTCCTTACGTAAAAAAATCAAGCTTTCAAAACTAAAGGACGAGTTCGTTGGTCAGCATTTTTTGAGCACATTAAAATGGTCAAATTTCAGAAAAAGTGCTGACAAAATCATTAAACGTAGCAAAAAGCGGTTAAAATCTTTAAATTGAACTTTTTTAGCAGAATGTTGCTCAAATAAAGCTTATTAACAATACAATAGAACATTAATCAATTTATGTGCAAAATTGTGCTAAGAAATGTACTTGAATTTCATTAAAATGTGCTAAAAAATATATATAAACTCCAAAAAAGTTAAAAATCCAAAATCTCTTTTTGAATCGCAAAATATTATTTAGAACGAGTTTTTTGTCATCAAATTGGTAGCTGACAATTTATTTACCCTCAAAGTCCTTAATTTCCAAAACAATGTAACATAGCACACTACGATAACTTACAAAAATTCGCTCATACGATCATGAGGCTTGGCTGCAAATTTTTTAAGGTGCGTTAAGTATTAACGCAAAATTGTAGATATCCGTACGCGTTACAGGAAATCTTGCCCAGAACCTCATCTTTTCAACGAAATACTAACAATTTTTATTTTACCTTATTAAATGGGGGGAAAAGTATGTTTGTATGTTAAAAAACCATGTTGTGTGTTTTTTCCATGAAATCGAGGGTTTTCGTGAAAAATGAACCCTTAAGAAAACACTAGTTTGGGGTCGGTTTCTACGTATTTTGCTTCATCACAAGCACAGGTTGGGAAGCTTTGTGTTCGTGATTGTAGTCGAAAACATTTTCGCCCTCCAAGATCGAATTTTCCATTTGCTTTTGCGTTTCAGAGCTTGCTGATCAATTTTGGTTCCATGTCTGTCTGTCTGTATGTCTGATTTCTGTCTGTGGAAAATCCTTGTCACGCCCACAACTATACCAAGTTTCAGTCCGATTTTAATGAATTTTGGTCTAGACGATCCTCTATAATTTTCATTGCCGTCCCATCAATAGTAGTGTATGCGCATGCGAAAACGTTAATTTATTATAACTGTGATTTCTTATCATCTATTGGTCGGATTTCGTTCAAACTCGGGAATTAGATAGATATATGTTATAGAAAAATCCTCTATGAAATATATTGCGATTGGTGGACTAATAACTATAGCGCATGCGCAAATATAAAATTGATCAACACACACATAACTCCGAGACTAATGGACCGAAATTTATGAAATTTTCAAGGATTGTACAGTTTAGCTCCTAGACGTTCCCCTATCAATTTCATTGCCCTTTGAGTAATAGTAGAGTGTGCGCATGCGCCAACATTAATTTCTTATAACGTCGAATTATCAATAATTTCGACTCGTACTTCGTTCTTCAAATAATTCTATATGTCCATGTTACAATGTGTGAGGAAGCTATACTGCCCACCCAACTTGGCAGACGTTTTTTCACGCTGAATCGAATGGCAACACTAGCACATCTCTCAAACTCCGTTATAACCGATTTTTAAACTTTAACTAAGTAGTTTTTACGAGTTAATTTGTTGTGCTCAATTTTATGTTTTAAGGGTAAAACTTGTTAATAAAAGTGTAGAATTCATTTCTAACAGTGTTGGAGAGCTCTGCGAGTGCTATCATTCGATTCAGTGAGACAAAATACTTAGAAACCGGGCCCGAACCCGTATTTTCTTATGTCAATGTAGGTCATATTTCAAGAAACCCCTCGATTTCATAGAAAAAACCACGTTTTTCATGATACGTACGTACCCCCCCCCCCCCCCCCCAATTCTTAAAGTAAAATAAAAATTGATTATACCGTAGGAATGCTGAGATTTTGGGCAAGTTTTTCTCTTAAAAAAGGTACCTAATCGTTGAAAAGTGAGAAATTCTCGTGTTTAATCCATTTTTTCGCTTACGTGACCTACTGTAAAAAGATCAAAATACCTTAGAAAAATGGGAAATTTAACGCTCTTTCCACTGGTGTATATATTTTTAAGATTACATTGTAAGTTAGGAGAGATATGACCATTTTAGTGATGTAAGATAGAACACAAGGAAAAAAAAAAACTAAAATGTGAAAAAACTCCAAAAATTAAAGATTAAAAAAAAAAAAAAAAAAAAAAAATTGCAACGAGGAACTGCTTGTTGGAAATAAGTTGTAGAATCGATCCCTTAGAGGTTATAAATATTAAGTGTGAACACCCTGTATAGCTCTTTGTTGGCCGAGTACGATGAATATGGGGACCACATTGTACTCCCATACTCCAGAATGGGGAGAACCATAGCGTTGAAGTGTGTCACCAAAGCTTGCAAATTGTTGAAATTCCGAGTGTTCCTCTTCAGCCACCCCAATGATCTCATGGCTCAACCAAATATGGAATAAATATATTCACTGAAAGTCATACGGCTGTCGAATTGAACACCCAGATCGGAGACGGTAAATTGGCGCCCAAGAACATTCTGCCCGATTGAATAATCAAAACTAATAATTCGAGATGACCGTGGAAAGGTAGGTACACGGCACTTCTCAATGTTGAGAGATAGATTCAGATAGATATTGGTGTTCTAATTTTTTTATTTAAACGGAAAATTAGAGTAAAATCGCGAAAAGTCACAGAAATCCGTTGCAATGTAAAAATTCAAACGGTTGGACAAGAGATTGAAAGATGAAGGGAAGGGGTGTGAGAGAGTATGCAGGTCAATTTAACTAACCAGTTTTATCGTTAGAAACACATAGAATTGAGCATATAAATATACTACAAATTCGTGCGTTAAAGTGTAAAACTCGGTTGTAACGGAGTTGGCGAGATCTTCAAGTGTTACCATTTGATTCAGCGCGAAAAAATAGGTAAGAACCGACCCCGAACTCGCAGGTTCATCAAGGGTTCTTCTATAGGAAAACCCTTGATTTCTTTGGAGGAAAAAAAAAAATAAAATAAAATAAATAAATAAAATAAGATAAAAATCAACATTAAAGCATACTTCTCTACCCTAATCATCAATGTAAAAGTAAAATTGACAATACCGTTGGAAATATGAGATTTCGGGATGGTTTTCCCATGGGGTGCCTCACTAAAATATATTAGGTATGTATTAAAAGCAGCAAAACAAATGAAAAAATGGTAAGTCTAGGACAATTTCAGAATTTCCATTTTACCCTCCCTTATTGTGTATCAAGTTGGCTTAAAACATGTTGGTTTGACATCACAGCGACAGGAAATTTAACTATCTTTCTAACGGTGTCCTTACTTCTAATTTTACAATGATCCTAAGGGGAGTTATTATAATGTCATAAGGTAAAAATACGAAAATAAAAAGTTTCAAATTAAATTACTAGGAATCAAAGATGTTGAAAAAAATCTTTACGATCAGAAGTGCGCCTTTGAATCGATTTGAAGTTTGTACCATTAGGTTTGAGATTCCCTAGGTACATATAACACGATTGTGTCGACCACTGAATTGTATAGTTAGAATATGATAATAATGACGATTTCCGTATGAAGCCCTCTTAGCTTCGTAATCTTTGAGATTTTTCCATGGAAGGGAATTGGGATAATAGTGGACCCTATGACTGAACAAAGTTTACACGTTTGCGTACTATTAATTTACTCATTGGCTACTATTAATCAAATTTTGATAATTTTCTCAGGAAACTTCCCAGGTTAATTACGTTAACTTAGTTATTTTGATTGGAACTGTAATGGTAGGTCTGTATCGATTTTCTTATTAGCATTATGATGTTCTTAGTGTAGGTGTTCATTATAATAGCCGGTAACAAGAGACATCATTAGTGCCGGCCTGTTGAGCAAACCCAGGAGGTAATCTAGACCTAACATTAAACTAAACCCTTAGCTGGAATGAGCAAGTACACCAGGTGGCAAATAATATAAGAAGCTTCCCGTCGAAAAAAGTGTGTGGGACTAAGCACTCCTCATTATTTTATTCAGTCTCACTTGAGCTATGCGGCTAGTGACGTGGGTGCCAAGCCCTCGACAGCGTTATTGGTATTAAACTTACATAGTACACGAAAAAGCGAACCGAGCTGATCGCGGCCGCGCACTTGGAACATGTCGAGGGAGGAGCTGATGAGAGCATTGAGATACTGCGAGTCAGACAGCTCTACCAGGGATCGGAATATCGTTCCATTCCCTCCCTCCAGACTATTCCAATCCGGAACAAAACGAAAAAATCGCATTTTTGAGATAAAGTTCCGGAAAGGAACGACATTTTACAGTTAAGCAAAATAATGTACCGAACTGGAACGATATTTTGCTGGATCGATATTTGTTTTGTACCGAGTAATATCGTTCCTGTCTGGAACGAAACAATTTCGTTCTCGTTGATTTCGATCCGCCTACCATTTAGCGATATCGTTAGCTTTACACGATTCTACATCAAGTTTGTAACTTCAGGGGTTTTTAAGGGTAAAAAATGGGCCAAAAATGAGGTTTTTCGAGTTTTTTTTTTTTTTTTTTTTTTTTTGCATTGGGTCTGTGGAGTGTCGACCCATTCTTATTCATGTAGACTTGTGAATAATCAGGTTTTTGGTGAATAGGTGACTTAAAACGACAAAATATCTGGGTATTCGCCTTGGGTGTATATAGTCTTTGTGAAAGTCAGAATATCGGACTGAATATATAATGAAATAAATATATTTAATGAAATAAATAGATAATAATAATAATAAATGAAAAAATTAACGATTTAACCTCAAACTCACCCGAATATAATTTTATTCCAGCGGTCAATACTCACTTTAAAGACCTCACCATACTTCAAATCTCCTAATGTAAGGAGATTTAAAAAAGCTTGGCTGCCAACAACATTAGTGAAAAATTAGAGGTCGTCTTCCAATACAAGTTTGATTTTCATTCGAGTCCCAAAAAAAAAAAAAAAAAAAAAAAAAAACGCATTATTCAATGCATAATATCAAATTATTGGTCTGATAGACCTCAAGCATCATTTTCTGATTGATTATTTGATAGATTTTTCTCAAACTTGGAGGCTTTGGATTTGATCCCCAAATGAGTTTCAACATTATTATATTTAAATTTATGCGATGTCTGCAGATGCACAAGTGTTGAAAATCTTCGAAGAACAAATACTAGATTTACATTTCAAGTTCCATTTTAATTTACTATTCTTCCCAATCATAAGAGCATCATATAAGATTATTATGATCATTTCAGTACATTCCATATTACGGATCCAGCTTGGGAGCAATTTCATTGTTGTGTAATAATAATCCAAAGGCCGATAGTAGATATTTGGAAGATTTCATATGACGTATCTTTTGTAGATAGGTAGATAGATAGATAGTTTTATTTTCCATCGCACATGAGCATAACAATAGTCAAATCAAACAAGCCAAAATAACAAAATACAAATTCACAACTCCCAAATGATCAAATTAGCACAAATTCATACATGCAGCCACACAATTTTATGGAAGAACTATATATTAAACTGTCATAAAAAAAGAGAAAATGAATAAGAAAACTAAAATGTCGTTTGGTATTCATATTCAACATGTCATTTGGTATTGGCTTCGGTGTACAGTGCCTTAGCATGGTTCATGAGTTGGAAATTTACTGAATTTAAAATAATGAAAACATTTTTGGAACTCCATTATATGATTTGATTTTAATACTCTCACACGCTAATTCCTCTAACCCTCAGATTAACTCAAACCTTCAACTGTAAAATTAGGCTAAATTTAGTTTAATCAATAAACTGTGGGAATGCATAGTAATTTCCTTCGTGGATTTCATAGCTCGAGGGTTTAAATAAAAAATTACGCTAAAAATTTTGAACGAGACTCGTACATTTAGAAATTTGGAAAAAACAAGTGTAAAACACTCCTACTTTCGGAGAATCGCCCTTGCTCAATGACCTCAACAGGTAGCGTTGAGTGTCCGTGATCCCCTGGTGCAATGTTAGTGTATTATGTTATTCATTATTATTCAAAACAAAATAACCGCCAAAAAATATTGCATTGCGTCACAAGCTGAAATTCAGTGATGGAACAAAAGTCACTGAAATTACATTGGATCAATAATTGGAAGGCCTTAGAGAAGCTGATAGGTAATAAAATCATTTTATCGTTCTTCTTTCTGATTTCTGACTTCATAAAGAACCGACATGCGAAAAAAGACAGTGCAAAAAAAGTCATACTTTTAGATGTGGAACTGAAATTTTTTGAATCTTCCTGTAAAGTTATAATTCGAATGAGGCTGAAACATATTTAAGAAGTCGTGGTTGAATAATTACTAAGGAAGGAAGAAGGGCAGGTGACACGTCAAAAGTGACTGATGTGTGGTCACTCCATTTCCAAGGTTGGCACCTTCATTCGCACGAAGCAAGGTTTACGCAAGAGTAGATCATCCCATTCCATACAGCTAACCAACCCCCACGAGCTATCCTCAATCCCACGAGAAACCTCTGTCAGACCACTACTTTTTACATACATTGAATACCACAATGTTTCTTGTGAGTAGATAGGAATATCAAACGGATTCAGAGGTGGATGGCCTCTTGTTTTTCGTAAATATTATTGGTAGGTATCTACATTTTACACATTATCTTACATAAATAGATTTAATGTGCCTACCGTAAAGTTCTTTAAATAAAAATATTCTGGGGTAAGTTCAAGATTGTAATTGCCAGGAGGTTGATATCCCCAGATTTCTTCTAGGCGACATGTATAGGGCTGCCCCATCCCCCAGTTGGAAATGATATGGACTTCTAAGCGGTTTTGGAAAACTCGTCGAACTTTTTCAAGTGCGTTGTGGAAAATGCCTATAACGGAAGTGTGAACATCCCATTGCTGCTATTGGGACATCTATTGGATGATTTCTTGTTTCCATTCATGTATTAGTTGGGTTGTAGATATGGGGGTAATGAGACGTTTGCCATGTTGGTATTGTTTATTGCTCGAACGCTTCCGCTATCGGCTCCTTTAGGAGCTGTTTAATTTTACAAAAGTACAAAACACACCTTCTGTAAACATAAACCTAAATTGTAAATCTAATCTAATGTAATTATGTATGTAATCTAATATTGTAAACCTAAATTGTGAAATTTAGGTATATCTTTATAGAAGGTGTGTTTTGTACCTTAGTAAAATTGAACAGCTCCTGAAGAAGCCGATGGCGAAAGCGCTCGAACAATTATAAATACCAACAAAGCACGGTGCTTACATGGTTGTGTACTTCAGTGTCCTTCCATTTGCTATTGCGACATTTCCGGGAGTTTTTATGCGTTCGATAATTTTGAACAATATATGAATGAGGAACAAGTTGGAAAATACGAGTACTTATAGGACAATAAGGGTTTCCTTGTTTTAGGAAGACAGCCATTGATGATTTACATCAGACTTGATGAGTATTACCCTCGAAAACAACCATTTAAAACCCATATATCGATGTGAATGGGATTGGAATTGGATAGTCTTGAAAGTTTTAGCGATGGCATGGTTGTGTTAAGGATTAATAAAGCTGCTACGTACGATAATACGATGATACAAATATTACCAGATGCTGAAGGACATGAAGATACGGATCAACCAGAAATCGCTGTTTAAAAAAGATGTTGTGATGCATTCCTTACGTTAGACCCACTGATTGATAGAAGGCGTATCTACTTGAATTGTTAACAAGAAAATGAACCAGTTACGATAGAGCTTGAAGGTGTGTAACCTTCAACAGAACTGGAATAATGCCATTTTCAGATTGGAAACTGATCTAAAAAAGTAGAAGAAATTTACTTGATAACTTCATCACTGTTAACTAACAAACTTCCGTCTTCATCTTCATTTTTACTTGTGAAGGTTCCCCCGAGGACTGATGCCAAACAATTGAAATACTTAGCTGTGTTGAAAAATCATGTGGAACTTTTCTCATACCAGAGTGTCAAGTTTGTTCTAAATTATAGCCCGTTTGCTGGTCTTCGTTTTGTGATTAGTTGCAAGTAGTACTTGCTGTACACGTAGTAGGCACTTGTACGCGATGTTCATATGTGCGAATTTGTGTGGCCTATAATCTCTCACAATCACTCCGATCCCTGGAGTTCATAAACTATTTAAGTCTATCAAACTGCTCGAACTGTTATCATAGGATTCTCATCATCTTTCATCCTCCTGTCAAACTTGTTTCCATAGAATCGATATCTAATTCCACTCCTATAAAATTTAAGGTCGGATTCTCGTTTTATGTGGATCCTCGTAAATAATATCGATATCCGCGCGTTTATTTTTTGTTGACACTCAACTACCCGCTGAAAGATGATGGTCGTATCGTAAATTATCAGTCATGTTTTCATTTAAAACTCCCACTAGAATCAAATCTATCCTCGTGAACCCCAATATATTCTTCTACCCAATAAGCTTAAGTATTCTAGTTCTTTCCAATGTCTCAAAGAATGCCAATGTCAAGTCAATGGAACTACCTCCAGTTATTACTAACTATGAATGGTTAATACAGTTATATGACTTCAAACATGGAGAAAATGAAATCACTTTTAATTATATTGCAGTTTTAAGTCACTGTCTGTCATTCTATCATCCATGTTGTGCATTACATTCTTCACACTCATCCAAAAAATATACAAATTAACAAAAATTTAAACATGAAGTTTTTTTTTTTTAATTCTCTGCCTACCCATCTCAATAACGAGACGACATATCCATCTATCACCAGCATCCCAACAGCTTGTCATAACCATCAGGTAATCAGTCTATCAACATAATTACCACCCGTGACTCATATTTATCCGTTTATAATTCTTATCAAAAGCCTCATCAAAGCCCAAAAAGTTCCAGTCATGCAGTACGATCGTATGAGCGAATTTTCGTGAAATATTGTATTATAGGTATTACATAGTTATATTGTTTTGAAATTTAAGCACTTTGAGTGCAAAGAAATTGTTAACTATCAATTTCATGGCTAAATAAACTCATTCCAAATTATATTCTGCAATTCAGATTAGACTTTGGATTCTTACCTTTTTTCGATTGGTTTTTCAGAAAATATTAACGAAATTTGGGTTAAATTTTCAGCACAACTTGGTGCATACATTTTTTAATGGTCTAGTTAAGAATTGATGAACATTTTCCGACTAATATTCTGGTTGAAAATATACAATTTACGATTTTTAGCCGTTTCTAGTCATTTTTTAGCGATTTTTTGAGCACATTTATTGAAATGTGACCTATTTAATGTGCTCAAAAAGTGCTGGCCAACGAACTCATCCTTTCGCCTGGAAACATTGATTTTTTGGCGCAAAAACGGATTTGTTATCTCAATCCTAAGAAGAGATATCGTCTGGAAGGACACATACATATTATATATATGTGTGTGTGTGTGTGTGTGTGTGTGTGTGAAAAAGTTTTAAAATCTAGGAATAGTTTCAAAATGTCACAAAAAAGGGATTTCAATAAAGGAAATTTTCGAAAATTTTTATTTTAAATTTTCTGGAGCCATTGCAATAGCTTCATTTTCTACAAAAATTCGCTAAAACGCACCTATACCATGGCAGGATCATTAACTCCTCCCCCCACCATTTTTAGAATGTCTCTCATTAATGATGGACTTGTATTGTTTTCAATCTGGATGAAATCATAAAAACCTACTGGGCGTTTTACTTTTGGATGCACCATTAGCTAGTTTTAAGTTCTACATCAAACTTCCAACAAAAAGTTTGCCGTTAGATTTTTTTGAGACCCTTCTTAAGAGATTTAGCACGAATATTACATTCATAAGGATATAAGAATATCCATTGTTGAAAAAAGTGTTAAATCTCCATCCTTTCCACTGCAAATTCAATTTGTAAAAGAAAAAAAAAAAAAAAAACCTTTTGGGAGGTAAAAAATGATCCTAAAAAGTAAAATTTGAAGAAATTTGAATGTATACACTTTTTTTCACTTTTGTAAATCCGATTGATTCTATCCTTTTTTTCTGTAATCCTAAAAATAAGTTCATAAACTCAGCTTATCAACCGTATAGCTAATTTTACTTTTATTTTGTAAATTATGGGAGAAAATGAAGATAAAGCAATCGGACATTTAAAAATCAATCTGTCAATCTGAGACGATTTCTAGGGTTTAACGCTTTTTCATATATATATATATATATATATATATATATATATATATATATATATATATATATATATATATATATATTCAGCTTTATGTGGAGCAAAATGAAAAATATAAACTCAGATTTGACCCCTGGCAAGTTAAGCTCCCTTTTCCCTTGCATGGTCGCATATATATATATATATATATATATATATATATATATATATATATATATATGTGTGTGTGTGTGTGTGTGTGTGTGTGACCGTGCAAGGGAAAAGGGAGCTTAGCTTGCCATTCAACGGTCGTATATATATGTGTGTGTGCGTGTGTGTGTGTGTGTGTGTGTGTGTGTGACCGTGCAAGGGACAAGGGAGCTTAGCTTGCCAGGGGTCAAATCTGAGTTTATATTTTTCATTTTGCTCCACATTAAGCTGAACAAAATAGTTTTTTTGAATTTTTTCAATAACTTTCCAATCAAAATTTATGATTTTTTAAAGTTTGAAAAAAGCGGGCCCGAAATGTAGAAAATTCAAATTTCGATGATTATTGGGAAAAGAGAGATAGTTTTGACGCCCAAAAAAAAAAATTACAAAAAAGTCATTTTTTAACCCAATCTTCGTTATTTTGTTCTCCTGAAAAAAAAAAAAAAAAAAAAAAAAAAAAAGTTCCAGTCATACAGCATGATTGTATGAGCGAATTTTCGTAAATTATCGAATTGTATAATATTAAATTGTTTTGATATTTGAGCTTTTTGAGTGCAAGGAAATTGTTTACTATTACTGTTATGGCAAAAAACGTATTGAATAATAATCTCCTATTCAAATAGAGGTTTTGAATTTGAAGCTTTTTTGCAGTTTTTATCGATTTTTTAGCAAATCTCAATGAATTACAAGTAGGTACATTTTTCAGCATAACTTTGTACATAAATTTTTGAATGTTCTATTTTATAGTTAATAAACTTTATTTCAGCAATATTCTTCCAAAAATATAAATTTAACAATTGTTAGCTGTTTTTAGCTATTTTTAATGATTTTTTGAGTACATTTTTTTGAAATTTGACCAATTAAATATGTTCAAAAAGTGCTGGCCAACTAACTCATCGTTCCGTTTGGAAAGCTTGATTTTTCGGCGCAAGAACGGAATTTTTTTCTCAATCCTAACGAGAGTTATCGTCTGGAATGACATATAAATATATAAATATATACATATACATATATATATGCATATATGAAAAAGCGTTAAACTCTAGGATTCGTTTTAGAATACCTCACAACGGATTTCAATGTAGACAATTTTTCAAAAATTTTGATTTTAAAATTTTCCGAGCCATTACAACAGCTTCATTTTTTACGAAAATTTGCTAAAAGTCTTGGCAAGTTAAGCTCCCTTTTCCCTTGCACAATATATATATTGTGTATATATATATATATATATATATATATATATATATATATATATATATATATATATATATATATATATATACATATATATACATATATTTACATATGAAAAAGCGTTAAACTCCAGGAAACGTTTCAAAATGTCTCAAAACGGATTTCCATGGAGAATAATTTGAAAAAAAAAAAAAAAAAAAATATTTAAAAATTTTCGGAGGCTTTTGCAACAGCTCTATTTTTTTTAACGATAATTTGCTAGAATTGCACTCCAGAGATTGGAAACTTAACGCTCTTTCCTATAGGGACTCAAACTTGAGTATAATTCATGAATTGTGGAAGTTATGGTCATCCAAGCGGCGGAAAACTCGAAAAATAATCTTAAATTGCAATATCTATTTCAAGAAAATGTGTACGGCGAACTTGTTGTTGGACAGTTATAGAAACGAATCTCAGCCTATGGTGCATCCAGGAGAGAAGGTACCTAACAACCTGTAAGACAACCTAAAAACCTTCCCGCGCCCATTTTAAGCGTCCCTCTGCATCAATTGTCACCGCACGTCGGTGACAACGATCGGTGGGGGGAAAAAAACTGGGCTGGGCTTAGTCTACATTGAGTCAATATTTACGTAGGCTGCCAAATCTTGGACTAAAGTTCGGCTTGTTAGTCGAAATTCATATCAAAGTTAACTAGCTTTGGGCCACATATATGGTGATTTTGGTCTACATTCAGGTTACATAACGACAATATTCAGAACGAACTCAGGACTCATTCTGTCTATAATTAGGCTAATGTTAGACTAGGTTAATTTGGGCTACATTAGGAACAACCTAATGGGCTCTTCTAACACATGGAAAAGACCTCATGTTTTTGTTTTGTGATCAGGCGGAAAATTATTATGTAGCGTCGGTTCTTCCGAAGCGGATTCATGAACCTATCACTTACTGCAAGTGCTTAAGATCTATGATTCAATTGTACTTTTTCACGCTCAGAATCCCAGCGAAAAAGTAGTTGCCGCAGTACATCAGCAGTACATCTGCCGAGGGGAAAACATTGACATTTACCTTAATGTTTGTGTCAGAGACTAAATAATATAAGGTATAATGTGAAAAGAAACAGATTCATCTATCATCATATTTCGGTGGCCTTGAAGTGGTAACTCGGCGTGTTTCACCATATCTAAAGATGTTGTTGGTCTATTTACTGTGGGCTGTTATTCTCTTGGACTTGGGAAAATGATTTCTTTGGGCATTCCTTCAGTCCGTCACTGTATTTTCGGAGATATGGCGGTGAGGACAGACGGGAGGGCTTTCGAATAAACGTTTACATTGCCCTGGCCTCATATATTCCGTGATTGACGCTTCCTTCTATCTTCTGACCTACGGTATGGTATGAGAAGCATTGTTTTCACCTTCATCGATAATATAATTGTTTTTCACCTACAAGGACGTTCCTGTAATTCATTACAACATGATTTCTACTTATAAATGCAAAGTAGTTTTTTCAGGAATGCTGAATTTTGAATGCCATAAATTGGTGGCATTCTTCGAGATTGGCTGCACTTCGAAAGCAGATCTATTATTAAATGTTCTTATTCCAAGTTGGATAGTAACAAATTATTTTTATTAAAATTACAACGTAAAGTTTTCCATTTTTCAGAGATCCAAGAGGATTCGCTCTCAAGTTTTACACTGAGGACGGGATTTGGGATATGGTCGGAAACAACACCCCAATTTTCTTCGTTCGAGACCCACTCATGTTCATAGCTTTCATACACTCACAGAAGAGGAACCCCGTCACGAACTTGAGGGTAAGCCCTAGGCTAAAATAAAATGTAGAATGTTTAGATAGGTCCAATCACTGAAACAATATGCACTAACTTATCCACTATCTAGCTAATCGCCAACAAATACTAGACACAAATCGTCCACCTTTTATTTCATTTTTATAAATACACATATTTCAATAGGATGATGTTAGAATCTTGGCGGAAATTTAATAATTTCGTGGTCGGTCGTCCCTCACTTTTAATCAATTTAGTTCATGTCTTACCTATTCTATAAAGAAAAATATCGATCAGTAGTGTTTTTGAATGTAGGTTCATTCGAATTTTGTCTGATAATGGTTCCGGCGAACCAGAGATATTGCAGTTCTGGAAGTATTTCACGTGCCTTTAGAGGAAAAGTGAGTGATATTACAAAAATAAGTCATAATGAGGTATATGAATACCGCACCTCCAAAAAACTTGAAATAAATATTTTTGGAAATTTTTTTTCACGCAGTCATTAGAAACGATTCCAAGAGTGTAACAAAAAAAAAGTATCCCACAATTTTTCGCGATACATTCAACCATGACTTTTCGCGAACCGCGCAATTCAGTAACCATGAGAATCGTGGCCAGGTTTCGTCCCACTCATTCACGCACTCTCTCTCTCTCTCTCTCTCTCTCTCTCTCTCTCTCTCTCTCTCTCTCTCTCTCTCTCTCTCTCTCTCTCTCTCTCTCTCTCTCTCTCTCTCTCTCTCAACCACACACGCAACTATAATTTTTTCACGGATTCGGTCTTAGAATGGTTCAAACCAGATTTGTTTTCGGTAATTTTTTTCTCATGATTGGGTTGTCACATACTCCCCTGTATCGATTCCAATAGTTCGTTCCTCCAATATACGAAACCTTGCCTATTTGACCTAGCTTCAGAGAGACGTCCGAAAAAGCAAAAATCTATCAGTAAAAAACAATACCTGACATATGTACATTATACAGGGTACAGCTCACGGAGTCGCAGGTGAAGGAAGATCAAACCCGATTTGTCGAGAGAAAGGAATGGGCCGGGAGTTACATCCAACTAAGTGCAAGCGATGTGAAGGCGACCTTTCTTTAGACAAAACACGAAAAAAATTCTACAAACTGTCTATCTGTCAAATCATAATTGTAACAATGATTGGACTATTAAAGATGTTTAGCAAATATTACCCTTATTTTCCCTGAAATCCGCTCCATGAGCGTCTATTCTTTCCAATAATTTCCTACCAGATTGCCTACAATATACGTAGCCATTACTAATGATCCGACACTGGTGAAACGCCATATACCAAATATAGAACACATAACTCTCATACAAACAAAAACATATCTCTAATGTCTTTTAGTCTTTTGCAGCATTAAATAACTTTGGTATTCGACTATGAGTAGTTCACCACTAGCTACGATCTCTTTAGTATGATTATAAATATTAAAGAGCATGAATTACATATTTTGAGTACCAGAGACATTCGAAACTGCGAGGGAATCTTTGAATTGTAATTGTTACCTCCATAGGACTTCGACTCTTTTTGGGATTTCATAACACTTCGCCCAGAAACGACGTTTCAAGTGATGCGACACTTCTCTGATCTTGGAACCCCAGATGGCTACCGGCATATGAATGGGTATGGCTCCAACACTTACAAACTCGTAAATGAAGAAGGCACGGCTGTCTACTGTAAATTTCATTTTTTGGTGAGTTTACTAGACCGTATTTTTTTCTTTATTTTTCTTTCTCATTACCGTATTTCTAAGTCAACATATCATTGTAAAATATTAGGTTATGGATTATTATTTCCATATCAATAGGTGAGCACTTCCTCATAAATATAGGCACGTATTCTCATCAATCTATGCTGTTGGGAACTTCCACCTCCTACTGTGAGAAGCTCACTACATGTGTGTACAATAATTACAATTACTTAGTATCTACTAAGTAGGTTTCTCACCAGTTTTGGCTATGGTCCACCAGACAGATCAAGGAATCAGAAACTTGACGGCAGATGCAGCCATGAGGTTGCAATCTGAGGATCCGGATTATGCCACTAGAGATTTGTACAACAATATCGCAGCCAACAAACTCCCAAGTTGGACAATGTACATTCAAGTAATGACCTTTGAGGAAGCTGAAGTGTTCCGGTGGAATCCGTTTGATGTAACCAAGGTACGTAACTGCTTAAAGTTATTCATATTTATCCCGTCATATGGTTGTTATTGAGTGTCAAATACCTACTTTTTTCGTTTCTCAGTGAGTATGTTGAAATATAAAATCAAATGTTCATGTTCTTCTACATTGCATCAATTATTATTAGTTTTCTCCTTTTAAACAATTTAAAGTAATTTGATTAATTTTGGATGCTGAACTTATGGATATCACTGAATTTTGTACTTCAAGATTTATGGATATCTTATTTTGAACGATCCTAATACAAGTTTTTTTTTTTTTTTTTTTTTCCAAATACAAACCGACATGAGTTCAGTTGGAATGTTTTCAACTATGTAACTGATTTCATGATGATACACGTGAAATTAAGCGCACACAAGTGCCGGGGCAAAACGGACCTCATCAAGTAGTGGGGGAAAAAACGCCTAACTTGGTTTAGTGTATTGTTTACGGGGACGCGCACACCAGACCCGGGGCGGAGCGTGGCGCGGTGTGGCGGGGCGGAGAGTATTGAAACATCGCGCGCTAGGCGTCCCAATCCGCCCGCTGCGAACCGTCTGACCCATCCTTCCCTGCAGTTGTGTGCGATATCCAGCTGGATCATCCGTCCTCAGTACACAGCGGAAAAAGAATCCATGACGGCAGAAACACAGAGCGCATTTATTCGATGAGCTGATGATGGCCCAATCCGCCGCTAAAATGCTTATCAACAATAATGCGTTATGAGGCGACCAGACACGCTGCGGCATTTGTGTACGCTTACCTTTAATCTCCCTTTAATCCTATTTTAATGCGATATTGGTGAACTCGGTCATAATACACAGCAAACAAATCGTTCGGACGTCCCTACTCCGATTTGATGGAGAGAGAGAATAAAAAGTCAGCTTAATCAAATCGTATAAAGTCTATTTATTTTCTTGAGTTTTCTTGTAGAATAAAATATTATGAGTTGCCTCTTGAAACACAAAAAGAAAAAAAATTTCTTTGCTGTATATCTTCAAATACAGTTAAATCATTATAAGGCTTGTAGATAATTAAAATGAATCAAAACTTCATCACAACGAGAGAAAAGAATTCAAGTACACGTTATGAATTCATTACAGTTTTATAAATAGAACAATATTTCAATGCAAATCAAAGAAAATCAGCAAAGCCCATATTTCTATTTCCTTTAATTTCAGAAATATGAAAAATATATAAACACAAATGATAGTCCGTAATGCTGTTTGAAGGGGAAGCATTTCTCCTCACAGACCAGCTTCTTCAATAAGCTTGCGAAAAACGCTGCAATCCATCAAAATGACCAATTATCTGAAATTCATCGTTGTAACAAACATTACGACGAATCATTTCGTTTATCCATAATGGATTTAAGAATTTATGTGCATGCAAAGATTCAATGATAATGACGCGAGAGCTTTTTCCAGAGAGCCTTGAATGGACATTTTGACGACTCTCTATAATAATATTTTCCTAAATCAAGATTGTAAAAACCTTGTTCACTTGTAGAAACAAAAATTTCGTCAAAATGTCAATTCATGGCCCTCTGGGCAAAGCTGGTCAAAGCAAGTATCCAAAAATATATTAGTATTATGCACTCACATACCTTAAGTTCATTTGCGAAGTTTTTCTTAGAGATTGGCAACAAAAGAAGATAAGTTTCTGAAACAATTAGACAAAACTGTATGAACTGAGCGATTAATTGAGAGAACAGGACAGTTTATTGATGTAAGTCGACATAGTTAACTCAAACCAAAATCCAGACGAAATGCCAGTGGAACTGCACAATGTACTTAGATTATCATTCAGACATGATAACATTTTTTTTTTTAATTCGATTTTGAAGAAATTGATTTTTTTGGTTTTCATTGGTGCAGGTTTGGCCGGAAAATGAATTTCCACTGATAGAGGTCGGAAAAATGATTTTGGACAGAAACCCCACCAACTATTTTGCAGATATTGAACAGGTCGGATTTTCTCCAGCTAATATGATCCCGGGAATTGAGCCTAGTCCAGATAAGATGCTTCAGGTAAGTGACTCACATCATTTGTGAGTAATTAATCTACATTTGTATTTAAAAAAAAAAAAAAAAAAAAATACGATCCTAAATTTCGCAAAAATCTGCACACACACACACACACACACATACACATCTCATCATGGTTGTGGTTGGCCATTACTTTTGGGTTATTTCTTGACAGATCTCGCTCCCACAGCGCACTGACCCAATGCTTGAAACGTCCCTGGCTCAGCCAGGCAGCTTGACAGGTTCCCTAGCCTCCCCTTGAACTGGTCTTCTTTCTTCGGGTGAGTTGTTCATCACTCATTGGTTGGGATGATAATGAATGTCACATGGGACCAGCAATCTTATCTGCGATAATTTGGCCGCTAAGGGCGTTGGCGTCCTAACTGTTAATTCATGTTGACATTCCCTAGCAGCGTTCTGATCTCTCCCACGAGTTCAGCTTCTGTGGGTTTCTCCTCTTTTCATTGGTTCGGTCAATAATTCTCTCTCTCATGTTCTGTGTAGATGTTTAAATTAAATGACACGGTTCTCTCATGGTTCTATGATGTTTACATTAAATGACATGGTATTCCTACCGCAGTTTCTCTCACTGCCCCTCCTAGTTCGTCTAGTCGATTTAAAAACTGCATAACTCTATGGTGTTTTATTTTCTGGCCCCCACGTTTATTATATGTTTGCCAAATTCACTCCAGCATATTCTAGTGAGCGTTTGGTTTTTTGCAAAAATGCCATCTGGAGTTCCTTTTTGATTTTATTATTTTTAATAATGAACTAGTGTAATTAAATGTTGGTTTGCCTTCTTTGTATAGCCACTGATTCTTCTATCGTTTAGCAGGTATTGCCCAGGCATATAAAGTTGGCAACATGTACAATATTTAGTCTCTTTCACATAGTCTTAATCCATCTGGTGTTGGTATAGATATTTTGTGATCATTCGGTTTTCGTCGTTTAAAGCTAGGTGGCTACTTTCTTGCTGGTTTTGAATCATCGACACCGGAACGCTTAAGAATGTTTTCAATATAGGTGAATTTATTGGCCCAAAGATAACTTCCTCTAGAAATACTATTGAACAAGTTAGATTCACGAACCATAAAGTCCACCTGTTCACCAGACTATGTAAGCATACATCGATGTTGATGATTCTCAACAAATTTGAAGAACGATTTGAATGGTTTGGGAATGGATTTTGGACCTTTACAACAGATTGTGCTATCTGATAAATTGTTTCATCAGTTTGCATTCGGTTTAATGAAAAATTACTTTGGGTCAGCTTCATTTAACTGACCGTAAAGTTGGTGCCACATCTCGATTTTTGAATACGGCCATTCGGCAGTGTGTGCATTTTTCTGAAGCACAAGCATCTGTATCTCTCTTTTCTACGTAGGATAATCCATTGTGTCTTGAGGATTCTATGATCACTTTTACTTTTGGGTTGACAATTTCTGCGTACCATTTTGAGCAAATGGTGAGTGAGCCAACAATTTGAGAGTCAATGAGTTTGCATACGAGAGATAAAGAGGTTACCTCCATGTTGCAGTTAATTTCCAGAACCATATATTACAGCAGGTCATCTTCCTCATACTTGTATATAGGAATCGGCACTGATTTTGATTTTTCTGTTTTCGAATTTCTGAGTATTCAAAATATACAGTGGCGATACGTATGAAAGGCTGCTAAGGCCCTACATGGATGGGATTGGACTTGAGCTCACTAGAGAAAGAGAGAGGCCAGCAAGAAGAGAAGGGGTCGCTGACCGAACTATCGAATGGATCAATGCTGTTTACCAGAATCATCATAGCCACTCATGAAGATGAGGGCACAAGTCTCTACTGTACCGTGGCTGCTAGAGGCTGATGAGCTACTGGAATACTTTGCTCGTGAGGGCTTTTAGGTTGCAGCTATTGCAGATATTACTAATACCATTAGAGGCAATTTTAACGAGTCAAAAAAGTTACAATGTGCTCTAAATGCCGTTCACGAATAAAACTTGAGTACTCGATCAACCGTCGGGATTAGAAAGGATGAATATACGATACCTAGGACGGCTGAAAATTCCACCGACCCTTGTATTACTCACATCATTCGAACTGATTTGTTAATAAAATTGATGCGACTGGAAGAAGGTTTACGCGTTGCGCTAACTCCTCTGAGAAAAACTCATCTCCATTTCAATCCATATTAAGAAAAACATTCTGTTCGTGCCACGTACCGCCTCCAACCACTCGGTTCTCAGTCTTCATAGAAAATAGTAATAGTAATAAGATTCATAGTAATTCATTCATAGTAATAAAATTCTGTCCTATCTTATTAAAATGACAGGTACTTTGAAATAAATTAAAGATAAAATATGCTCTTTATAAAACATAACTCTTGTCAGAAACGGCGCGGGCTGTTACATTCCACATGACAATGAGTAAGTTGCTTTTAACACTGTTTTATCTCCCGCTATCTTTTTTGTTTTGTTTTTATAGGGAAGGCTATTTTCATACACTGACACACACTACCACAGGATCGGGGTGAATCACAAACAGCTTCCCGTCAATAATCCTTTCCGGTCCCAAGTGGTGAATACCCTCAGGGATGGACCGATGACATATACGGACAACCAAGGCGGGGCTCCCAACTATTTCCCTTCGAGCTTCAGCAAAAGATCCGGCTGCTCCAATGCAGAGTGGTCGCACTTTTCGACTGTTGGAGATGTTGCAAGGTAACAAATTTGGATAAGTACTATGACTAACTAGTTTATCGTTTGGGTGTCCTTGGATTCCTAAGGATTTACTACTATAACGTAAGCGCAGAGCAATTTCATCGAAATAATTATTGTTGGGCACCACTGAATTTTATTATTTCATCATATCAGTGATAAGGAGGAATTAATTAGGGAATACAAGCAACTTGCTTTAATAAATCTTAGGTACCATTGTATTATATGTACACTGTAAGAAATATTCGACGTGAAACAAATATTAAAATAGGTAAATAGGTTATCGCAAATACCACAAGCTGCACTTACAAAATGTCAAGTCAATGTTCATAGGTACCTTACGAGGTGAACACATAAGTCCTAAAATAAAGCACCGGTAATCCACAGGGTTTCAAATAAATCTTTCTCACGTCACACCATTAATATTATAACAATTAGTTCCCTTGTTACACTCGTCCTCGTACTAATTAGATAATTATATGATTGGTACTAATTAGATTACTGAATTAGATTCATAATTCCTCTCATCCTTGATTTAATAATAGGAAAACGGGCTATCAGGCAACTTTAAAAATCGCCAAGTTGATCGAGCAGAAGTAAACATACTACATCAGTTATTTACTTACCGGAAAAGAATTAAGCATGGTCAATCAAAATGATAAAGCATGAGATACAATAATGTGATTCCGATTGTAGGTAATAATGAACGCATGGCATAGTTTCTTTTATTTGAATTGACGCACATTTGACCCATGCCATTCCACATTTATCACGTGGGGACTATGGTTACGTAGGAATTGCTATTTGCTTATTACTGAGATGAGAAATCTAGCACAGGTTCGCCGTCCAGCGCAAAACATCATCCTGGCTCAATACGATTTACTTAAATAATTTATTAAAACTCTTCTTCCAAGCATGTTCAAGTATAAAGAAGTGTACCTGGTAGTAATGATGAGTATAGGTGGAATGGAGGTTGATTTTCACAATACAACACTCATCAGAGCACATTTAGCTGAATGGTTTCGGGTTGATCCATTGATTAGATAAACAACCCCCAATGTCAGATTAACACTTCTTACCAACATAAGACATAATGCCTTGTGATGGGGGGAAGATTAACGAATCATTTTATTTAGGTCTCATTTCCTAAACATTGGCATGATTGGTCTCATTGTTCTCCTATACATTGGTATTTTGATATTGGAAACAGATTTGATTTTTTTGTTTTTTTGCTTCCTCACTACCGAAGGTAGGGAAGCTTCGAGTTCAGAGCTTTTTGCGTTTCAGAGCTTGCCGATCAATTTCGGTTCCGTGTCTGTCTGTGGTAAATCCTTGTCACGCCCAAAACTACATCAAGTTTCACTCCGATTCCGATGAAATTTTCAGGGAGTGTATGGGTTAGCTTCTAGGCGGTCCCCTATTTCAATGCCATCGAATCAACAGCAGCCTGTGTGCATGCGCAAACGTGAATTTCACATAACATTGATATCTCATCATCTGTTGGTACGATTTCGATCAAACTTGATAATCAATGGGTGGGCGTTCTATAAAAATGCTCTATAAATTATATCGTGATTGGTTGAGTAACATAGCACTAATACCAAATTTTGAATTATAAAAAAATATTTCTTCAATTATAAACTATAAATACCGGCATTTTGATATAACAGCATTCTCTTAGTCAAAGAACGTTTCATATATGTACACAGGGCGTAAAGTGCTTAATATTATAAATAAACAGCATAGACATATGTATTTTAACTTCTGTCAAAATTCCCATTCAAAAGTATCCTCCCGAGAATTAAAAGTCACGTGAGGAGTGCATGTGGTATAATTAATAAGTTTATTATATAATCTCTTAATTAATATGTTATTCATAAAAAATGTATTCAAAGATGCATGTATGAGTCATTCCAGACGGTAACTCTCCTTAGGATTAAAGAAAAATTCCGTTTTTGCGCCGAAAAGTCAAGCATTCCGATAGAAAAGAATGAGTTTGTTGGGTAGCACATTTTGAGCACATTGAATTGATTGATCGAATTTTAAAATGTGTACTAAAAAAATGCTAAATACGGCTGAAAGTGTCTCTTAGCAAGCGGAGTAAAAAACCGAGTTTTTTCAATTTTAAAGTTTTTTTCTTCGTGTTTTCGACCTAATGACACTGAAATGGCCGTAACTCTCTTAATTTTGTAGGTAAAATCAAATCTGAGGGGACCGTTAGGAAAAGCATTATAGAAGAGAAATTAGTGATTATAGATCTCGCATGACCCGCTATGTACCTAATTTTGTTTGATGATTCTGAACATTATTAGAGTGACTGCGAGTCAAAACGAAAATAATAAATTGTATATGGCAGCTAGATGACAATGGGCGTTGCCAGCATGCTTCTATTCATCAAACATGAATTAGTTACTACATGAATTAGTTACTTACTACCTTGCTACCTATACAAGAGTTTTATAACCTTTGGGTTTCCTAATGACACGAGAAAACTTGTATATGCGTATTTCTTATCTGATAGGATTTCCATGTTTTCCATTGTATTCTACTTCTTGACCATCCAACCTAGTAGTATCTATGAACAATCCTCACGCAAACCTAACAGTTTTCCTGGAATGGGAAGGTACCTATGCGCGATAATCTTCCTTTGCAGCAGAGGGAGACAACTATTCCGGCAGTCAAGAGGATAGAAAGAGCAATATGTGTTTGAACATTGGTGAATTCACCTAATCACGATAACTGTGTCATATGAAACCGCAGTTGTTGTAGTTAAGGTGATTTTTCGGTGCCTTGGGGAGCCACCATTTCCTCCTACGTTCATGGAGACAAGACACGTTTCGGACTTGACCAAACCTTTACCGCTTCCGTTGGTGAGCACATAGGAATCTGGATTGACTTGGTGGAAGATGAATTCTTAACTCCACTCATGAACCCGCCGGCTCTCGTTACCATTTGCTTAAGATGACAGGAATATACCAAATCTCAGTGTAGCCCCAAGAGTTTGTATCCTATTCACTGGACTATTTGAGAATTTCAAAATATTTGTCACTTTCCCCACCATGTTTCAATATAACACTCATACTCCTCAGATACACTGTAATATCAAAGTTGATGAGAATCGCATTAGAAATATCATAAAATTCTCTATCTTCCCGATCAATTTATGACATTAAATAAATCACAGACCTACCTCTTTTGTTTCGCTCCATTTTCGGTCTAGTTTCACTGAAAATTTTTTTGAACCAAGAACGGGACACTGTGTATACCTGTTTGTGTGTGTGTGTGTGTGTGTGTGTGTGTGTGTGTGTGTGTGTGTGTGTGTGTGTGTGTGTGTGTGTGTGTGTGTGTGTGTGTGTGTGTGTGTGTGTGTACGCGCGTCTGTTTCTCGCTTCGGGCATTAATTCTGACTGAAACCTATTAGTGAAATTTTCGGGCTTCAACTGCTGATTTACATTTTCCACCTTATAAAGATGTTAAATTTTCTCTTCTAGTGTTTTAAATTCTTTCTGTCATGCCTTTCACACTAGACTAATAACCACGGAAGTTATTTCAACCCAAGGGGATGCTAATGTCTATTTTGATGGCATTACAAAATAGTTTTGGTTGTAAATATAACAAACAACAGTGGAAAGATGAACGAAGAATAAAACCGGTCATGAGTTCCTTGAACCTCGAGTCCCGAGGCGAAGAAGATGAAGGAGAACAGGCTAAGTAAATTAATTGGAAGGCAACCACTTGAAGTTGCCGTCGATGATCGATATCCCTCCTCTCTGTCTTCTCTACCACCTCTTTTATCCGACTTCTCCATCACATTCTGCTTCAGCCTCAAGTAGTCCCAAGCCTTTATCCTCCTATCACTAACAAGGTTTAATTATCCTCAATACCTGGCTTCTACAATGAGTGGGTATTCCAGAAAGCGTCTTCGTCTGTTTCAGGGTCTTAGACATCAGCAACTCATCCAATAAAAAATAGCATAGCAGGTTCGCATCGCTCAAGCGTAGATGAGTTGACGGTGTATGAATCTATCGAAACGCGATAAGAACCAATCTAGGAAATATTTACTTTTTGAAAACACGGCATCACTAAATAGCTCACCAAACAAATAATCACTTTGAATTCAAGTGATGGACTATGAGCCTTTTCTTTAGTTGGACTGAATCGTAGCCTAGTTAAACACCTTTTATAGTGAGATGTGAATTTATTCTGATCATTGAAAGAACCATCAATAAGTGAACGACAGACTGAATGCATACATTTTTGTATAAAACCTCTCAAAAAACATTCACTCTCACAAGGCCGCCAACAGCACTTTTCTATCTCAACTCGTTCCCGAGATATGATTTTTGTAGATTTATATATATATAGATAATTTTTTTTTTTTTTAAGAAAACCACGTTTCTTGCCATACAAAAACCAAATTTTGTTTCTCCCTTTTATTCAGACTCAGCATTAAATTTCTATTGAATATTTTCATATTTATTCAACACCATTCAGACTTATTAAAAAACAAACGTCAATTCGTATATAAATTGGGAAATTAAAAAAATGTGATAAATTAGCCACTCCCTCTAAATTGATCTTTGAGATCGGCAACTTTCTCAAAAACTACTTCTTTCAATACTCTATCCAACGGTTTAGTTAATTTTAATTTCACCTTGCTAAATAGGGAAGAAAATTATGTTTCAATGTTGAAAAACGTGTTTTTTTCAATGGCATCGATGGTTTTCTTGAAAAATTACCCTCTGAAACTACTAGTTTAGGGTCGGTTTCCACGACTTTGTTTCACGCTGAATCGAATCGTAACACTTGTAGATATCTCCAACTCCGTTATGACCTACACTTTAACTCAATTTTTCTGTTTACCTATTTGTTATGCTCAATCGTACGTATAAAACTAGTTAATTGAAGTGTAGATTCGGTCATAAAGGAGTCGGAGAGATCTACAAGTGTAACCATTCGGTTCAGGGTGAAAAAGACTTCTGCCAAGTTGGGTGGGCAGTATAGCTTCCTCACATATTGTATCGTAAACGTATAGAATTATTTGAAGAACAAAGTACGAGTCGAAATGATTGAATACAAAATATAACAGTATCTAATACATGTGTATACATGCTAGAATGTAAATTAGGGCTGTAATGCATGTTTGCATGCGCGGAAATTTTCTAAAGGTTAACCCACGCAATAATTGAAAATTTCATCGAAATCGATTGATTTTTCTCGGAGTGTCATCCTATATTGGTTGTGCGTAGGCGCAATAGTTACTATTATTATTCAAGAAATTGCGACAAAATATAGAGGGCATCATATACAGATGATAAGATGTCGACTTTATACGAAATTAACGTTTGAGCATGGGCACAGACAACGATCAATCGAACGGCAATGAAATGTATAGGGGTCTATGAGCTAAACAGCACGATCTCTGAAAAGTTTATCAAAATCATCCCATTAGACATGGAGTATTGCCTATATCAATCGATATTAGTTTCACGCATGCGCAATGTTTATTACTCCACCAATCACGATATGATTTATTGGGCATTTTTCTAGAACATATACCCAACTACCTACCGAATTTGAACGAAATCGGACCGACAGATGATGAGAAATCGACGTTGTGAGAATTCCACGTTTGCGCATGCGTATGGGCTTCCTACTGTTGTTCTGACGGCATTAAAAATTATAGGAGACCGTTTAGGAGCTAACCCACACAATACCTGAAAATTTCATCGAAATTAGACTGAAACTTGGTATAGTTTTATCAGACAGACAGACACGGAACCAAAATTTATCGGCAAGCTCTGAAAAAGCGAGTGGAAATTTTGATTTTAGAGGACACACATTTCTTCGGCTTCTTTCACGTACGCAAAGCCTCCTTTCGTTGCGAGGAAGGAATACGTGGAAATAATTGAATGCAACATATAACAGTATCTAATAAATCTGTATACGGCCACTTTTCAACACGGCGGACAAATTGACTCAAGAAAATTTTGTAAAACCGATGTAATTAAAATCCGCTGGAAAAACTTTTTTTCGTTCAAGAAAACGTTTGGGAACCCATCCCTAAAACGGCCGAGCTGAATTTTGAGTTTTTCAATTTTTTTCTCCAAGTAGAAGCTCTAAAAGTTGTTGCGAAGTGTCAATCCTGTCACGCCTGTATTTGATGATGAAGTCACTCTGAAGTTCTCGTTGTTGGTTTTTCGCTTAAGTCTGGTATTACTTGCGGCAATGTCTGCTGAGCATAATTTTTCAATTAAAGAATTTTTCAGTTTTTTACGGTTTTGATGGTCAATTTCATTCTCACATATCTTATATTACATATAGAGCACAATTAAAGAAGATGGCATTTCATTCAAAGACGGTAGCTACAAAAGAAGATCTTTTGGAAGAAGATGTGATAGGGGATCATTTGAAATTTCATTTTATAGAATACTTATGAGTGTTTTATGCAGTGTGACAGAACTGACTAACATGTGACAGAAATGACCGGATCTGAACTAAAGAGGGTGCCCAGCACAATTTAATGTATGCATTCACATACAATAAGACCTGAAAGGAGATCAAAGTACACGGGAGGTTCGTAGAAAATATTTTATTTATTACAAAATTCTTTAGAACACTTAAAATATTTCAACTATTGACGACGAAGAGAAGTTCAGTCATGTAGGAAGGACAGTAGATGCGACCAACTGTAGAGATCAGTCTGAATCTATTCTCTTGCAGAAATATAAATAACTTACCTAGGAACAAGATTTATAAAGAGATTTACTGAGAAATATGTAGGAAACTGAACTATAAAAAGGAACAAAACCCAAAAATATCAAAAATAGACAAGAAAAATTACAGGATAGCAAATTTGTTTAACATTTAAAAATTCTCACCTAATAGGTAGATCAAAAATAGAACACTTTATTGAGTATAAAGAACCAACAAAAATGTGTCATTGTCCAGTAAAACAAAGGAGAAACATCTTTTTTCGCTTCTTCTTCTTATTTTTTCTGCTGTTTCTTTCTTCTTCTGAGGGGCCATTCTGAAGACTGAAAATTGTAAAAACGAGAATTAAGATGCGCAGAAAAAGGAAAACCTGGAAAATATGTAATGCCCAATTATATATCCATACCTAATATAAAAGAACTGAAGGAGAACATGGGTTACTAACAGAAAAAAAGTTCCAGTCTTCCAGCATGATCATATGAGCGAATTTCCCATAATTATCGTATTACACTTCAGTTAAATTAAGTTGTAATTTGAGAAGTTTGTGCGCAAAGAAATTGTTACCAATTAATTTTATTGTGAAAAAACTTGTTGTAAAAAATAATCTTTTATACAAAGATTTTGAGTTTTTAGATTTTTTTAAAATTTTTATCGACTTTTTAGCACACTTTATGATGAAATTTGAGTACAATTTTCAGCATAAGTTTGAGCTTCAATTTTTAAATGACCTTGGTCATGGTTGATAAATTTTTTTTGAGTAATATTCTGCTAAAAAAATATAAATTTAACCATTTTTAGCCATTTCTGTAATTTTTGTGATTTTTTAGTATATTTTTTGAAATTTGACCAATTTACTGTTTTCAAAAAGTGTTGTCCAACAAATTCATCCTTTCTTTTGGAATGCTTAATTTTTGGAGGAAGAACGAGGTTTTTATCTCAATCCTATCGAGACTTATCGTCTGGAATGACACATATGTACATTTATATACAAATAAAAAAGTGTTAAAATTCAGGAATCATTTCAAATGCCTCAAAACAGATTTTGATGATGAACATTTTTATTTTAAAATTTTCGGAGTCATTCCAATAGCATCATTTTCTAAGAAAATTCGCTAAAAGCACGTTTCCGAACAGTCGTTACAGATTTCAATAACCCGTGAAAAAAAGGCTAAAAAACGGAAACCCCACTTTGAAATTAATTTTGTATTGGGAATATAAATTCTACAGAGGATTTAAAAGTTGTGAAGCTCATAATGTTTGTTGACAGGAGCAAAAAGAATGAACGAAAGAACTGAATAAAAATCGTCATTCCTGTCACACACTGTCAGGTCCTGTCACGTGACAGAACTGACCGTGACAGGAATGACGTTTTCGCACATTACTGTTCAGTTGGCAGCCATATTGGTTTTTACAACTGTTCTGAGTCACTGGTTGAATTCGTGCTCCATGGAAATACTACCTCCCCTGCTTAAAACGTTTTTTTGTAATGCTTAAATATGGAAAAAACAAGTGACAGGAATGATGAACAATAAAGGTACGCAACGGTTTTGGGTTTATTATACCCTGATTACGAGAAAAATCGGTTGTTGAACATACCTATGGCATTCTTCGATGGAACTTCAAACTCAACAGAAGATGTTGATAGCAGCAGGGCTCTCTTCCGGATATTTCCCGAACCGCCACACGCGTCGCCAAAAAGGTGCTGTCCCTGAATTCAACGTTTGGGTGACAACACTTCCGAGCCTAATATAAATTGGGGAAAAAATATTCCTCGCCCACTTTCTGTTGGATGTAAGAGAGGGCATATGTAATATATTATCGGTATATCAGAAACATTCAGAAGTTCAGTGCTCAAGGTAAATATTTTAAAGTACAGTTCACCTTTGTGTCCTGGGGACACGTGACAGAACTGACGTTCCTCCCTTCATCACTGAATAACTCGAAAATTTTGAGAGCTTTGAAAAAGATCATATCGGAGCGAAATAAAGAATTTTCGGGGTGTTAAATAAAAATAAAATTTTTGTGAATTCGAGCATTAGTACCAGCGTTATCGCGCAGTGACTCAATTTGTCCGCCGTGTTGAAAAGTGGCCATACATGCTAGAATGCATAGGTATATACGCACAAAAATATACTAAAAAACGTCAAACGTCGAAAAACCTCAATATTATTTGCTGAAAAATCTATAAAAACTGCAAAAAAAACCTAAAAATCCAAATTTTTAATTAATGACCGAATTTTATTTAGTATGAGTTTCTTTGTCATAAAATTGGTTATAAACAATTCCTTTCTACTAAAATTGCTGTAATTTCAATAAAATTTCACATATTATAAAATGATAGATAATTTAAGAAAATTTACTCATACGATCATGCTGCATGACTGGAACTTTGTAAACTAATAACACCAAAAAACACGAAGGAAAAACGTTGAAAATAAAGCATTTTTTGGGGGTTTTTTACCAGCAATGCCCCACTGTGTGCCGTCTGCAGTCCGAAGCATTTCTTCAAAGCTGCTGGACCAAACTTTATGAAATTCGGCTCAAAAATCATACATTGGTCGAGGATGTGCCAGTAACATCGGCATCCTTTTGATCAACCCTGAAGGGTAGCAATGAAGGGCTGAAATATTGAAAAAAATCGAGATCTTGACAACTTTCAAGGTTACAGAAATGTTTTTTGGGTTTCATTTATAGACATCATTCCAAAGAAACGGATGAAACCACCCAGGCGCTTAAGTCCATCCGTTTGCTCGCTCTAAGGCTTAGAACTTTGGCAGCGCGAGAAAAAATAGTAATAGGAGCAAATCTTAACTGGTGGAACATGGCGAAAATTCGCCTGGTAACAGCGACGCTCGTATCCGCTAATCTAATTCCAATGGAATTTTCGCTTCACGAAACCGGGCTTAGTTTAATTTTTTCACCTGTAGATGGACTTCTGAAATCTAGAGGTCGGTCGGTGATTTATTTCATGTCATTAATTTTCAGTTGGTAGGTCAGCTTGTGTTAAATGCTAGGAAAATGTAGGAGTGGTAGGTATTTATTTTAATTAATTTCTTTTCGGTAGGCGTCTACACCTATGTAAGTAGATATATTCGAAAAATGTAAGACTTCGCTTATTAATTTTAGACAGGTGTTCTTCGTGAAAGAGCTATCCAATACGGAACTTCTAAACCATTGTGTAATAATTTGCATTGTTTTACATTTGGTATTTGCACTCTTTTTTCACCCATTGGTTCCGCTTGAAATACTTTAATTTTGCATCTGGGAGATAGACAATTTTATGATCTTTCTACTCCGATTCTCATCAACTTTGATATTACAGTGTATCTGGCGAGTATTGAAACATGGTGGGGAAAGTGACAAACATTTTGAAATTCTCAAATAGCCCAGTGAATAGGCTACAAACTCTTGGGGCTACTTTCACTTGGGGCTACATTGCTACATCTTAAGCAAATGTTAACAAAAGCCGACGGGTTTAAGAGGGGAGTTAAGAATTTATCTTCCACTAAGTCAATCCAGGTTCCTATGTGCTCTCCAACAGAAGCGGTTGAGGTTTGGTTAAGCCCGAAACGTGTCTTGTCTCCATGAACGCAGTAGGAGATGGTGGCTCCCCAAGGCGCGGAAAAATCATCTTAACTACAACAGCTGCGGTTTCTTATCACACAGTTATCGTGATTAGTTGAATTCACCAATTTTCAAACACATATTGCTCTTTCTATTCTCTCGACTGCCTGAATAGTTGTCTCCATCTGCTGCTAAGGAGGATTATCGCGCATAGGTACCTTCACATACCAGGAAAACTGTTAGGTATGCGTGAGGATTGCTCATCGATACTAGTAGGTTGGATGGTCGAGAAGCAGAATACCATGGAAATCATGGAAACTCTATCAGATAAGAAATACGCATATACAAGTTTTCTCGTGTCAGTAGGAAACCCAAAAGGTTATAAAACTCTTGGATAGGTAGCAAAGTAGTAACTAATTCATGTTTGATGAATCAAAGCATGCTGGCAACGCCCATTGTCATCTAGCTGTCATATACAATTTATTATTTTCGTTTTGACTCGCAGTCACTCGAATAAGGTTCAAAATCATCAAACAAAATTAGGTACAAAGCGGCTCATGCGAGCTCTATAATCACTAATTTCTCTTCTATAGCTGGAATTTGAAATGTCATTTCTTACTTCTATGGAATTAATTAATTTTAATCGTGGAATGATTTTATAAATTGTATAGGTACCTATGGGGTGTTTTGAGATATTGTGCCTTGCTGAAAAACGATCGCATGATGGTCGTCATCTGAGAAAGTTATGGTTCAATCATGAATCGTGGACGCCATTGAAAACTTGCTTGTTTAAAATCATCAGAAAAAAACATCTATATCGATTGACAACATAATGCTAATTATTATACTCGACGAGGTTTAGATTGCTAATCAGCTAGTGAGTAATCACCTAAGAAAGGCAATCAGCCTAAAGGTAATCGGTATATGGTTAACTCGAATGACAAAAATAGCTTTTGGATGCGCTTTTTGTCAGAAATTAGCTGTAGAATCTATTCATCATGCAGAGTAAACCTTTTCCTGGAACAGTTGGTAGATGACTGGTTTAGAATTCATGCTGTGTCAAATTATTTTACTTATTGAGTCAGAGTCATAAATTTGGATATAAAATGGTGAGGATGAAAATGATATTACAATATGTTTTGTTTTGGATATTTGCAGGTATAATTCCTCGGACGATGATAACTTTAGTCAACCAGGTATGTTTTGGAGAGATGAACTGACAGAGTACGACCGAGAAGCGTTGGTAAACAACATGGCGGACCATCTCAGTAATGCCTCACCGATATTCCAGGTAGCCTCGACACCTATACTCCCCACAAAAAGCACAATATGAATTTGATTTTCAGTAGTTCTCGTACGTAAAATAGTTCATTAATCGTTCAAGTTTGATAGTAATAAGTATGAAAAAAATTGAAATAGTATGTTAGTAATTATATAAAGGAAGAACAGTCGCGTTATTTCAGATTCGATTGTTTGGCTTGTCAGCTTATTTACGCGTTTCAAATCATATTCATAGTCCATGTAGTTAGAAAATTTTTCTGATTTTTCTCTATCTCCATCTCCATCTATACTATTTTATAAGAATGAAACTCAGTTTGTCTGTCTGCCCATGCTATGCACGGCCAAACGGCTGAGTGGCAGGAGGCAACGAGTGGAAGGATCTTCTTGAATTTTTCCGAAAGGGGGCATAAGCGATTTTAAAATTTTGTAATCCCACCCGAACCATTGGCTGGATGGCGGGAGGGGGGTGAGAGCTATTTTAATGCGGGTTTTTTCGCCAAGCACTCGATCTTCTATCCGCTGCTACATTAAAATTTGATCGAGAACACTTTGTATGTCAGCGACAAAGTTATGTTTTGAGGACCCGTAGAACACGATGGTGCCGTCAAAACCGCTGAAAGATGCTGTCTTCTCGTATAAATCAGCGAACGAATGAGCGAAATGACGATAAAATTTGGTTCCCCGCTATGGTTTTTTCCGCCTTAGACCAAGTAAATTTCAACGGTTTTGGTTCAGGTTGGTCGTTAGAGTTCCAATTTGGTCTCATGCGAGTTTCGAGACATGAAATTAATTTTCTCGATTGTAGTGAACGAAAATGTTGGTTTTGGAGCTACCAGCTGCAGTTTCCTTATTTCGTCGAAACCTCTTTTTTCCGATTGAAGTGAACGAAAATGTAGACCAAAACGTTGATTTTTGAGCTACCACGCTTCCTTATTCCGTCGAAACGTAGTTACTCTGAACTATGCCTTCGAAACCTCTTGATTTTGAGCGAGTAAATTTCGACGGTTTTTGCTTGGGTTGGTCTTAAAATGTTTGTTGAAGTTCCAATTTGATCCCTTGCGAGTTTCGAGACATAAAATTCTTTTTTCCGATTGTAGTGAACGAAAATGTAGACGAAAACGTTGGTTTTTGAGCTACCGCGCTTCCTTATTCCGTCGAAACGGAGTTACTCTGAACTTTGCCTTCAAAACTTCTTGATCTTGGGAGGTCCCTCGTTTGCCCTTCTACGCACATAAAATAATGGCCTATCTTTATTAAACTAATTAACTTTCCTGGTTTCACATAGTTTCATCAGATTCAATTGTTTGTAAGTAATTTCCAACAGAAAAAAAAAAAACATCTGCCAAGTTGGCTGGGCAGTATAACTTCCTCACATATTGTAACATGGACATATAGAATTAGGAGAACAAAAATTGTACATCCGACAGTTCTGTTAGTACTGTCGGGTGGGCAGTGTAGCTTCCTTACATATTTTAACAAGGACGTATAGAATTAGTTGAAGTTTTATGAGTTCCACATACCCTTTATTTGGTGCCATTCTACGAAGATAAATGGCCTATCTAAATTTAAATAAATATAAAAAATTGAAATAAATACCTAACAATATTGTTTTCCATGATTTCATGTGAAAATAGGAACTGTAAATAATAGAATCCTTGATCAAACTGGAACTACTAATGTAAACAGCTCGAGAGGGAACATACCCACAGTGGGTAACCCACCCAAATGACGGGTACAACAAATACGTACGAAAATTTAACATCCGAACGTTCTTAAAACTAAACTTTTCGTGGTTCCACATAAGGTTCCGCGTTTGATGGTCATTGCCAACAGAAAAAATAGTCTGCCAAGTTGGGTGGGCTGTATAACTTTCTCACGTAGAAACGTTTGCCCTTCTATTTACATAAAATAATGGCCTACTTTTAGAAAAATAGAACTTGAAACATAGACGTAAAAACATTCAACATCTGACTGTTCTGTTAGTAGTGAAATATTCTTAAAACTATACTTTTCGTGGCTCCGTATAACGTGCCGCGTTTGATAGTCATTTCGAACAGAAAAAAAAGTCTGCCAAGTTGGGTGGACAGTATAACTTCCTCACGTATTGTAACATGGGCTGTAGGTCTCGATGGTATCCCACAATATCCCATCGCATCTATCTCCCCACACCGAGCGAGTGAATCGAGCACCATCCCCTGCATGTTTCAGTTTATTGTCATACTCCTCAACGGGTGGCACAAGGGGGGGGGGGGGGGGGGGGGGGGGGGGGGGGGGGGGGGGGGGGATCCTTCCGGCTGAACGTGGAGGCGAGCGAAGCGTGCCGGACCGGCTAGTTTATTAATAAAATCTGGGATGATTCCAGGCGGGTTTAACGAGGGGAAAAGACAGGAGCGCGTTCTTCGACCGACACAGGCGGGGCACTTATTCATACTGTCGCACATTCGATCCAATGGGCGGGGGGTCGGGAGAGCATCAAGATAACATTCCCTTCACTAGTGCGATAGGTAAACAAAACATGATCAATGTGCCTAAACATCCCGCCCACCTAGGAAGACATTCCTAAATTCCAGGAATACCATGGGAAGTTCCCAAGAATTATACCACCCAGCTTGTGAGAGATCTAACAGCAAGTGGTAATACAAAATTCAACTAGATTAGTATTAAATGAAATAACAAGTTAGTAGAAATACATTTGAAACAAATTAAACAATAAACAAACAACGCATTTAAATATCATTTTAGACTCACACAGCATTAAATAACTTGAAAAGATTGAGATTTAATAAGGAAGGATATGGAAACGAATTTCACTTCAGCCGGGGCTATGGCGAAGACTTACGCGAGAACAGGATAGCCCAACGGATAAGGAAGGAAAGGATACATACTGTGTGGTCTATTAATTAACATCTTTATTGTTCTGGCAAAGGGCAGAGGTGGACGATGGATCGGCGGTACACACCAGTAGCTGTTTTAACGTCTGCCACTCTAACCACGCCATCAGGGCCAGGGTGCAAGAGGACAATACGTCCAATTTTCCAAAGAAGTGGCGGCTGGTTGGTGTCCTTAAGGATGACCATCATTCCCTCTTTAAGGTTGGGGACCTTTCGATTCCACTTGTTTCTAAGCTGTAGTGTGTTCAAGTAGTCTGATGACCACCTTTTCCAAAAGGATGCAACCAGTTGTCGCAGGAGAACCCATCGATCACGAGGGCTGACATCCATGGGAGGGGGTGGCTCCTCAAACAAAGCACCAGGTGGTCCCATCATCAGAAAATGCCCCGGGGTAAGGACCTGCAGATCGTTTGGATCAGGAGACAATGGCACTAATGGACGAGAGTTCAACGTGGCTTCCACCTGCACCAGCACCGTATAGAACTCCTCGTATGTGAGCACCTGTTCTCCAATGACTCGTGCCAACAATCGCTTGGCTGATTTGATGCCAGACTCCCAAAGTCCGCCAAAATGAGGGCTGGCTGGTGGATTCAACTTCCACTCAATACCTCGAACAGCAAGCTGTTGGGTGGCTTCATTGTTATACTGATCGGATTGCACAACTTCTTTCCAACCTTCCATCTTATTCCTAGCACCAACAAAGTTGGTCCCACAGTCACTATGGATGGTGGTGACATTCCCTCTGCGAGCAAGAAAGCGTTTTAATGCTGCTATAAATGCTTCAGTTGACAAGCTAGAAGCCAGCTCTAAATGAATTGCCTTTGTGGTGAAGCATACAAACAGACAAACATATGATTTGAGTATAACGGCTCTACGTACTCGATTCATTTTAATGTGGAATGGACCACCATAATCCACACCAGTGACCTCAAAAGCCCTCCCAGGCATGAGCCGATCCACAGGTAGGTCACCCATCATAGGCTGAATTGACCTAGGATTAGAACGAAAACACCTGACACACTTAGACACTCGAGCGGATATAGCTGATCTGGCTGAGAGTATCCAGAAGTTGCGGTGGATTATGGAGTGCAAATTAGACAACCCAGGATGGAGATACAGCAGGTGAAAATGGTCAATAATCAAGTTAGTGAACTCATGTGTTCTGGGCAATAACACTGGAAACTTTTGATCATAAGGCAATCCTGAATGGCGCAATCGGCCACCAACTCTTAGAAGTCCTCGATCATCCAAGAAGGGGTTTAATTTGCGAAGAGGCTTAGAGGCGTTGAGTCCATTTTCCAATAAGTCAATATCCTTGGAGAATACTTCTCGCTGTACCAAGCGACAACAAGCAGACATTGCCTCGCGAAGCTCTGGCATGGTCAGCTGTCCAAACTTTAGAGGTAAGCCCTGGGTTCGATGCAGCACTCGATTGTTCCAGAAACGTAAGCACCAAGCAACGACCCGACAAAGTCTTGCCAAAGATGAGAATTGCTTAAAAATATTCAAGAAAGGTGTTTCCACTACTGCCTGCCCAAGACCAACATGACACACCACTCGAGCTTCAAGTCCTTCCAAATCTGGAGGCTCAACTACAGTAAGGCGTGGCCAATCTTCCTCAGGCAAAATAAGCCAAGAGGGACCTGAGGCCCAAAGGTCATTATTAAGCAATTCCTGGGGATATAGTCCACGGCTAGCACAGTCAGCTGGATTGGAACTCGTCGGGACATGCCTATAACAATCGGGTGGCACTCTCCTCTGACACGCACTCACACGATTAGCGACAAACGTTTTCCAACGATGAGGCGAGCTCTTGACCCAGTGCAAAGCAACAGTAGAATCGCTCCAGACTGTGACTGATGGTTGACCAAATGGTGACAAAATGCGGGAGACGTAGTACAGCAATTTGGTAGTCAGCTCAATACCACAAAGTTCAAGTCGAGGTAGAGTGTGTCCATTGACAGGTGCAACCTTAGACTTGGCCAACACAAGTGATACCCTAGTTTCACCAGAATTCAACTGGCATCGGAGGTACACCACTCCAGCATACCCCTGCTCGGAGCTGTCAGCAAACCCATGCAATTCCACTGACTGATGGCTATCAAAATGAACCCAGCGAGGAAGAGTAAACTGTTCAAGAACACTAAGCTCTCTTCTAAAACGGTTCCACCGCTCACAGATCTCATCGGGTGGCCTATCATCCCAACCAATTCCAAGCTGCCACAATTTCCGAATCAAACATTTTCCCATAAATACAACGGGCGCCACAAAGCCTATGGGATCAAAGAGTTTGGCGATATCAGACATAATCAGACGCTTGGTGACAGCAGATGGTGCATCGGAGATTTTATATGAGAACAAATCAGCCTTAGGCGTCCAAACTAAGCCAAGAATCTTTGCAGATGGTTCTCCTTCACCATCAAAGGACAAGGATTCCACAGACACAGCACAATGTTCAGGAGGGAGAGATCTCAGAACTTCTTCACGGTTGCTCATCCATTTACGCAGGCCAAAGCCGGCCTTTCCTAATAGTTGTTCTAGTTCAGACCTTAATTGAATTGCCTCATCAATAGATGAGACAGACTTTATGACATCATCCATGTAGGTGTCAAGTAGCAATGCTTCAGATGCCATGGGGTAGGGCCTTCCTTCGTCTTCTACTAGCCGATGTAGAGTCCTGATAGCCAAGAACGGAGATGATGACACCCCATAGGTCACCGTTGCAAGACAATATTCTTCAATCGGTTGTTCGGGAGAAAAACGCCATAGTATCCTCTGAAAATCATGATGACCCTCCTGCAGATTAATGTTGCGATACATCTGTCTAATATCAGTCACCAGTACTACCTCATGTAGCCGGAAACGCAGTAGAATGTCTATGATTTCAGCCTGAAGTTTAGGCCCCTTATAGAGTATCTGGTTGAGTGATGGTCCATTTTTCGTTGTCATAGACGAGTCAAAGACTACACGAAACTTTGCTATAGTGCCATTGGAATCCTGCTTAAAAATGCAATGGTGAGGTATATAATACCCAAAAAAGGGTCTAGCAGGAGTGGGCGCCACATACATGTGACCCTGGTCCAAATAATCTCTCATGAATTCTTGATAATGAGTTTTCAGAGCTGGATTTCGATGCATACGTTTCTCCAGCATCAGGAAGCGACTCAAAGCACCCTGCCGACTATCACCCAATATTTTATGATCAGTCTTGAAAGGCAGTGCCACAACATAACGGCCAGAAGACGAGCGTGAGACGGTAGACACATACAAGTCATGACAAGCTTGGTCTTCAGGTGACAAAATTTCGTTTTTGGGGGGCTCTTCGAGCTCCCAAAACCTTTGAATGAGTGCATCAGTTGATGGTGGCTCAACCGCTACTGCTGCACACAAACTCTGTACAGCTGCAGCTACTTTTTGATGTCGTCCAACAACACAATAACCCCAGATGCTCTTCAACAAACTAGGGGCACCCAATTGGCCTTGAATAGGTTTCTCCAATATAATGCAACCAAACCATTCTGCGCCAAGCAGCATATCCACTGCAGCTGGTTTATTGTAATCTGGGTCTGCTAGTTGAAGTCCGTGAAGTCTTTCTGCAGGTAGTGGGGTGACCCATTCAGAAGGAGCACAGGTGATGTGGTCAACCACTAACGCATCCACCTGAAGCTCCACTGATTGCACCGGGCAAAAGTGGCATCGTACCTCTTGGCGACACACTCCCAGTGACACCTGACCCATCCCTAATACTGGTACCTCCGTAACAGAGAGTTTGAGACCCAGTTTGGAAGCACACGACCGAGTCATAAAAGTAGCTTGGCTAGCAGGGTCAATCAGCACACGAACACTGTTATAACGGCCCCCTGCATCAAATACCTGAGCCCTAGCTGTAGCCAACAATACCTGTCCACCCTTACCAGACGAGTAAATCTGCATTGATGACGAAGCAGGCCCCTGGCTGGGGATCCTAGGCTGCACCGCCTCTGTAGAGGGCTCTCGATCCCTGATATGCAAGAGAGAATGATGTCTTCCAGAACAATATCGACAGGTACCTCTCCTAGAACAGCTCCCAACGAAGTGACCATGGACAAGACAAAGCAAACACAATCGCTTTTCCTTCACAAATGCTAGTCTCTGATGAACATCAGTCTGACGGAACACACCACATTGATCAAGTACATGAGACTTGCTGCATTTTGGACATCGATCTATGCTATTACCAGCACCAACCATCAAGGTTGTAGGTCCCTTGGATGGTGGTTGTTTGACTGGCGATTTCTTTAAAATTACAGGATCAGTAGCAGGACGGGATGCTTCCAACACTCTAGCCTGCTCCTGAAGGAACCAAGTAAACCGCTGGATGGAGGGATCTGGTGAAGTCAACAAGTGGCGCTCCCAGTCCTCCCGAAGCTTGCCATTAAGCTTCTTGCAGCAAAGAAACAGAATCGGAACAGCCCAGCCCTCAACATCGTGTCCAAGTGCCCCCAACGCCCCTGTGGACTCTGTGATCTGACTAGCGAAATTTCGAATGTGTGATGGGTGCAGGGAGGTGCTCGGAAGGGAATAAATGGCTTCTAGATGAGCAAAGGTTTGTAAGTGGTGGTTATCATATTGTTTTTTCAATGTATCCCAACAAACTTTATAATTGGGGCCAGTGAGGGGGAGGTACGCCACAAGAGACAATGCTTCACCAGAGAGAGCTGAACGTAAATACATATGTTTCTGAACGTCACTAAGCTGGGCATTCACCTCTACTGTAGCGAGAAAAAGCTCAGAAAATGCCTGCCATTTCCTAATTTCCCCACTGAACTCGGGTAATTTAATTTTTGGCAACTGAATGTTTAGATTCCCACCAGCACTACAGCCACCAGTAGACACATCGAGTGAAAGACGAGGTTCAATTGGAAACGCCGCAGCCATAACTGCCTGAACGTTGTAATAAGGTTCCTCAAATTTAACTATTTCTGGCCCCAAGTCTTCCTCTATTCCATTCTTAAAATTATACGCAACCACCTTCTGAATATTACTCATATACTGCGTGTGATAATCGTCCAACTTAACTGCCATTACTTTCAACAAATTTTTATTTTTGTTAGTGGGTGCCGATTCAACGTCATTAGCAACCCTCTGTAATCGAATCATTCGTTCTAGCAGCGATTTGAGAAGAAAGCGCTGTTCATCAATCGCTGGCATTATTAATGGCTAATTGTATTATGTTAAAATTTCAAAGTACTTACGAAAGAAACTAGAAATATAATATGGATTCACCCTTAACTTATGGGGTAGAAGGTAAGTAAATATTGGCAACAATATAACAACCTAACGTACAACAAAACGAGATCGATAGATAATAATTGACAAGAAATACTTACAATAAACGAGTACAAAAGCTATGAACTAAAAGTGCAAGCCACCTCACTGTATCGGTAGAAAACGCCACTGCCCGTTTATTACACGTAAAAATATAATATAAACTAGTATCCGATCATGGATTAAATTTAAATCACTCAATTTCCGCAATTTAAATATATATTCAAACAGAGAATGCGATAATTCAACGGAAATGATACGTTATCAGAAAGGTAAACAAAGGTTCTACCACCACAACTCGGTGAACAGCTAAACCACGTTAGCACGATAAGAATTCACTTAAAACACTCAACTTGCTATCTCTTTGTTTACCAAGACTACAGAAATTTCTTGTTGACGAGCAATAAGTGGACGGGCAACACTGCGTGGACCACTGATAGCTTGGTCGTAACCAAAACAAAAACAGCAACTAGTTGAAGACAGTTCGTTATTTATGTTTTGCAAATAATGATCGAATACAGATTAATAAAATGAATGACGGGACAGTGACGTGCCAGAACAAGATCGAATGCGTAAATATTCTAGTTGATACCACTTGCTGTTGTATACACTTTCAATTGTAAACAAGTAAAGGAAATGAAACTCATAAGGTAACTAATATATCGCACTTCTCCAACCAGGATCAATGTAGGCGATAGGACGAGACAGGGACAAACCGGATTCAGATCATAGGAAAGGGATCAAGAATATTCACTGGTTGTTTGTTCCGTCAATACCTAACTGACAATTGAAAACAGATAAGCGACCGCTTCAATTTCAATAGACAATCTCACAAGCTGGTGATCAACAGATTCAAGAATAAACAGGTTACTGTTAAAAGGCAATCTTAGGCTCTTTGCGCTCCAAGTCAAGTGCCCCTCAATTATAAGAATTATAATTATTTCAATTTAAAGCTTATTCAAATTTGGCTCGAAAAGGACCATATGTTGAACGCAAAGGTATTAATCAGATCTATTTGTTAATGATCCCCTGACGCTCTAAAACAAGATATGACTGGGCAGAGGACTGTAAAAAGCTGCCCTTCAACGATTGAAATTTATTACTGATTTTGATATATCGCACTAGTTTACTAATGAGAATGCCACTCACCTTGATGATTGGCCTTTAAGCCTAGTCATTTGACCTGGAGCTTTTCTAATGGAAAACCGTCTTCCTAATAATTATTGCCCATAACCAACCAATGATATCAACTGTACGACAACTGGAGCAATAACTTCTAAAAATTACGTTAGAATGTACACCAGTGATGTTCATGAAAGTACAGCCTTCGTATTTGTTGCATCAACATTGCACACCACCACCACCCTCCTCCTATATATATATATATATATATATATATATATATATATATATATATATTTTTTGAAACTTAAACCGGTTTCATCGTTGACTAGCAATTTCGTTTATATTATTGTCAAATATTGTGTCAATCGACAATCGGAGAAATTGAAATGGAACGTAAACGAATAAAGCGGTCACATTCGTAACATAAACAGCGGCCGAAGATGAGACGAGTAGGACTATCGTTTTAAACAGTACATACCTATGCGAAATGTTAACATCCCCCTAATGGAGATTGTATAGGTTGTCAGTAACTAGGTTCAAATGCCTCGTGTCTAATTGTTTTGTTTGAAATCATTGTTACAATAGAATATCTGACTTCAGACAGAGTGATGCGAACCCGCAACACAGCAACGATATGCGTGACTAACGTCCTCGTTACCTTCTACTTGTTAGCGGAGGTCGTGAGAAGATGATTTAATTAGGGGCCGTTATGAGGCGCAACTACAATGTCGGTTTCACATTACCTACTGCGAACTACTAGTACTACTTGCACCACTACCTACTCCTCATACTGATCGGACTAAAGCTCACCATTCTCACAAATTGTCTGAGTGGGAACAAAAAGCTGCGCTATAAACTGCTGATAATCAATGATCAATGATAATCGAGATTAAATTATATATCTTGTGTGGCTTAAAAGTATATATATATATATATATATATATATATATATATATATATATATATATATATATATATATATATATATATATATATATATATATATATATATACTTTTATGCCACACAACGTTGAACTTAATGAATTCTTCGTATAAATGAATAAAAGATTACCGTGGAATTAGGTTCGATTCAAGGCATAACCTCAATTAATCAATACTCGATAGTGTCCAAGAAAATATTGCACCAAGTTCCGATTTCTTGATATCATATATGCATACGCACGTTGTTTTTTATGGGAATTGAAACATTCGCTTTACTACGTTTTAGTGGCCATGTCCACACTTCCCTAATTTGTCGCAGTGATTTCAAGAAACGAGTTTTGTAAGGGATGTAGGAAGGATCAGATGGTGGGGGGTGCCGTGGAAAGAAAAGGCTGGTTGAATAAATGTAACATTGGAAAAAGGAAAATAAAAAACGTAAATAATAGATATACCTAAAGATGAATTAATTTAATAATCACCTAAAGAAATAATGATATGTAATCTCTATTATTTATAAGAAACGAAAAATCATACAGCGAATTTTCGTAAGTTAGCATATTAGGTATATATTATATTTATGTTACATTGTTTTGAAATTTGTTGCACGGTTTTGAAATTTTAGCCCTTCAATTGCAAAGACATAGTTAACTACATATTTTATGGCTACAAAACTCGTTCTAAATAATGTTTTGCGATTCAAAGAAAATTTGGAAAGCTTACAGGTTTTTTTTTAAAGGGTTTCTATAAATTTTTCAACAAAAATTAGGTAATGAAATTTGAGAACATTTTTCTGCTTTTTTTGCTTAAATTTTTTATAATGTTCTACTTAGTTCGTTGTTGAATTAAAAAAAAAAAAAAAAAAAAAAAAAAAAAAAAAAGTCTAAAGTTTTGCTAAAAAATATCAATTGAACCATTTTTAGCCTTGCTATAGTGATTTTTTTTCTATGTTTTTGACATTTGACCAATTTAATGTGAACCCATTCAACTCGGCGCTCAAAAAGAGGTCCTAGCTCCCATGCGGGGAACACTGGCATGGCGTTATCAAAACTCGAATAAGGGTGGTTTCCCTTCATTATTATGCAGTTTTCACACTATTCGTACGTAAAAAAATAACTTTCTGCAGTTTTTGAGAAATTACATCATACAATATCATCATGCGGGGGCGATGGATAAGGTTATGGAAACCTGCAACATTTACATGCTCACTCTCAGCCTGACGAGTGTATATGCTGTCAACCTGATTAAACGGTTCGTTTACTTGATTATAACACAACAGTTTTAGATTGACGAATAAGGATATATATCAATGCTGAGCAGTAACAATACGATACGATAAATGTGTGCAAAAACAAGAGTTTCACTCGCATTCAACTACGGAAACACACCGTCGATTTTGGTAGCCCAAAGCTCTGGATAAAACTGACCTATACCCAAACGTACCCTTTCTTACGATACTTTAAAGGTTATTGAACGTGAAAACCACCAGACGAAGGATCTAAGGGCTGCCCCTATCCCTGACGGGAGTTTTAAGAGTTCCTGGGCCTGTACAGTTTCATGACAGTTTATACACTGACCCGGCCGCCGTGAAGTCCTCCATGGGTTATCCATCCTGAATGGGTTAAGAAGTGGTGGCCAACGAATTGATCCTTTCGTTTGGAAAGCATGATTTTTTGGCGCAAGAAAGGAATTTTGAGTCATTCCTCAGGAGATTTATCGTTTGGTAGGTACGACAAACACACACATACAGCAAACCGAAGGGGCCAAAAGTTACCAGGCAGCAATCGGTGGTCTTCGGTTCCCCGAGCAACACTAATATTTTTACACTCAATGCCCATTTATCCACTCCCGCCTGTACCGGGGAAGGTTAAGCCTGGGGGTTCGGGAGCGGTCTATGTGTTTTGGGATTGGTTAGACATACCTAATGATGATCTACGACCTAAACCCTCCTTATCCCGAACAATACTGTTGATTTCTGTTTTCGACGGCTTGATGAAAGCATTCGCACTCTGTACTCGACTTGCTAGTGACCTGCTAGTATCTAAATTATAATTTTACTCTTCCTAAAAGCGGAAATAACCTTTTAGAATCAATTCTAAATTGTATAGATTCTGAAAGCTGATAAGTTTGGTCTGATGAAGGTAAATGTCACAGATTGTTTAAATGATAACAGTAAGTTAGAGGCGAACACTAAATGTTGCCGTGCTATTTCATTCGTCAGATGTTTTTCGTTGTTGCTCATTTAAAGCCAGACATTTCTGACAATGATGATGAGTATTAAAGTATATTATGTAACCAATTAGTGTATTGTATTTGAACATTGGTAAATGATTTCACGTTCTACAAGAAATGGGGTCAATTTGTTGTGATATGAAAAAAATGAACCTTTGAAAATATATTTTCATTGTTCAGACTGTATCGTAATAACAAATCTTGTTGCAGGAACGAATGGTGAAGAACGTTCACATGGTTGACTCCAGATTTGGTCAGATGTTGCACAACACACTGCTACGACTAAAGGCAAAACAATAAATGACTTGATTTTTCTCGAGATTGGAGAATTTAGAACATAGCAAATACCGTTGTTGGCCACAGGTTTACCTGTAGTTGGTCTATTAGCTATAGTTTGTTATCCATTGTACAGACTCAGATTTAATTAATAAATTTCAAATAAGAAAAATCGAACAAAAGGAATATTTTTTTCAGGCTAATGTAATAATTATAGTTATGATAATATATTGTTTTGTTATCGTTTTTTGGTTTTCGCCTCGTGAATCATGAAATACTGAGGATACCATTTATTTCTTGTACTTAACTAAAGGGCATGGTAGACCTCTAGTGATCAAATGATTATCTTAGGAAGAGGATGATTCGTGAAGTTGAGAAGTTTATGTTATAACGCAATAATACTGGTGGACGATTTATTATGCTCTTGTATAGGTAATGGTGCCTATTTAACTATAATAATATGGTGTTTATGATAAATAAAAGCGAAAGACGTGGGTATTTACGTTCGTATTTATTGAAACTCCCTAGAAACTTTTATTTTTATTTTTAATTTGTAAAGGCGTGGTTGAACTATTGCTCTAAGGAATAAAATAGCAATAAATAAAATAAATAAAAAATAAAACTCAGCGTCGTCCGCCCTGCACTTTGTCTAGTAGTACTTAAGTCCTACAGGTGAAAATGAGAAAAAACATAGAAGGTACTTTAAATTTAAACTTAGAAGAATTTATGAGGTCGTTCGCGAATAAATAAATTATTTAATTGTAACCCTATTAAATTTCAGCCTTCTAGGGGAACATTACAGAATTCAGCTCATCAAGTTGAATAGGCCCTCATTTCATCCATCTCTTGATGTTCCAGAGACTCTCTATTAAATTTCAATTTTCTTAGGGGAACAGAAGAGAATTCAGTCATTCAGTTGATGAGAACGAAAGCAGATATTCATTCGTCTATAGATTTCCTTGAGAGACTCTATTCGATTTAAACATTCTGAATGATCAGGAGAGGATTCAGCTTATTTAGCTGTTCAGGACGGATTTCATAATTTCATTCGTCCCTGATATCAAACTGAGGCTCCCTATTAATTTTCAACTTGCTGGGGTGAACAGGGCTGACTTTAGCTCACTCAGCTGAATAGGCTGGAGCTCGCCATTTTATTCGTCTCTTGATGTTTTGGAGCGACTCCCTATCAAATTTGAACTCTCTTAGGTGAACAAGAGAGGATTCAGCTAATTAGAACGGAGTTAAAAAACATGGAACGTTCTTTAGATCAAACTGAAAAGCATTTATTTGGGGTTTTACGAATGAATAAATTATTTAATTCGATTCCTATTAAATTTCAAAATTGTATAGTGAACAGAACAGACAAACTCAGCTGATTAGACTGAACACGTCATTTCACTCGTTTCTTGGTGTTCCAGTGAGACTCTATTTTTAATTGCAACTTCTTAGAGTGAACAGGATAGAATTAAGTTCATCCAGCTGTTCAAGACGGATTCCATAATTTCATTCGTCTCATTTCACATATGTCATGAGGCTCCCTATTAGTTTTCAACTTTCCAAGGTGATGATGACCGAATTTAGCTCACTCAGCTGCTTAGGCTGGAGGCCGTCATTTCATTTGCATCGCGATGTTCAAGAGTGACTCCCTATTAAATATGAACTCACCAAGGTGAATAGGAAAGAGTATAGGTCATTCAGCTAATCAAAACGGAGCCTGTTATTTCATTGGTCTCTAGATATCCCTGGGAGGCTCCCTATTGAATTTGAACTTCCTAGGGTGAACAGGACAGAATTTAGCAAACTAAGGCTGGAGGCTGGAGCTCGCCATTTCATTTGTCTCTTGATGTTTCAGAGAGAATCCGTATTAAATGTCAATTTTCTAGGATGAACATGAGAGAATTTAGCTTATACAGCTGATGGAGACGGAATCAATCATTACATTCGTCTGTAGATATCCCAGTAGGCTCCCTATTAATTTTCAACTTTCTAGAGGGATTGTGACGGAACATAGCTCACTTAGCTGTTTAGGCTGGAACCAGTCCTCATTCATCGCTTGATGCTCCGGAGGGACTCCCCACCAAATTTTAACTCGCTAATGCGAACAGGAGATATTGAGCTCATTCAGCTAATCTAAATGGAGTCCGTCATTTCATTCTTCTCTAATTTCAACTTTCTAGGGTGAACTGGAGAGAATAGAGGTTATTCAGCTAATCAGGAGGCAGTCCGATATTTCATTCGTCTTTTAGATTTCCCACAGAAGCTCCCTATCATATTTCTACATTCTAGGGCGAACAAGACAGAATTTAGCTTACTAAGCCAACTAGGCTGGAGCCCGTAATTTCATTCGTCTCTTGATGTTCCAGAGAAAACCCCCCTATTGAATTTTAGGGTGATCAGGAGAGAATTTAGGTCATTCAGCTGATCAAGACGGTATTGTTCATTCGTCACTATCTATCCCAGAGAGGCTACATATTTCAACTTTCTTGGTTGAATAGGGGAAATTTTGTACGTTCGTGGAAAGTATTGGAAAATACTCGCTTGGTAAGAAGAAAGACTTCCTACGAATGGCTTGCGTATCATTCCCGTGGGTCCCAGGAATGGTCCTTAACGAAACCTTTCATTTAAGGTTAAATCTTTCATCTTTCTAACACCATTAGCAAAACATAAGCACTTTTGGGATTGCTTTCCTTCATGATTTCTTTCCAGATTTATTATGATAGGCTATTGAGATGTTTATGTGGTGAATTCTTCCCTTAATTTTAATCTCAAGGGAAATACTTGCACCAAGTAATTTTTTTCAAGGCCGAAATTCAAAGTTATCAATTTTTTAAAATTGACCAATTTGGATTTTGGACTCGAATAAAGCTTACTTTTTGCAAAGTTTGAAATATTTATGGTAGGTAGAATACGTTTTATGGGAAATTTAGGAGCTGGAGTACATCGCTTTCATTAGACAGGTATCTTACGGTCTTAAAGACTGAGTTATGACAACTACCGTTGGACTGATAAAGTATATCATGTACCTGCGCACATGAGAGATTAAACTATTGAGTTACAGACACCGAAGGAGTCACATCAGATTATATTTTTGTATGTAATTTAACTCTAACTTCCCTCGTAATTTAGATAGAATTTGGAGGAAACAGCAACCGTTTGCTCTTCAATTATCCGGAAAATGGCGAAACAGAGGTAGAAAGTATTGGACGTATCCCATTTACACATTGTACCAAGATACGATTGATTGAAACGGTCATGCTGCATGACTGGAGTTTTATTTTTTTGAAGATAAATGTGATACTCCAAAAATACATTAACACAACATGATTATTATTTTGACGTTCAATAATAATAGCATAATCGTTTTATGACTAGCCATTTCTAGTTTTGTGTGTGTGTGTGTGTATATAGTTTATTCAAGATTCTGCAAAAAATATGAATTTATCGATTTATTGTCCTTTTATCGCACTGTTTAGCGATTTTTCGATTAGCACATTTTTGAAATTTCACCAATTTTTTGTTCTCAAAAAGTGGTGGCCAACAAACATACCTAAATTGTTTTGAAATGCTTGATTCCTCGGCAAAAGGACGGAAAATTTAATCTCAGATCTAAGAGAAGACGTCGTTTGATGTAATTTTTGTATGTAAGGTGTCCCAAAACGAAAGGGCCAAACTTCTGTGGTCGATTCTACAACTATATCCCTATAAATTTTTTTATATGATTAGATTTCGACTGATTTTCATAAATATATCTTCTAAGCCCCACCTTCTAGGTAAGAATATTTTAAAACCAAACATCATATTTTGTTATTTATAGTGATTTTTGCGGATTTCAACAAACGTTTTCATCTAGTTTCTGTTGAAGGAAATCGTATAGGACAACAGAAAAGCATACCTACTTAATCTTTATTTCATCTTGATACAATTAACAATTTTCGTGGTATAATAAATTTATTCAATTTAAAATTTTCGTAATGAGCGAATTTTTAAATGTTTTTCATTGTATCTATGTAAAATTATTTGAAATTCGAGCAATTTTTGTGCACAGAAATTTCTCACTATAATATTCAATGGAAAAAAAAGGAGATAATAATAGGTAATCTTTTTTCCATCAGACTCCTAGTAGGATAGGATTTATAAGTATAATCAAATGTAGGGACCCACAAAAAGAAAAATAATGAGATCAAATAAATACCTACCTACGCTTCACCTATGCTTCACTTTCGTTGGAATTACTTCAGTTGATATTATCGTCGTATTTCATTAGGCGATTTTCGCAATGCTCACACCAGTTCTCATTCTCACTTCGTGTGAATGTCATTAAGTAGAGCCAACAAATGAACACGATCCGGGAGTGCACAATCAATTCACTGAAGTAATTTTCATCAACAACAAGCAGAAACATTTCTATTCTCATTTGAAAAGTTTTCGAGGTCTCCATATAGAAATATTTCCGCCCTTTGACTTAACCCTTAAGGGTTGATCAAAAGTGATGCCAATGAATCAGGAACAATTAAACCCCAAGTGTAATTGTTGAACCAAGTTTCATAAACTGTCCGTTAAGACAGTCCGCTAATCCAATAACACCACCACCACCATACCATTTGCCCTAATCCCAGCTTTGTCTACGGTGTGCGCGGTAGTATTTCTGTTACCTACCATTCAGACCGATATCTACGTACCTAATCGTACCTACCTGAAAGTGTCTTGGGGCTAAAAATATCTAGTGAGCGCTAGCTCTAATGCTCTTTCCCAACACCTTGAAAATACATATTTTTTCACGGATTTGATTAATGCAGTTCTGAAACAAATTTCTATGCTGTGATTTTCAGGACGTCTCCCTGAAGCTATATCGTGTAGGCAAGGCTTTGTTTATAAGAGGGACGGCGTATCAGAGTTGATCCAGGAGATGTGGAACAACCCAAGCATGAGAAAAAATAACCAAACCCGTTTCAGACCATTCAAAGACCTAATCCGTGAAATAATCATAAGAAGTGTGTGTGGTGTGTGTGTGTGTGTGTGTGTGTGTGTGTGTGTGTGTGTGTGTGTGTGTGTGTGTGTGTGTGTGTGTGTGTGTGTGTGTGTGTGTGTGTGTGTGTGTGTGTGTGTGTGTGTGTGTGTGTGTGTGTGTGTGTGTGTGTGAACCCATATCTATACGTTTAATGAAAATGTATGTATGTGTATGTATGTATGTAACTCGTAACAAAGTTGTGACCTTACGGTACGACATTTAAATCCAATTTCGGGTTAGGGTTTCTATACTCAAGAGCTAGCTACTGTAGAAAAATCAGTTTAAAATGATCATTTTTAGGGGGTTAAAAAAATTAGAATGGGTGAAAAAACTTCGTTTGTAGCACTTTTTTGCCTTTTCTCCAAAATAGCTCGAGGGATTTTGATGAAATTCACAGAAGTTACTCTTCTTGTGGGTACAGATGATATTAGATACCTCTCATGCTTGGAAAAATACTATAAGCGAGGTAATTAGCAAATTACTTCCAGAAATAGGTTAAAAAACGTAGTTTCCGTCGAAATGGCTCAAGAGATTCTTCTATAGATGTAAATTATACCCATTTCATGTACATGCCCAGAAAAATAGGTATTCTTCCTACCTTCTAAGATGTGATCCATCATAATAGCATCCATGTAAAATGAATACAAGTAAGGAAAGTAGTGTGAAGCCTCGCACCAGATGTATGATACTAAACCACAAAATATCATACATCTCATCAGCAATGAGATTATTGGTAACACTTGGTATCGAAAAGTAGTGTTGATGGATGACTCTGAAAAAGGAGTGATGATTCGCAGGTGGTTCAGAAAAGGAACACCGTCTAGTGGAGTGTATGCAAGAATGTCTGCTCAGACCCTCAAGAAAGTCTGCCAGAGAAGGAGGGCTGGTCTGTCGGATGGTAAATTACTTCAAAGCTGTCGAATTTAAGTAGAAGTTGACTGCTTTAAGTAGAATTTGGCTACACATGGTGGTATACAGTGTAGCATTAGTGGCTGCAATATCTAACACCAACGTGATTGTTTTCAAGTCCAAGGCAACGAAAGCTCGACAAAACTCAGCTACCTCGATAGTGAGCCCCTTGGAGGCTCAGGCGAGGTCCAGCTGCTTCAGCCAAACTATAGTAGAGGAGGGATCATAAGGCAGCAGTTTGACCAGTGAGACGGTAGGTGCTGGAGCCTGAGCTTGAGCCATCCTTCTGATGCAGACAATCGTGAACTGAAATCTGAATCTGAAAAATGCTTTGGTGTTGGCCCACCTAGTGATTATAAAAAATGTTTGGTCAGCCCATAGTGGAGAGGCTCTCATACACCTCGGGAGACTAATGGATGGCTAATGGTGGATAGTGGTGGAGACTAATGGATGGTCTCAACCAACTGCTGGGATTATCAGCCCTCAGAGTTTGGAAAGAAAAACTCCAAGCCAAGGGTGCTGAATTCAGGAAAAAATTGTTATTCCCACCGGTGAGACAAGCTCCAAGCAGGTGGGAGAAGAGTGAATTCCCAAAGTTCAAAAAGCTAGAGGGGAAAAAAACGCTATATCTAGTCCAAATGAATGGGAAGCAAATGATTTCTCGAAGTCCATTGAGCCGATAATCTTAATGCAAATAAAAAAAACTCGCTGTACCTCAACCAATTTAATGGGAGACGAGCAATTCCGTGAATTTAAATGAGCCAGGGAGCTTAGGAAAAGCTCGCTGTATCTCGAACAAATACATGGGGGACAAGCTGTTTCATGTAATTCGAAGTAGGCGGCAGGCAGTCTTGTAGTTCAAAGAATAATGGTCCTGATTCTGCGGTGCGGGCAGCTCGGAAGTGAGGGGCGAGATGTGCGTGGAATGCGGAAGCATCGAGTATATGTACCTATGTAGTAGGAGGGGGCGATCACGTCAGCGCGGAGATCGCAGGATCACGCATAGTAGGATCGCGCAGGGGCGCCTTCAAACTTCCCTGTAGGCATAATTGAGTCACCAGTGTGATGCGTGAGATCAGGAGAAAGAGAAGGCAAAGAAGGATATTGAGCGAGCGAGTTTTATTGAGGACTCTCCCTCCTATTTTATACACATCGGTCGAGGGGGGGGGGGGGGGGGCTCCACCCCATCCAAACCTAGGAACGAAGGTAGGAGAGTGAGGTTAACTGCAATAATATACTACGATATTATACAAAAATTCGCTAATACCATCATGCAGCATGACTGGAATTTTTGTGTGATTCTATTGGTTTACCTGTGCGAATAATTGGGTATTTCATTTTGATGACGAATTTTCGGGAGAAGGAGTGATGGAAAGGGCAATGAAATACTGTCCACTATTTTCCACCAATTGATTATGTTGGAAAAAAAAAAAAAAAATTAAAGTCGTGTCCCCGCGAATTCGGTACTGGTCCTGGGGGTTTTATAGGGTGCCGAATCCGAAGAGAATTTTTGGCGATTTTTGCATACTCACTACCGAAGGTAGGGAAGCTTTGTGTTCGTGATTGAAGTCAGTAGTTGTGTTCGTGAAGGAGTTCATTTCTGGTTCTCGCGGAGGCAACACCTCCTCGCTACCGCAGCTCTAAATTCACAGTGATGTTTGTATTTCGTTCCGCCCAGTAATATGATTTCTGCGAAATGAATTCACCGCGAGCGGAAGGACATTAAACCCGCGGAGTGCTGAGCCAGCCCCACGCGCGGCGAGCCTCCAGGCCCCCAGCTCCGTTTTTCTTTTATAACAGGTACCTAATTTACCTTTCTTATTGCCTTCTTTCCTTTTGTTGTTTTTGTATCAAAGCTCGATGTCCTAAAAAAGAGGTTTTCATCTCTAAGGGCACAAATACTTTGGTCCCAATGGGCCAATAAATAATGGTCCACCAGTGGACTATGTCGATACGATCGCGGAAGAACATGACCTGGCTTATCATTCGGCTACAACTACAACCGAAATCCGTTCTGCGGATCGGAATGCCAGGATGGCATTTTCCGCGGACGCCGTGGCTAATAACGATTGTCATTCGGTTGTCGGTGCTGCAGCCATAGCAGCTAAATACACTGTTTAATCCGTAGGTAAAGTCTTGTACCCACAGCGGGTGTCAACATGGTTTCCCAACAGGGATCCAAATGAGGTGAGGGAACCTATCGTTCGTCAACTTTTGTCGTTGGACGAGGAGGATTTACCTAAGCTGACGCACCATAGTCAGGTAAATCCGGAGGAGTTCCGCACGCCATTCAAGCAGTTCAGAAGGCCTTTAGTGCTGCATTAAGTAGTAACACTGCCCAGATTAAATATCAAAATTCAGAAAGGGAGGAATAAATAAGGCGGAGTAAGTGGATACAGGCTAACTGGAACAGGGAAATTTATCCTCAAATTAGATCAGCCTGTGAGCGTAAAGTTGGCCCCTCAGACCTGGGCTTTTTAATTAAACCTAATAAACCTAGTCACAGGTGTACTCTCCTACTGCTCACGAAAAAAATGTGGAGAACCTTCTGCTCCAGAACACCCCCCCCCCCCCCCATGTCACCCAGGGCTTTGATGAGTTACTTCCTTACGCTGTTGACACAGGTGACTCAGATGCGGCCCTGGAGCTCCGGGAAATGTGGGACACTGCATCGACGAAATTTCTGAGAGTATGTCAAGATATTAAAGTCGGTCAAGACAAGGGTATCAACGCTCTCAAGCCCATTAGTGAGGCTGTTTCAGCAATCCTTAGATGAGTGTTTCATATGGGCCGGAGGATAAAGGTCGTGGAAGGTTTGGAAGCATCCAGAGATGACTTAGTTGAAAGACAAAATAGAGACCTAACGGGTGTGCTGCGTCAAATTGTGGCATCAATGCAGACCACCACAGCAAAGGGATCGCCTGAAACAACAATGGTGCCAGGCCAACATGAAGTAATGGCACCATCTGAAGTAAAGACCGTCGGCAAAACCCCGCACCCCCCACAGCCCAGAATGATGCCTGTGCCTTCGGTATCTAGTGTCTGGTATTCTTCTGTTGTAAAAACCTCCAGACAACCTAAACATTTCGTGGTTGTGCAACCAGCCGATAACTCAGCAATGGATTCAGCTGATGAAGGGGAAAAAGTGTTGGCAGAGAAAGTAGACCCTAAATCCAAGGGGTGGCATATTGTTAACCTGAAGAAGGGTCATGACAAAAAAGTGATACTTGAAGCAGCAAGCTTGGAGGAAGCAAGGAAAATCATGGCAGAAACTGCAGCAGGAGTTCCTGGGTTAAATATGGAACTAATGCCCAAAAGGAGACCATGTATTGTGGTTTCTGGAATACGAGAGATCTCCTTGACTGCTGAACAGCTTCAATCTGAGTTTTTGGAGCTGAACATGATGGTGAAACCAGAATTGCAATATCTCATTCCGTTCTCAGATTAGAGCTGATGAACCATGAAGAAGCGCAATATTTTCTAAAAATAAACTTAAAAAAAAAAAAAAAAAGAACCCATGCAGAAGCGTGATATTTTCTAGGATATTTTCTAAAAATACCTAACTTCAGAAAAAATCGCGCTTTTTCATGGTTAATCAGCCCTATTTCAAGAAAGATAATGTGGAAAAAGTAAGGGGAGGGGGAGGGGGGTTTAAATTTGGGGCAACCTGTATAACCTAGAGATTCCTTCAAGTATGATACTCATGGTACTCATAATAATGAAGAACCTTCAGAGTGTACATGGTGTTGTTCTTATCATGTCGAAGTCAATTCCCATCTTACAACGAGACTAGTGACATTTTTGGAAAGGCAAACATCATTTCCAAAGAATGTACTAAGTGAGTTTTTAGGTCTGAAAAAAAAAAAAAAAAAAAAAAAAAAAATTAAAAGCTGACTGAATTGGCAGCTGCCGAAGTGTATTCTCATACACTTCAAATAGGTACCTCCTCTATCAGATTTTATATAGAATTGATTGAAACAAAGAACTGCAGCTTGCGAGCAATTTGAAGATCATGGTGAAACTGAACACCAAATGCTGAGCTTTGTAATTATGAAAAATAATGGAAGCTTGTGTGATGAAAAACAAGGTCTCATATACAACCCTCAAACGGAACCAACGGTTCGAATGTTCGAGCTGGGAAACTCTTGTCTAACATTTCGTTCTGAAATTCAGAACCTCTCCATAAAACACATCAGATGATTACACAAAAGAGGTGTTGGCTACAAGAAAACATTATTTCCGAAAGCGATCGAACCAAAAATAGCCGGACAGCATGTAGAGTAGAAGGGTGACTGTTTGTTTATAAATGGGGGAAAAGTTATTACTGCCCCTTAGGGCGCCAACGTCGACGAAAACATCTCATCAGATTATGACACGTCTCCTTTGCGAGGTTATCTAAGAACCAATAAGACGAATCAGAAAAACTATGAAGACAACACCAATTTCTTAGGGAAATACGTCCCAAGTAATGGAGTACTTTCATGAGAAAACTTCAATTAACTAAAATACTCGAAATAAGCTCATGTACTATAAGTAAAGTTCAAGTAATGCGTATCATTTAGAGAACATTCTATAATTACATACAATTTGTCTCATTAGCAATTGCGAAAACTTCAATATCCGATTTTTCAGGTATATTTTAACCTAAAACTCCACTATGAAGTATTTTGAAAAACCTCTTCCTCCACTTTTACATCCAACTTCAACATTTTCCACTTATTTTGGTTTTAACAATACTTAATAATAATTAAAGGATTACTTAGAAAATACTAAGCGGATAAGAGAGAAGCAAACAAAATAAGGTGCGACTCAATACTAACAATAATTAATAAATGTTGTGCCATAACATTGGGCATAAAAATATCTTTTACGTGGGTGCCAAGCCATGCGGGCGGGTATTCATGGAAATGAGTGTGCTGATGCTCTCACAAGGAGAACCGAAGAAGATGACTCCACTGAAATGTTGCCTGATCTCCTACATGCAGCATAAATCCAATTCCATCTAGCTCGAGGAAATGCAGGGCGAGGTCACTGGTCTGCGTGGTGTCCTTCAGGACCTTTGCCCGGTTGGCCCTTTCAATACCCAACTTCAATAGAGGGACTGAATAGTGGTAAATTGGGTAGCCATTGGCCATAACTGTGTTACCCACGGACACCTGCTTGACGCAGAAGCACGTGATGTTGTGTGTGGGAGATGTTAAGGTGATTTGTTCAGCCTTCCATTTTTGGAGGACCGCTCGGTCCTCATGGACCTTCGGATCCAGCTTGCACCTACCCCACAGAAGAGGGTGGATGTTCTGTCCCGGCCAAACAAGGTTCAGTCCCTGTTGGTGTATCTGAGAGCCGCTGGGCTTTACAACGGTTGGAGAAATTTCAAGTATATGATATATTTATTCATTTATAAACATCTAGTCATACCTTTATCAAACCAAGGTATACAGTAGGTCAGTAGTATTTATGTATTCGAAAGCATCATCTAGTCTTATCAGTGTTTTATTTAGGTACGGAGTATTTTTGTCGGCTAGGGGTTACAAAGTGGCCATCGCTGTATCCCTTGTGGCAGAGAGTGGCGATGCCTTGCTTTGCAGGTTATTATTATTTTTTCTCTCCCACCGATCTGCCAGTGGTGCCCGTGATTGCAATCCGTTTACCTGATGACAATCTCTTTAGAGGGTGGGTCACATGGCTCCCCTTAGAATCGTGCCTGTTCTAATGTCCCTTTACTTATTTATTGCCGCTAATAACTCTTCCGGTTGCTACGCAACGCAAATTCTAAAAAAAAAGAAAGAAAGAAAAATAAATTAATAAATACAAATAAATAAAAAATGAAAAAATTATTTGTTTATCATTATTGCATAGTACGAAAAACATAAATTATAAACTTCTGAGTAAATTACAGAATAAATTTTAAAAATATTAATAAGCATTTGTCATGTTACAAGTTTAAATTGGAAAAAAAAAAAAAAAAAAAAAAAAAAAAAAAAAAAAAAAAAAAAAAAAAAAACCGCCAATGACCATTTTGGATAGGGGGATAGCTCAGAGTTGCTACTTACTTCTAAATGAATTCTTAATTTATCAACAAAACTATACACACACAATTTTCATTTATTTCTATTTTTCATTTTGTTATAACCCCTCCTTAACGTAATTTTCTCAATAATCCCCGTAAGGAGTTAAATCGAAGAACTGAATTATAGGTGAGCCATTCGATATGTTTCGGGTATATCAACAATAGTTTTTAAGGATTCTCCTCAACGCACTTCATTTTCCTGTTCAAAAAACGGTCACCAGAACAGCATATGATCTCGTGCTTCTACCAGAATGTCCGAGGTTTAAACACAAAGCTTTATTCAGTTGTTCACTGAGGCAATTCATTCAAATGAGCTGGGCATTCATTCAATTTTGCCGAGCATATGGGATCTAGGGGTAGGGTTATCTTCGAGTCGTTACGTCTACATAATCTTTTCCAGTATAATAATATCTCAAATACCTCAAATAATTTTATTGATCTTGTACTTTTTGATCCAAGCATCAATTACATCAACCCTAAACGTCAGTGGGATTGGTGAATGTTGTACCGGCTCCCCCTCCTATCGATTTAATAGTGAAGTTAAACGCAACTCCTGACAAGTTCTTCTTGCCTGACAGATTCAAGGTCAACTTCAAGCATGGTGATTACGTCAGGATGAATGAGTTTTTCTCTACGCAGGACTGGAATGTTCTCGACAGTTTACTCTTGGTTCATTCAATGATATTTTACATGCCGGGATAAGAAATTGCATTCCGGAAACTAAGAACATTAATTATGAATTGCCTAAATGGTTTTTAAGGAAAATTGATCACCAGAACAAAACTAAAGTGACAGTTACATGTTAGGTGGAAAGTATCGGGTGATGATCAGGGCCATATCAAGTTCTCCAATCTCCGTCAGGAGTGTGCAATTCTCTCCGAACTTGACTACAAAAGTCATGTGGAGGCAGTCCAGTCTTCTGTGTGTTCTAACATAAAAGGATTCTAGAACTTCGTAAACTACAAGGATGTTTACTTTGTTTACAACACTGTTTGCTTCATTATCCTCAAGCGTCTTTGAGGCTCCTGTTATTTACAGTCCTTCCTATAAGAGCTCCGATATAGTTGCCTTTGGTTTGATCACTCTGGCTGAGGATGATGTGGCCCGTGCTTCGTTAAATCCCCTTGGAAGAGTTGGTCCAGATGGTATACCTTCATGGTTATTACAGTGTTGTGGCAGCTCAGGCATGAAGGAAGTTGCAGAAGGAGGAGGAGGGAGAGAGGGATGAAAGGAAGTGCTCTTATTAAACGCCACCAGTTGACAGAAGAGCCCCTAAGTACGTGGGTGGTGATAACATTGAGAACTCCCAACGAGATGCTCAACTCCATGGCGCTTTACCCACACCGCACCCCGTGCCGTGACATGGTCATGTCTATGACCTTGATGTTATTGGTTGCCACTCTTTTTAGCTCGGATACCCCTTGCTCCAGATCATTTATATCATATTTACTCATCTTAGCCCACCAGGTCTCCTCCATGTCCACGCTACCACTGACAATCTGGACATCCAGGATTACAGCAGACCCATAATTGGCAGTAATGATATCAGGCTTATTGCCCCCCCCCCCCCTCACTCAGCATGTGATATAGTCTCTCCCTTTTGACATTTCAACTGCTGGATGAAAAAGCCATTGCTTTTTGCTTGGCATGTAACCATCTGAATGGCGTGAAAAGGACAATGGTCGCAGGCTTCAATGCTATCTGATGCCCATTCCACCCTCTAAGAAGAAATGAGGGATTCGGAGCACTGTCGGAGTTATTTACTATCTGCTGACAGATGCAGCAAACTCCACACTTGATCTGGGTTTTGGAGCAGTTGGTGTTTCAGTTGCACCACAAAAACTGCTATCTGGTCCAGTTTTGCAGCAGTGCAATCGACCTCCCAGTTTGAGCCCCTATGGGCAAGCAGGTGCGGGGCAGCATAGAGATGGCATGCTCACTGAGAGTTAGAGACAATACCCCTAGCCCACTGGTTTGGACCGGTGCGTGAATATAGTAACTTGTGTGAACCACGTCCGCTTGGTGAAGGCCTATTCCAATTGACCAGAGACTGATGAGTTCCCCTAAGATCTGCCGACAGAGCTGACCGGTCTTGGCGCCACTGGAGCCCTCCTATTCCAGAGAGTCCCGTCCAGAAGGTCCCCAGCAACCATCATGGACTAAAATCGCAAGATGTTAACCAATACCAGGTCAAGGAGTGGTGTGAAAGACCCACTTTATGACATGTGGCTGCCTCCTCGACACAGTCTATTGTCGTCTCCAGTTGAGTTGTGTGTTGAAAGCATCGCGAAGTGGCCCCAGTGAGTCCCAAGTGTGTATGGCATGGCGAACCCTTCCCCCCCAGCAACTATTATAAGGAATTAACGTTTGCGCATGCGCACATACTACTATTTATGCGACGACAATGAAACTAATTGATGACCATCTAGAAGCTAACTTGATCAATCTCTGAAGATTTCATCAAAATCGTTCCATTAGACCCAGAGTTTCGCCTGTGTAAATTGATAGCGGTTCCGCGGATGTGCAATGGTTAATACACCGAGTTTAAACGGAATCGAACTAACAGATGATGAGAAATCGACGTTATAGTCGTAAAATATTCACGTTTGCACATGCATATAGACGTCTGTTGATCCGACGGCATTGAAAATTATAGAGGACCTTCTAGGAGCTAACCCGCTCAATCCCTGAAGATTTCATCGAAATTGGGCTGAAACTTAGGTGGAATAAGGACAATTTACCACAGACAGACAGACAGACAGGCAGACATACACGGAACTGAAATTGATCAGCAGGCTCTGGAACGCCAAAAGCAAGTGGGAATTTTGATTTTGGAGGACAAAAATTTGTTTCGTTTCCTTCACAAACGCAAAGCTTTCCTACCTTCGGTAGTGAGGAAGCAATATACTGAACCGAATACAGATGTACTACACTAGAAAGTGTGCTTAAAGTTAATTAATATTTGCCAGAAAATCAATAAAAACTGTGGTTAAAAAAAAAAAAAAAAATCGAATCCGAGAAAATTATTTTAGATTGAGTTTTTTATTTTTATTTTGCCATGAAAATTGTTGTTGATATTTTCTTTGCATGCAAAGTGTTCAAATGTCGAAATAGTGTAACAATTTAATTCAATATACTAAAATTCGCTCAAAAGATCACATGCTGCATGATTGAAACTTTTATGAAGGTCCTATATGCGACCCTTCTTTCACCGAATATATATCTCTTGAAGCATCAAGTTGCGTATTTAACCGTTGCTTTCATGACAACTCACTGTTATCATTTCATCACTCCGTGTTGTCCCTTTCAACTATTTTCTTTTATAAGAGAGTGAAATATAACTCATGTTGGCTTCTATGAAAAACGTATTTCTTTCACAAAAAACTCGAATGATTTTCTTGCTTTCATTGAGTAGTAGTAGATTTGAAAGGGGATTATTCCGTACTACTGTGTACTTGGATGCTGTTAGTGGAGTTAATGACATCGGTGTGATTACTGGCTTCATCACTAACCAACTAATGTGTCTAAGCCCTAAGTCTTCTCACAATTTTCCGCTAGATATTTACCGTGTTGTTCACATTATAATAGTTCACATAGTTGGGTTGGGCTCAATGTCTCTGCACGAAACCCCCAGAGGTTATTATTATTAGAATTCAAATTCGTTCTTTCGCTAAATTCGATCATGCCTCACTCGCCGCTCTTGAGGACACAGCGTTAAACTCAATGGGCGATTTCATCAATTTTTATTGGTGATAACAGGTGCAGCTGCATTCTAAACTATGTATAATTGTCAGTCGATGGGGAATAAAAGCGTCTGCCAACTTGGGTGTCATTCCTCACCAACCGTAATATGACTAATCCTAGCTGGTTACTAATATTATAATTATTACTATTGACAAGTGATGACGAGGCTATTGAAATTAATATCTAAATATCACCTATTGTTTATCTTACATGATCTGTAGTAGTACTAGTAGTTCAACAGAGGTGAAACTAAAAGGGAACTAAGGGGGGAATTTCATCAAAATCGGACTTCAAATGAATTATAGTTCTACAAAGCCAAAATACCTACTGACCACAACAGGAGTTGAACCAAACTGGATCAAAATGCTGTAAAATGCGAACATTTTAATTTGGACGAATTATTTCTTTTCGCTGTCCTGCACGAAGCTTCCGTACCATCATTTCAATGTGATGGAGAAAACCTATCATTTAAGTCGATCAAACAAACCCAGTGGTGAATCTTAAAATTTGAAACTTTGGAACCCGAACGACCCTCGTATTTGATGTGGGATAGGACTTGACATTAATTAATTTTCCTCTATTTAAATAAATACGCATTCGTTTTTAAAGAGTGACTCAATGCGCACGTTACCATGATGAACGTGATTAGTCACAGTCACAGTCAAACTATTATGGCGTAGAAATCCGTTGAAATGGAGCAGAATTGGGCCAAAGAGAGTTTGCTGTCCCTAGACCCCGGGAATGGCTCTCCCCTCGACTGCTGGCCTTCGGGGGTGGCAAATACTTCCCCTCAACCCTCCTGTTCTCCGGAGGCAGCGCGGCGGCATAGGGACTCAGAAGGGATTCAGTGTAGCGCGAACAGCGGGCGGGCATAGAAGGCGTGTGATGACACAAACACCCCGCCTAAGTTACTGGCGATGCTCATGAGACCTACAAACAACAAGGTAGCCGCATGGCGTCAGACCAGCCTAGAAGGACTTCAATATCATCAGCTGGGTGAGTCATAACGATCCTTGAATCACATCTGTAGTTCAACGTACTTAGCTAATCTTCCGCAGCATCCCTTATCTCCTCCTAGTTCATTCACCCAGACAGACTTCCCTGGAATCGTGGCAGTGCAAAGAATCCGTTTTCTTGCTGCCCTAGAGAATAACTTACCTATAATTAATACCACCAACAGGTTCTTGTTTTCCAAGTTGTATATTCAAACAGTTGAAGTAAAATGGACCAGTTACTGATCCGTGAATTTCCAAATGCATTCCCATGACAATGGATGTTACGAATTGTTGATTCAAATAAGTGAATCATTGTAAGGATCCTTACGCATACAAAGAATCTAATAGCTATTTGTATCCTCTGAAAATATAGAAAAGAGCTCAGTTCAAGCGTTGTTTGTCTGTTCATCATGTTACCATAAAACACCTGAAATAGCTCTACGTTTGTAGAATGCCCGATTCAATAGATATCGTTGTCGTCACGATACATATGTAATTTAAGCATCTCCTGCCTTATCATATGAATATTTCTTGAGGAGTTGAGATAATGTTTCACAAGTAGATGTTGAAATCATGGTTTTCAGTAACGAAACTGCTCTTGAAGTTCGTTTCGTTTTCACGTGGGTGAGAAGATAACCTTATCAATCTAGACATGACAGGACAATGCATATAGCCCTCGATGTCTAAAATAATTTCCAGCGCATACGGAACCTAAATGAGAACAATGTACCTATACATAAAACACAATAGAAAACTAAATCGTACGATACTACAGGCAGATAGTATTCGCAAAGGGTACCTAAAGGCCGCACATAAGAAATATAATCAGAACTAAGTTTAATAACACCGTTAGGCATACTTTTGAAAGAGCATTTCTTTATTTACTTATGACTAATTTGTACATTAATCGTAATGGGTTGTGCATAAAAAAAACAGAAAAACAAAAAAAAAAAAAAAAAAATTATCATACCGTTCGATACATCAACTGAGAGTTATAAATTTAATCTGTTTGCTGTCTAGTTGATGTTCAAGTGACCTTTATTCAATGAGAATGATGTGATCTGATGTGATGTGATTTTATTTTTTGGACAGTTTCAATTTCTTTGGTATTTCTGTCCTCTTTTTCTACATCTCCAAACTTTCACCCCAAGAAAAAAAAAAAAAAAAAAACATCGTTCAACGCTGAACGTTAGAAATCATAATTTTCCAACAGATATTTAAATCAATACAATTCGTAGGTGATTGTAATCACAATTTTTAGTGCTTTTAATCAAAAACATAAAATGTTGGTCAAATTCGAAATTAGCATGGTTCGAAACGAAAAACAAAATTCATTTTTTTTACTGAAACCTTTTCTAAAAATGTTCTCCAACTCCAATTTTAATCCCTTTAGACAATTCGGATTATTAAAAGTTCATAACGCGTTCTGAAGATAAGCGTTGGCACTTTTGTGTCCAGAGTTGCGTTTGGAAAGAACAACGACGGACCAACTTAATTATTTGATCTCTTGTTGTAATACTGAGTGTGGATGAGTTACGACGGATATATTTCTAAGGATTGTACTATTGTAGGTACATGGCGTTTCTCTTATGCCCTACGTTTTATTTTTATTTATCATATACCTATTTTTTTTGTTTTGTTATAAATTACATCTATTGAACACACCAGAACTAGTGGTGAATTTCAGAAATGAAACAATATATTAGGCAAGAGATAAACTAAAGTGAAATGTGCAATCTATTAATTTATCATATGTTTATAATGAAAGTGTAACCCTTTTCACACGACTTATTAAAATATTCTCAGGCTTTTTTGTGCCGAGAAGAGAGAAATCTTGAAACAAAAAAAACAATGGATCCTCAATGATGAAGTAAATTTTGTCAATCTCTCACTATCAATCTAACCTCTGGATCCAACCACCGTTTGCTTAACACTTGTTCAAACATGACGTTCCATGCTCACCCTTTTTAGTGTTAAGAATAGCATTTAGAAAGATCAGTCAGGTCTTGTTTGTGATTCCGGGCGTAAGTTGATCCTCCGCCCTTAATGGAAGGCGAGAAATTAAAAACAAAGTTTTCAGTCATCGATTATTGGTGGAAATAATTACCTACAGTATAGATGATAGTAATAGCATTAAACTGAAATATTCAATAATGAAAAAATTTGTATTGAATCCTATTCAATGGAGGATTTCAAATGGTTTGATAGAGTAATTACTATAATAATGTAATCTACTGAGATCGGATCCAGACAGATCCGAATTCAAGCGAATCGTTGTTGAATTGTGTAGTTGAAAAACTTATGTGCGTACATTAACATGAATTATGTTTTTCTGTAGATTGTGCCCGTACTTGTATATCTTTTGTCATGATAACGGGACACCGACTTTGAAATCGAAAGTGGAAGAATATACTATTAGATCAACAGTTTCGTTAAAGGAAATTTGTATGAACCACATCTTCAATTTTTGTGGTAAAGATAAACCAGATGATATTTACCTGACCTTACGAATAAATTGTATGCATGGTTGAAAGGAACTATACCATAAGGGTAGAAGTGAAAAGGAACCGGCCCTCACCAACGGTAGATGTACCTATAACGAGAGTAATACAAGAGGAGTAGAAAGACGGGAATTACAGGGTAAGTAGGCTTGAATTGAATTTCTAGTGTCCGACATTAAGAACAACACAATTTCGTTGCGGCAAAAATGATTTGTAACCATATTAAATGTCTATGTTAGTTTACCGCAAATTCACTTGTGTTTAATGAATTTTGTAGATCACTAGCAATTCATTGCAATCCATAAGATAATTTAAATTACGTTTTTATACAATTGTTAATCGCGTCGGATCTATTTCTATGTTCTATGAGAAAACCAAGGGGAAACAGAAAAAAACTTCATATCGGAAAGTATCGGGTTATTGACACCTCCATGTCTTTACAATGGCATACGGAAACATTTTCGGTAGATAAAAGACAATTTCAAACGAAAATTTCAAACTCTCTTACGATAACCTTAATTTCCGATTACCTTAATTGGATGAAAAATTTGAATGAACTTGTTATGTTCTATTTATTTATATCTTAATTGTAATGAATACCTTATTACGTAAAATAACAAAACTATTAATGGGTCGCTCAATAAAAATTACGTTTGTGTATTTCTGTAGATTTCACATTGTTGACTTTTTAGAGAATTTTCGTCGAAAATTGTTGGCTATTTTTTGTAGAAAATTAAGCTATTGAAATTTAACATGCAACTTTTCGAAATTTTTCTTCATTGAAATCCGTAGAGACATTCTGAAAGCAATCCTTTAGCTTTAACACTTTCATATACAGGCTGTTCGGTTGAAGGCGATCGAAACTTCAGGATTCGATTTTAGATCTCATTTCTGATGGAAGTTCCTCGGAGAGATTTATTCATTTATTTATTTTTTTTTTTAAGTTTGTTTTTAAGTTATTGCATTTTAAAGATTTAATTCGTATTTTGTACCTTATGACATTAAAACGGCTATAACGACCTCATTTTCCAAAGTGTTCCCGAACACTAACTATTTAGTTTTTCTCTTAAAACCACATGAAATTGAGAAAATAAACTAAAAACTAGTTAGTTAACGTGTAAAACTCGATTATTACGGAGTTGGGGAGATCTGCGAGTGTTACCGTTCGATTCAGAGAGAAACAATGCGAAGAATTGGGCCCCAAACGTATTTTGTTAGGGAGCCATTTTTCACAAAAACCCTCGATTTCATTTTTAAAAAAACCATGTTTTTCAATATACAAACATACATTTCTCCCGAAATTAGCAAAGTAAAAGTAAAATTTACTAGATCTTTTGAAACTTGACAGTTTGAGGAAGTTTTCCCCTAAGAGCGGACACCGAAAGACCCCATACTCGAAGGAGAAAAACGGAAGAAGAAATTACGATTTTAAATGTTTACTAATTTTTTACCTTGGCCTTTTTTTGACCAATTAAAACTAACTAAAAAACTTAATTTTATATCAGAATTAAAGGAAATTTAACGAATTTTTTAATCGGTATCCTCAAACTTGGGAACACTTCGGAAAATGAGGTAGGTACCTAGTTAATAACTACTAGCTATAGCCGTTATAATCTGATCTCTGAAGTTTCGTTCACATCAAACCGAACCCCCTGTATATATATATATATATATATATATATATATATGTGTGTGTGTGTGTGTGTGTGTGTGTGTGTGTGTGTGTGTGTGTGTGTGTGTGTGTGTGTGTGTGTGTGCGTGTGCGTGTGCGTGCGTGCGTGCGTGCGTGTGTGTGTGTGAGTGTGTTTTTCAAGACGATAGCTCTCCCTAAGACTGAGATGAAAATTCTTTTGTTTCGTGCTAAAAATTTAAGCTTTCCAAATGGAAGGATGATATCGCTGGGCAGCACTTTTTGAGCACTCTAAATGGCTCATAAAACAGAAAAAAAATGTGCAAGGCAAAAATCACTAAAAATGGCTTATGACGGCTAAAAATCGTTACATTTATATTTTTAGCAGAATTTAAGTCAAAAGAAGATACTTACATCTGTACGCTGATATAAGATACACATACTTACGCCTGTTTTTCTCATGTTCAGTAATCTAGAAAATCACAACTAAAAGTTTTGCATCGTATTTCCAGGTTTAACCACCTTCATGCTTTCATTTTCCGATTCAGCGACCTCGGAAACCCTCCAGTCCACTGTTACTTTCTTTGTTACTCGACATCACTTTTTTTAAATTCCCCTGTGTTATCAACGATGAACCAGAATATTAAAAAATGAATACACAAAATTATGCTCAAAATGTACTTATATTTCATCAATATTTGCCCGATTGGAAAAAGTGCAGTGTATACCTGCTTTTTTGAATCGCATGGTATTATTTAGAACGAGGTTTTTTGACATGTATATACAAAGGTAGTTAACCATTTCTTTGAACTCGAAGTACTCAACTTTCAAAACAATGCTGGACATTGAAATACTTTTGACACAAAATTATGCTGAAAATCTACGCAAATTAATCATTAATATTTGCTGAAAAATCTATAAAAAACTGCAAAAACCCCTAAAAATCGAGAATCTTTTTTGATTTAGTATAAATAAGTTTGTTTTGCCATAAAATTGGTTTTTAAATATTTCTTTCCACTGAAATTGTTCAAATTTCAATACAATTTAACAAACTACTATAGTAAATTACGATAGATAATTTATGAAAATTCGCTCATATGATCATGCTGCATGACTGGAACTTTTTAAATAACAATTTGTTTGAAAGAAAATCGTTGAAATATTTCATTTTTGAGTGGTAAATTTCATGAAACTTACTAAGGGTGATTCCTGGAATTTTTCTCTTTTTTTTTCCTCAGAATCAGCACCCTCAAAAACATGAATAAACATACTTTTGGAACTTTTGCCAGGTTTTTGGGTTTCCTCCCACAGTGTGTCACTGCGGGCTAGTGAAATAGTTTTTCGTTCATTGTGTTTATGTTCAATTTTATGTTTCTTGCGCTTAAAAATTGTTAGGTCAAGTGGAAAAGTCGGTTATAACGGATTCGGAGAGACCTGCAAGTGTTACCATCAGATTCACCGTGGACAAATACGTAGACACCGATCCCTAATTTCTTAGTTCATATTAGGTAATTAAAAAAAAAAAAACCCTCGAATTCTTAGAGAAAAAACGTCGTTTTTAAATGTTAAAAATAATAGTCTCCTCTGTTTAAGAATGTAAATGTAAAATAGACTGTACCGTTGAAAACCAGGTTTTTGGGATGTTTTTTGTATAGTGAGACCCTGCAATGTTGATGAGCTTAGGCTGATGGTCTTGAGGAAATAATTAAATTTGTAGGTTTCTTTTTGATCCAATTTTCACATGCTGATTGCCCTGTAAAATCGATGTTAGACCTATATTCAGATGGAAAATTCAACGTTCTTTCCAACGTTTTATTTTTCTAGGTTTTACATAGTAATTTGTGGGCATTTTAATGTAATATGGTGGATAAACGAATTTTAAAATTCATTTAACTCAAAAACCAGAGGTTTTAACGAAAATTGAGTAGGTAATACTTGTTGCAGATGACATTCAGTATTTGCACTCTCAAGCGATACACATTAAATATTCAAAACCATTGTAATAGAATATTTTTCTTCGAAAATGAGCTAATTAAGCATTTTGCAACGACCTTTCCCCAACTTCCTTAATTTCTGAACTATAGTCAAATTTAAGAACACCGGTGGATATTTCCTTTCTCTGAAAGACAGATTCAAATATCGTAATTCTCCTAAAAAAGGATTGACTATTGAAAGGTTTGGAGGTAGTCTGTGGATGCGTAACCTCTGGTAAATGGTAAAAGTAAAATTGACATTTCATTCGAAAAGCTTAACAAAATTTTTTAGCGTTTTTTCAACACTAATCATGTGGCGTCTGAAGGTCGAAAACAGATACAAAGGGATTCATGTTTCAAGAAACACTAAATTTTTGAAGTTTGTCCTGATTTATCAAATCAGCTCAAAAAATCCTAGTTCGAGAAGTTGTGGATGATCTATTGCACCCTTTTCTTCAATGGTAATATCAATTTCGAGTTTGATATGAAAATAATGAGAGTTACACTGAATTCAATGGAACATGATCGGATAAGCGAAAATATTTAATGAGTGAAATTCGTAACGGAAAATATGGGACGGAAAAAATGTTATAGGTCATATTTTGTTGCAAATGAGTTGTTTAGTTGACCCGTGAATACTGCTCCTTTCACACCCTAATACTTTGAGTTTCATATGTTCAATAAATCAACTACTAATTCATCCCCTCGTTTCTTTTGAACATCATCGATACTTCATCATTATCACCTCTACAATACAATGAACTAGGTTCTCCAGATTGTTCGGTCAATTTATATCGTACATTTTGCCAAAATCAAAGGGAAACAAAAAATAAAGTCCTTCCAATAAACATATATTATGCAAGGTGCTGAATTCTATTAGAAATATACTGCCTACGTTGAGATCGTATTTATTTCTTTAAATAGTTCATTTGAATTTCACATTGGAATACAATTTTTCTTCTCATCATCATACTTTCCCAAATACACACTCAAACTCCTCACATTTCCTGTAATCGATGAAATTACTACTTATTCCGTCAGATAATTCATCGATACATCAAAATAGTCATCTCTTAACACCCCAAATACCTCACCGCCACTATACATAAATAGTACGTATCATCACTAAAGTACCTCATACCAGTAAAACACAACTGACGGGTCCAGGGAAAGAACGATTTTAGTCAACTTTTTTCACATTTTGAGCTAGCAATGCCAAGAAGTGAGTCACTGGTCTTCTAGATCCCTGAAGCCTATTGGAGATAACGAGCTTAGTCATTTGAAAAACGGAGTTCAAAAATACAGGCACTGGGGAAGAATGTTCGAAGTCAGCGTCCGGGAAAGATCGGTCGAAGTCAACCCTCACGGGAGATTAGTTACGCATATGATGCTGGGGTTAATGATCAAGGCCATGAACTTGTTTACAAAAAAAGTGTTATTTTACTCATGTTTTCTTTTTATACACATTTTTACCACTTTAATTTCGTCCAATAAACTCCAAAGCAAAATATCGAGAAAAAAAAAAAAAAAAAAAAACTAATATCGAAATTACCACTGGAGTCTTTTCATAGATAGTTGACAAGGTGAAAAACGGAGGAGAAAGAGCTCAGAAGTCGCAGAATCGTGTCATATCATGCATTGTTAAGTGAAGATAAAACCCTTTTCATCGTCTTGCCGATCGTATTAACATGTTAAATCAGCTGCAAGTGATTCACCGGCAGCATCGCCTCGGATCATTCAAATATTTTTAAAGATAACTTCTATATTATACGAGTACTCAGAAACAGCTAGATTATGGTTCTATGAGAATTTTAAAATTTTTGATATTTTTGAAGTTTTTTTAAGCGAAAAACGTCGTTAGAGCTGTAGTTATTGGTCTGTAACTTTTGAGATCCACCTCGATCCACCTAGATCTTTTCACCATGTTAAATTTGAGTTATTTCTGGGTGGGATAGAACAAGAAACAGCAGCAGGAAGTTGCAGGTTTAGGAGATATAGCGTTTTGAAATCAAATTATGCCACATCATTTCGAATTTTAGTGTGTTTTGACGTGGTGGAAAGAGCTGAAGTAAGGGGGTTAAAATGTTTGATATGTTTGAAATGTGATCATATTGTTATGCAAACTAGAATATGACATTGTATAGCATTGTGTGAATTTAAATGAATACAGTAGGAATCTGAAGTTACTAATTTTACTACTTGAAGTTCCTACTCATTTTTTAACATACTATTTCTTTCCTACTATTTCTAGTTCTTTTCCCCTATGTTTAGTTATCTCAATCTCCTATTTCATCTTCAAATAAATTGAGAGTTCCTACAATTTATACTTCATATTTGTATAATATTATTCTTATTAAACGCATGTGATATATATCACATGCGTTTGATAAGAATAATATTATACAAATATGAAGTATAAATTGTAGGAACTCTCAATTTATTTGAAGATGAAATAGGAGATTGAGATAACTAAACATAGGGGAAAAGAACTAGAAATAGTAGGAAAGAAATAGTATGTTAAAAAATGAGGACTGATTAGGACACCTGACATTCAGGCAAGCGGGCTTTGCAACTTAGTAATCATATTTGTACCCAAAACACATATTTTTAGCAATGGAACGAATTCTTCATCATGTCCACAGCTAAATTGGCAAAAAAAAACTGCGTCGCTCATCAATGGGATATGCAAGATCGGACAGTCCATAAAGGGTGTGCTTAATATGTGTAATATGAACGCAAGTGAAGACATTACTCATTTCTCCGGGGGTAAATCCAGCCTTAATGGAGTCTCGAGTTTGCTATCTAGGGGTCACAGTGCTCATTTCGGATTCTATGATCAGTTCCCAGAACAGTGTTGTTTTAAGGTGGCCAAATATGCAAACCACACTTGGAAGTATCGGTCAGTTCTGATATCAAAATTTAAATGTTGAAATGAATTTTATTTGAAATTTTGTTTGCACACACACACACACACACACACACACACGCATATATATATATATATATATATATATATATATATTGTGAAGTGTGGAGTTATTGACTGGTATATATGTATTAGAGGTGGTTTTCTTGAGGATCAGTCATAAGTCATTTGATTTGCCAAATTTTCGGTAAAGTTTATTACCATTCTCAAGGCATGACGTAGTATACAGTTCAGTTTTTTCACAAGTAGCACAAACTTATAGGAAATTTGGAGAGATTTGTATATTATAAATGCTGTACTGTTAGCTCAAGAGCTTTCTACATACACTACATTCTACATACTCTATGTAGAAAGCTCTCGAGCTTTATAATATATATAAAGTGTTGTTGTTGTCTAGTGAAGAATACATGCGAGGGTTTTCTTGAATTGACCAAAGTAGACTTGTTATTTCATGTTTTATTGCTCGACGTTTCTACCCAGGGTCTGGGTCCTAGTCATGGGAAAATATATTCTACAGGCGTGGAGTCTTCAATGTCAACTACACTGTTTCTGAATGAAAGTGGTTCAGAACCACCATGACTAGGACCCAGACCCTTGGTAGAAACGTCGGGCAATAAAACATAAAACCACAAGACTAGTTTGGTCAATTCAACAAAACCCTCGCATATATATACCCATAAACCTCCTGTTATTGAATCTTTCATGATGCAAACAACGCTAAACAGACCTTCGAACCCCTTGATCGTGAATTTACTCAAAAATTATACCGATTCCGGATCTCTTGCTCCCACAATTTAATCGAACTAATAAGGACATACGATCCTATTAATGCCTATCTCCAGAAACCCATTTAGTTTAGGAAGGTATCAAATTATAATCATGGTAGTCGATGAAATCGGAACCCCTAGAATTGAAATTATTTTTTTTTAATCGTAAAACCAGAATAACAGTAAGCCACCGACAGAAACAATTTAAATATGACATAATGGATTTTAACAAAAAGTATAAAGTCTCACGACAAAACACATATATACTCCACGTATATTCTCTACTTTTCGTAAACGTCATTTACGGAGAATCGAGTACGATGATTCGTAATTTAAACATTCAGAAATTAAATTTGTTAAATGTCAATCCAGACTAGAAGTTTTTTAAGACCCTGAAGCAGTCAGAGAGTGCAGTCAACTGGAACTCATCTGAAAACCAATCATAAGAGTATAATAGAAAAGCACGAAATGTTGGGAAGAAAATATTTTTGGTCTGACATGAGGATCGCTACTCAACAGTACATCAACTTTGTTACAATATATGCTTATACAATTATTATTAATAAGAAAAAGTTGCTATTATCGATGTCAATCTAAGTAGAAAAAAGAGGGGATATGATTAGTAAATGGGTTAGGTAATATACTGGTAATTAAGTTTGTAAATGGCAGTCTGGACACCTCCGACGGTGAACGGTATTAATAGCTGTTTACTCAAATTAAAAAATACCATATAAATATTCAAGTTCAAAGGAATTATCAATTCTCCATAATTTCGAATCGGATGTTGAACTTTAATGTATGTATGTAATGTATGTATTTAATGTATGTTGAACTAGCCAAGAAATGCATTTCAACATAATGAAAATTAAAAATAAGTAGTTAAAATCTGATAATTTCATGAGAATCAATTCTAATCATGCTTTCGATGATTTAATGAAAGAAATAACTACTTTTCATCTGCAATAACTAGCATTCAATGTAATATTGACCATATTTCAAGATACTGAGGATTCAATTAAGTTTGGCAAAATAGGAACATTACACAATTATTATTGGTACTCTCCAAATATTCGAAGAGCTTCAAAAATTGTCTCACATTGCCGTACTAAGTTACACTTAGAAATCAAGTACGTAAATATTTTAGAAATGGAATCCACCATCCAAGTTACTTTTGCTGTTCGTGACGATGACTATTATAATACCTTCCCCTGTCAGAAAATTGTCAAAAAGGTAGAACAATTCATTGCGCTAAATAACTAATATCAAATCAGAATGTTAAATGTGAAGGAAAAATTCAAAACTAAAAAAAAATTCAATAAACTAAAGAATTCTAAAATTAATTTAAAATAATATTTCTAAAAATATTATAATTCTAATATAATAATATAATTAGAATAATATAATTCTAATAATATTTCTAAATAATAATTCTAAAATCAATTCTAAAATTAATTTTGAACTAAAATTCAAAAACTAAAGAATATTATGAATATGTAACAATGACTTTGACGACATTTGGATCGAAACAATTACAAATACATGTATGCATCTGTATATTAAGAACAGTCCACAATCCGAACCAAATTAGCTGTCTTCCCCTCTGGAGCCAAATAGAAAAGAATAACATGCATGGTTCTGATATAGTTGAATTAACAGGCTTAATTTTATTTTCGGAAAGGTCCAGTAAAAAAACGGAAGTTAGTGAGAATCGTTGTCTATTTCCACGAAAAATAATCAATAGTAAATTTTTCATGGAAATAGACAACGTTTTTCACTAACTTCCGTTTTGAAATGGGTTTCCACAACTTCATCGCGAGTGATTTAGTTCGTGTCTTGTAAAATGTATTATTGGGGACATCGCCTACATTCATAATGGGATTCATTAGGCCAACTTTAATTATTAACCTATTACATTGTTGAAATAAAAGATTTAGAAAAGGCAAATAACACGCTCACAAAGGAACTTAAACTAGAAAATTAAATACTCAACAAAGTGATACGTCCAGAGCCATTAAATATAAGTAAATACTTCTTTCCGAGCTATTGGTCTATAATAATGCATTTCATAATAATCATGTTTTAGCATATTGAATTATAGCCTCCAGAAACATGAGCAAGCTATCACGACCGATACTCAGGTTCATAATAAATCATCGAACTTCGGTTTGTCTGCGGAAAATTTGGCTTCCCAAAAGAGGGAGGCTCTTAAAGAGGGAGGAGTTATGGAGTCCTTCAAGCCAGGAATTAAAATGATAAAACACTGCCGTCAGCAGTCTGCACTCCTCTTGCGCTGCTCCCCACCTCGAAACTCTCAAGGCTCATCGTAGTCGTTGTTCTCCTGCCTTACGGTTAAGAGCTGCTCTCCTCTCCGTATATCTAGTACCATTAATTTCGTTCAGTTACATTCTAAATTTCGGGTGTTTAATTTATTCACTTTTTTTAATAGACTTTTTCCTTCAGAATGACTATATAGATTAGAATAGAATACAACATCATGTTTATTAAACGGAATTTGCATTTATTACATAGTGTGCCATAGAGAAAAGAGGATACTTGAAAAGCACGAAAACTATAAAAATAATTAGGCACAACTTTGTAAGCATAACAATGAAATGTCCAAGAAACGGTGATGGTCTGCCGAGATGTCTAAAGCCATCGTATCACATCAGTTGAGGTGGGTAATCAGGGGGGAGTAATTTAAAAATCGATGTAACGTATTTATAAGGGTTCCCCAACCCTTCCTACCCACTTTTAAAATGTCAAAGCCATCTAAATAGCTTATTTAAGGCCCGTTCGACAATACTTGGAAACTCCTAGTTTCCTTTAACCCCCTCGATTGATCGTCATTCTGGATAACCCCAAAATGCGTTCGACAAAGTCGATATCAGAGTGAATTACAATGTAGAATCGATTATTCGGGGAAACTCCATGGAATTGAAGTTCTAGCATGGATATATGAATAATTCCATGAGAATATGCAGTCTTAGCTACATTTTTGGCAACATTGTTGTGATCAAACTACGTTCCCCCTCCTCTACTGTGATAACTCCCATACAAATTATTTTCTTTTCGCTGCAGTGGTGGGTAACTTAACGTGACATTTTTGGCTGTGGTAGTCTTGGAGTATTTGGTTTTAATCACACTTTGGTTTACATCATGCATTTGGGATTTTAGAACTGATATTTAGGTACCTACCTCTAGTCAGCTGAGGTAATCGTTCCTTAGAGTCCAACCACCAAGCCTGGAAGATTCGAAATCGATCGATAAATGAATGTATGAGTATACCTGTCGACGTGTATGTTTAATAATTGCCCTATAATTTATATTCTTTGGTAAACTGTGCTCACCAACGCAAGTAGTTTGTTTTCCGAGAGTTTTTATGATCGCATTCCCTTCCGTCAGACCGGGACCTCTTGCCTTTTGGTGATACTACTACAAACTACTTGCCGAAACATGGCGAATTCTAGAAAACATCTCGATCGTAGGTACTTACTAAATTAGTCTCGACATTCTCACAATGAAATTAGTTTTACAATATTAATTGGAGATTATACGTTTTTCAAACCCAAGGGCAGGTCTTCCTCATTCGTTTTCACTCGTAACATCCAAATTAGGACACCAATTTCTGATAGATCGTGGTCGATGACACCAATCTTCAAAATCAGAATTGTCCTTCTCGTATCATCAAGAATTGATTATTGTAGAGCGAAAAAATAAGAATGAATTTAGATAGGTTTATCCATTCAGATCGATGTGGAGTAGGTATAGAATCAAGGAAATAAACGAAGTGTTGTGGCCATATTGTATTTGCGCCAGCTCTTTCTTTACTTCGCCGGTGCTTTCTCAACCAATAGGAAACCAGGTAATGCCACAGAGTTACGACAACACCACACAAATCCGGGTGTCACGTAACTCCCTAAAAAATCGGATGTATCGTGAAAAAAAGCGATTATCGCATTTTGTCGAACGCCAACTTTGCTCAAACACCCGGGTTTGAGGTTACTCAATTTTGTCAAACGGGACCTTGGCACATTTTCGAAGAAAAAATGAGCTATTTAAATGGCTTCGAATTTTAAATTGGGTTTGAAGGGTTGGGGACCCCTAGCAATCCGATTCACACACCAAAGAACACGGACCTAGATTTATATATATATTGTACCGTGAATAGATTTTAAATCTCCCGCCACGTTTGAATTTGCGCGGTATGAAGGTGGCCTCTACAACTGCCTCCCATAGTGGGACTCAGCAAGAGACAGCTCCACCATAATTATTCTGAAGACTGTTATAATGGAATTAGTTCTTGGCAACCTGGTAACGTTTTGTTTTTTTATTATTGTTTAAAATGAACGGAGACTATATTTAGTAGGTAAATGAAGAATTTTATTTTCCCAACACGTGGGGACTATTTTCTCAGCTCAGAGCTGCTGCCCCCTACAGGACTCGCGACACAACTGCTCGTTTTTCTTTGTCTTCTCGTCTGCGCTCCGCACATGCCGTATCGTTTCCCGATTTTACCTTTTTTATATCAAATCCTCCCGTAAATTTGAATGGTTTTAATAACCAGTTCAGTTGCCGTAAAAGCAAGTCTCTCTTATCGCTGTCTCCACGATCTTCTTACTTCAGAGAACCTCGAGTTCTGGTGGAACAACTTCACCTTTTGGCAGATCCGCCGAAGCCATCAAGGACCAAGACTTTTGCCTGGTGGAGAACATTCTTCGGGGAAATTCACCGCATCACCGCCCTCGATAGTCTACTCTACATCGAAAATTCTACGAGTGGCGAATCAACTACCGTACCGTTTTAGGTAACTACCTACAGACTGGTTATCTCTCCGAATTGGAAGCCTGCCTTCAGTCCTTCCCTTCCTCACCTACAGTTCTTACCTACTGCATAGTGTAACGTTTAAAACAGAATATATTGTTGAGTATTTCCACGATCGTTGGAATTAAGTAAGTGTCAGTGTTACACCTTACCACGAACTGGTGATTTTGTACAATACCTAGGTAACTTCTCGAATCTGACTTCGTATCTTTACCATATTACCGCATTTATTATACCTGTGACATTCCGAACCCTGAGTATTTCCGATTTTCCTGTATATATATATATATATATTTTTTTTTTGTAAACAAGCAAATTTATTTTCTTTCATTTTAACGGAATAAAATTCGCTTTAAAACAAGATTTGAGAGTTCATGTTTGAATATTATATCCTTGGGTTCATCCCCACTCTTGAAGTTTAGTTTTATTTTGTCACAATATATATGTATATATTGATAGGATATATTTCCAGACGATAACTCTCATTAAAAGCGGCGTAAAAAATTAGTTCCAACGCAGAAAAATCCGTCTTAGCAAAAGACAAGTCTAATGGCGTTGGCCGGCCTGATCGCTCCTGAATTTCAGGCTCCAATTTGAAATTGGCCCAAAAAATTCTGAAAAATCAGTTTTTGAAAAAAAGTGCATGTGGGGCGTCACAGTCAATGTATGTTTCAGTGCTGAGTCGATTGCAACTACTCCCAGATCTGTAAGATTCATAATAAGTAAGTGAGAAAAATGGATTTTTAGGTAAAAAATGCTCACAATTCACCACATTTTCGAGCTCGGCAGCGTGTTATAAAATTTTCTTTGCGATCTCGTCACGGATGTCCCCTCAGTTTTATTCAGGATTTGGTTGGCCTCAATGATCAAAATTTACGTGCCTAATTTATTTTTTTCCACAATTTTTCTTCGAAAATTCGCTAAAAAAGCTATAAATCCGAAATTTATTTTTGAACGATAGATTATTATTTAGAATAAGTGTTTTCCCATAAAATTGATAGTTAACAATTTCTTTACTCTCGAAAAACTCAAATTCCAAAACAGTTGAACATGTGTGTGAGTTGGTTTGTGAGAAGTGAACTGCTTGTTTTGATTTTAAAATTTTTGGAGCCATTTCAATAGCTTCATTTTTTACGAAAATTCGTTAAAAATATGGTTGTGACGTGAATTTGCTATTATTCCCTTTTTGTTTGAACATTAAAATAGCCAATGTATATATATATATATATATATATATATATATATATATGTATATATATATATATATATATATATATATATATATATATATATATAAGCCGCACGTTTAAGGATGTCTCAAAACGAATTTCAATGAGAGAATTTTTCAAAAATTTGTATTTTCTAGGTTTTGGAGCCATTGCAATTGGCAACGCTTTCTACAAAAGTTCGCTCATGTCTGGAATGAATAATATTACCATTTACTGCAAGGAGTGAGTCATTGTTCAAAAGTGTTGGAGGTGTGCATTCCAGGATCACGAGGTTGATTGTTTCGATATCGTATTTGCAGAAGTTGCATAGATTGTTATTCGTAGCAACATCGCCTATGTTAAAGAGTGGTCTGAGATCAATCGGGATATTGATTTCTAAAACGCCTTTGAACAGGGAGACGATATCTCGTGGAACCAGCATTTTTTCCAAGGGGAGTGTAAAGTTCTTTATATCGATTACCTACAGGGTACTTCCGGTGAAATTTCCTCCATCATGAGTCAAGCTGAGTTTGGTCTACTGTTAAGGTTAAGAAGCCCTGTCGGTGGTAGGGGAACAGCTTCTTGGAGGTCTAAGTGCTTGTTAAGTTTCCAAGTTGGCGATTGTGCTCCAATCGATGATTGCGCGATTACTTAAGCTCAAACAAGTTTATCTGATTTATATACTTTTTTCTATTATTTTAATGGTATCATTATTGTTGGTAAATGTTGACGGAGGGTCTATTGATCGGAGTTTTCGTTGAACGCAGTCGAATCTGATATGATTACAACGTATAGTAGTTGTCATGAAGCTCTGAAGCATATTCGAATGTTCTAACGATAGGTAGGTAGTGAATGTTTACACGGAATAAATTAAATTTTGTCCCCGCACAGCAGAAGAAATTTCAAGAGCATCGTAAAACGCATGCGGAACTTTTCCATCAGAGAATGAGCTGTAGATAACGTTGAAGGTTCTATTCACGCTTAAAAATATAAATGATGGGTAATTGAGAGGAATAAAACAGCTGTATTCCCCAGGTACACACTCCCCGTAGGCAGTAATTAAATTCTTACTTTCGCGTTACAATGTGGTGCCACATAATACGAGTTCAAAATTTGCGACCTGCAGTCCAGTGGCCACATTCTGACATAGGCACTATTTTGCAAAGTAATCAAGAAGGGGTCGAAACGGGAATCAGAATTGCATTTTTCCACACCAGACAGGGTTGGGGAGGTTCTCATTGCCCTCTACTGTATTTGAATAATACTTTTTCAAATTTTATTTGAAATCGTTTTTGAAATGTACTTGTCTAATAAAATGTTTCTAATTAACAGTTAACACGAACTAAATCACCCGCGACGAAGTTGTTGAAACTAATTTCAATACAAAACGGAAGTTAAAGAAGACCGTTGTCTAATTCCACGAAAACAAAGAGTTGCAATGTTAAATCGATTTAGACGGTTAGGTCATCATTCAGTAACAAACAATTATTATTATTATATATAGTGTTATTGTTTCTTAATGATGATGACCTAACCACCGTCGAAATCGATCTAACATTATAACTTTTCATTTTCGTGGAATTATACCTCGTCGGTAGATAAGTGAGTGGTTCAATTGAAGGACTTCAATATTTGGGGAGATGTGGAAGTGTTACCACTTGATTCACGTAGAAACCGACCCCAAACATATTGGCTCATAGAGACATTTTCCAAGAAAATCCTTGATTTCTTGATAAATTTATATAGAAATATTCTTCGAAAAAACGAAGTATTTTAACTTTGAAACACAATTGTATCGACTAAGAAGCGGAACCAAAGTAAAACTGACAATACAGCTGGAAAGATGAGATGACGAGAAAGTGTTTTCCGTCCGATTCTTATGACAGATTGTTTGTTAGAAGGAGTGATGGTAGGGGAAGTGTAAAGTTTCTTAATTTGGACAGTTCAAATAATAACTTAAAAAAAAGGTCTTCTGTGCCTTAAAAAATAGGCCTTAAAATGGTTTTTTATTCTCCGGGAACTGGTGCTTCTTCAGGGAGACAAAATTCTAAATATAAAATTCAAAATTTGTAAAATAAATACGTATCGTTTTCTTTTTTGTGATAAAAGCTCGAATTCAGAAATTCAGTTTAAGGAAATCAAATTTATTCGTATTTGTTTAAAGGACTCTATATTTATAATTACCGTCACTAGCAAACTAGGTAAAACATAAGGGAAAACATTGTTAACAACACAAACTTAAACAATTTTAAATTTCAAATAAACAATTTAAAAAAAATTACCTAGTATTTAAGTTACAGGCGGTCCTTGTGGCCTAGATGGAGAGGGCGTTGGTATGGAAAACCAAAGGATGTGGGTTCGATTCCCACCTGGGACCCACTTTTTCGGCATTTAAATTCAGTTTACTGTTTTCCTATTTCCAAAAAAAAAAAAAAACCTGCCGGACCCATACGGCGACTAATTAAATTAAGAAATAAGTCGTCTTCATGCTGTTTCATTGTCAGTGACTAATCTAAAGGGTACAGTCGATTTAAAGTTAAATTAATCGAAAAATGCAGAGTAATGGTTCTCAGAGGGTGTTGGCTCTGGTCCAAGCTCTGGTCCAAGCGATGTGGGAATTGAAACAGAATAGTGGACTTGAAATGTATCTTAATATTGGATTAAAATGGAAATATAAGTTATTAGAGGGAACCGAATCGCTCGCGACGAAGTTGTTGAAATCAATTTCAAAACGGAAATGTGTGGAGATGGTTATCTATTTGCACGAATAATTGTTATTTTTTGTTACTGATTATGACCTAACTGTCAGAATGGATATAACATTGAAACTTCACTTTTCGCGGAAATAGACAACTTTCTTCACTAATAATAAGTATTTTAGCGCCAGCAGTTAGAGCCTCTCAATTGTGTCAGATTCAAAATTACTCGCGGGTTAACTGTGCTCCGAGTAGGTACGAGGACTACGTACCTCCGATTTCTCTTTCCTTCTGTCCCGGACAACAACTCATCTAATTTCGTTTTCGTTGGTAGAACTGCTTCACTTTAGTCCATCGTCGTTCTTCACCCACACGAGCATAACAATAATCAACATGCCACCTGTGGCTGCACACATCTCCCTTTCAGTGGACACACATTCCACACAATTTTAAGTATACCATATGTTCAACCAAAGGTGAAACAAGTGTCGAACTGGGCCAATTTTGATGTTTGGATCAGGGAGGTGTCTTTGGTACTGATAGTTTGAATTAGGAACGTGGGGAACGAGAGATCTGCTTCTGGATATTCCAGTTGGCCCTTCGTGGGTACTTCATTACCCATCTAATGATTCAAAACAACGAATACTGCTGCTACAATTCCAAAGTTTCGTGAATCCTTTACAATACCATTTTTATGACATCATGATAAAATAAAATGGAAAATTGAGGTTCAGTGATTTTACTCCCTCTCGTCATGGGTTTGAAACCCAACTGTTCTTCATATCCGTTATGATTAATTCTCTTCATCATTGGTCCATTTAGCTGCTTGTAATTTAAATCTATTTCGAGAAAGAGCGCTTCAACTTTGGTTTAATAATTTCCTCCACTATTAAATGTAAATTTGACAAACTTCAAAGAATTTAAAATTTAGCAACAAGTTTAAAATGGAGGTAACATCTATTTAAAAAAAAAAAAAAAAAAAAAAAAAAAAAAAACCGTCAGGCAATTAGTTGGGTAATGACTGTTGGATTCGGCTCTGTTCGATCTCAAGAGAGACTGGGGGATTTTTTATACTTGATTCCAACTACAGATTTGGATCAAATTTCCCAACTAATCTATTTTTACTAAAAGAATACAGAAATTATTCTGATCTATTTTTTATTCCATATTTTACAAGAATGATTGATTTAGGATATTTTGTAATGTTTGAGATGCGAGCTTGCCAGCATCCAGACCTCCAAATTATACACATCACTCATATTACACACATCCAAAGAAACACATAAATCTACAAATTTTATTTTTTGCAAATTAAAATACTTGGAAGAGTTACTACCAATGGTATAATTTGGTAGTGTGCTTGCTCGCAAGCTCGCATCTCACAATTAAAAACGATCCTAAATCAATCCTTTTGGTTAAATATTGGTTAGTTGGACAAAAAGATCACATCAGAGATTTGAGGGGAATTCCCCAGAATCTCTTGAAATCGGACGGGGAGGAGTCCAGCCATCCCTATTTAAGTTATCAAATTTCAACCCCTTTAACTTTGGATCAAAGTGTATACCTGCTTCATCAGACATACCTATATTTTTTATTATCCTGCGGTTACTGTTGTTTGGAAGGGGGGGGGGGGGGGGCGCAGCAGTAAACTTTATCACCAGACAAAAGCTTTTCCACTGCCCCCCAATTTTTCAAAATCATAATTAAATACCGTTTATCATATTTGGGATGTTTCAAATGATAATAGTAAAAAATAGGGAGTTTTGAAGAGCCCAAGTCTTATTTTCAAAATGAAAAAGTTATGTTTTGAATGGGAGAAATCTCTGGTTGAAAATGGGTGGCACTAGTAATGAACACCCTCATATTGCTTTTATTAATAGTAGGTAATATTTTGATTTGGGTGTATAATTATTAGCACTATGCACAACTTGCTCTACTGGGTCCTTTTACGGATTCAATAAGTAAGGTCTTTGTTCGCTGGGGCGTCTATGGTGGTGGTTGTAATCAATTACTGCAATAGTAGGTAGGTAGCAGACCTTCATTGTAGGCGCACGTCCGTACATCACAGATAAGACGGGCCCAGCCCGATAGGCTCCTCCTCAGAACAATGCCGGTTCAATCAATATTCAATTTTACTTCTTTTCTTACAACACTCTCTTCTATACTACCTACTCTGGGAGACCTCTTCGACCCAATCACAATTTCCGGTGAAATCTCTTTCTTTCGATTCCGATCTCCTTATATTATTGTTATTACCATAGATCATCTCCCTTGAGAAATTCAAATTAAACTGCTATTCCTATTATGGGAATATTAAAGTCAGCTATGGCTGTCAAGGCTTTCAGCGGGGCAACGAACGTTGCTCGCTCTAAAGCCATTAAGTCTGTTGTTATGCAAGATTGCTGCTGGATTCGCTTTCCCCTAAGGACATAACTCCTACGCAAGGCTCTTACTGAACGCCTTATTTGCAAGTTCCTGAAAAAGGAAAAATTGAGGATTTATAACAGGGACCGCTAATACTCAAAATTTCCACTCGTGAATATGATAGTTCAGTTGGGTTTTTTACGCGTCCAAAATTTTATCCGAGACTGTCAAGCTAACCAGTTAGTTTTTCTGCGACTGCCCCATCTTCTTACCATTTAGTAAAACATCCAACATACCTATGGCATCACATTAACTTCTATAGAAATGGTATCAATATCATTTCTGGCATGGGAATAAGTAATGAAGATGCCAACTCAATAATGTAGCAGTTTGGGGAACAAAACAGTTTATAGACCGAGAGACCGCGACTCTAGATTTTAACCGGAAACGTATAGTTAGTAGTGTGAAAACCTTAAAAGTATACATCCTAGAGTCCGAAACGAGCTTCTGCCTAGCCGATTCGGGGATTTAGCAACATGAAAATTCATCAAGGTTGTTAAAATTGACTCAATATTAGGTCTCGGTATTTGGAGGTATTGGTTAACTGCATTGGTTGGTTGGGTGGCTGCAGTCACATGTGACAAATTTTGTTTGGTTTTGGCAATAGTTTTTAGAATGACCGTAAGCTTGACTCCTCATACATTGAATCACTGTTCTCCTATAATAGACTTCAAACCCTAAACTTCTCTATATATTATGTAGTTCCATAAGCTTGCTCAGTATATATTGCTTCCTCAGTACCAAAGGTAGAAAAGCTTTGTGTTCGTGACACACATAAAAAGAAGTTTATAAGGGGTCCTCCAAAATCAAAATTTACAGTTGCTTTTTGCGTTTCAGAGCTTGCTGATTAATTTTGATTTCCACTTATCCTTGTCACGCCCAAAGCTATACCAAGTTTTTGTCAGATTTCGATGAGGTTTTCAGAGTTGGTGCGGGGTAGCTCCTAGACAGTCCCCTATAATTTTGAACGCCGTTGGATAAATAGTAGCCTGTACGCATGCGCAAACTTGAATTTCTCATAACGTTAGGTAGTTGGGTATATGTTCTATTAGAATCCAATATAAATTATATTGCGATTGGTGGAGTATAAGTATTGCACATACGCAAAACTAATATCGATTGATACAGGCAAAACTCCGAATTTAATGGGGCGATTTTGATGAAGTACTTAAGAATTGTGCGGGTTAGCTTCTAGACGGTACTTACCCTATAAGTTTCATTGCAGTTGAATAAATAATTGTCTGTGAGAATTCGCAAACATTAATTTCTTATCATCTATTGGTCCAATTTTTGGTGGGGGATGGGGAGTGGCTCCAGAACCTATAGGTTGGAAACAGGGGAGAGAACCGCACAATAAACCTCGGTTTCGGTGCGGAGGAGGGGGAAATTGACCCCTCCCACGGACCCTGAATTTAAATAATAAATAATAATTGGTCCAATTTCGTCCAGATGCGAGGAGTATATGTTCTAGGAAAATTTCCTATGAATGATGTTGTGACCGATAGAGTAATAACGATAGTGCGTGCGCAAAACTAAAATTCATCGACACAGACAAAACTCCAAGACTAATGGACCAATTTTTATGAAATTTTCAGAGATTGTGCGGTTCAGCCCCTAAACGGACCCCCGTAAATTTCATCGCTATTGGATTAATAGTAGTCTGCGCATGAGCAAACGTTAATTTCCTATAAAGTCGATTTCTTAACATCTATTGGTGCGATTTGTTAAAATTCGATAGGGTTTTGGGTCCAGGATGCATATACCTTAGCATCTTATCGTTTTTGCTTGAATAATAGGAAACTATTGCGCATACAAAAAATTACTCGTAACATTGGATGTCACTCAGAGAATAATGTAGGTATCATTTTCGATGACATTTTCAATTATTGTGTGGGTTAACCTTTAGACAATTTCCGCACACAAAAACATGAATTATAGCCTTATTTTGCATTCTAGCAAGTATACTCATGTTCTCATGTGTTAGTTAAATTTTGCATTCAATCATTATTTCGGGTTGTCCATTGTTCTTGAACTAATTCTATACGTCCATGTTATAATATGTGAAGAAGCTAGACTGCCCAACCAACTTGGTTGACGAAATCGAGAAAACATAGCGGTAAGGCTGTTTTAGTGACTGGATGGTGTGCTGATGTCGTTTGGAGTGTATTGGAGTCTATTTCCTTTAGATATTCCATAATTGTTTTTATATAGCCCTCATTACTACTCTGAACTTTTGTTCAGATTTCAGTTAGAATGTGTGATATTGGGCTCCAGAAGTTGATAATTAAGCGATTACCTAACATAGTCCTCTGTAACACGAAAATTCAGTTTCAATGAATTATCATTAGATATTTGTTTAAACTTCTCTGTACACAGTGATTTAATGTGAACCATTAATGAGTTATTATCCTTTGAGTTAGGTAATGAAAATAGGTGGAGGTAGATATATCGGGCTGGTTATGAGTTGATGATTCACCGGGTTGTGTTGTCCATGCTTTCAATAGGTGCAAAACTATTTTCAGTAAAGAAAGGGGATT